>VXAY01007230.1:467559-483049 GCA_013399855.1 Oxyruncus cristatus | reverse complement strand
TCTTCTCTTTTTTTTTTTTTTTTTTTTCTGTGGGACTATAACCTGTAAGACTCAATGGAGCAGCAGATTCCTATAGTACACCTTTGTAGAATGATTTAGAAAAGCCATACAACTCTCTGCTAAAAAAAAATCTTTACCTTTTAAATACAGTCCATTTAGTTATATAGATTTAGTCTATATTCAATTCTGTGAAGCAATATCCTTCAATTCACTATTTCTGAAGCTATGAACAGCAACCTTACCCCATAGACAGTATTTCTGGGATTTATAGATGGAAAGGTCTAAAACGGGAAAGTCGTTGTCCAGAGAAACCCATATTTTACGGCTTCCAGAAGATTAGGCTGTCTGCATCACACTGGATCAAGAAATTCAATTGAAAAAGTCAAATTGATTTCTTTACACTGACAACATGGATCACAGACTCATAAGACAGTTAGTTTGGAAAGGGTTTCATGGGATCATAGAATCATAGAAGGGTTTGAGTTGGAAGTGACCTTAAAGGTCATCTAGTCCAACCCCCCTGCAATGAGCAGGGACACTTTAACTATATCAGGTTACTCAGAGAGCTCCATTCAACCTGACCTTGAATGTCTCCAGGGATGGGGCACCTACCACCTCTCTGGCAACATATTCCAGTGTCTTACTACCCTTATTGTAAAAAACTTATTCCTAATACCTAATGTAAATTGACCATCCTTCAGTTTAAATGTTTATGAATTTTCCTGTTGCAGTACTCCCTACAAAAATATCTGACCCCATCTTTCTCATGGACCCCTTTTAGGTACTGGAAGGATCCAATCAGGTCACCTGAAATCTTCTCTTCTCCAGGTTGAATAATTTCAATTTTCTTAGTCTTTCCTCATAAGAGATCATCTCTGTGGCACTCCTCTGGACCTGCTTTAACAGGATGAGAGCAGAGGGGCAGAATCACCTCCTTTGATTAGCTGAGATATCCATCTGCTTCTCAAAGGAGAACTAATTTAAAGTCAGGTTCTCTATGTCACTGCTCAGGTGAGTTTTGACTCCCTTTAAGGATGGAGAGATGAAGCAACATGGACAACCTGTTCAGGTTTTTGACCAGCTGTGAAGAATTTTTTTCCCTCTCTGCACAATATAGAAGGTAAAAGAAATATTTATTCTGGCACATCTCCCCCTCCCCCCTCACCCCCCCGGCCCATAATTTATTATAAATAATCAGTATTTAAGAAAAGGTGATGAAACATATTTCCAGAACCTGAAATCAAATAATTCTGTCAAGTGTCATTTTACAAAGGCAAACTATTAAACAAATTGACCAAAATAATCAGTGGGAGTAAGAAATACCTGACCTGAGTCCAACGCAGTAATAGTGAGTTCTTCATACAAAACAATGAAGTTTAATAGATGGCCTTTTTATGTGGAGTTATGATAACCAAATTGGGAAGGGCCCAAATACTGTAACTGTTTCCCTTCAGAAATTCAAACTTAAGGGAAAGTAGTTATAGAGAGTAATAATGTCTCCCCTGAGCCTCCTTCAGGCTAAAAAACCCCAGCTCCCTTGGCTGCTCCACACAGGATTTGTGCTCCAGACCCTTCTCCAGTTCTGTTGCCCTTTTTTGTACTTGTTCCAGCACCTCCCGTAGTGAGTGGCCCAAAACTGAACAGAGGATTTGAGGTGCAGCCTTGCCAGTGCTGAGTACAGAGGAATGATCACTGCCCTAGTCCTGCTGGTCACAATGATTGTTGACACAGGCCAGGGTGCCACTGGCCTTCTTGGCTACCTGGGCACACTGGTGGCTCATCTTCAGCCAGCTGTTGACCAACACCCCCAGATCCTTTTCACAGAGCAGTTTTCCAGCCAGCCTTTCTCCAGCCTGTAGTGCTGCACAGGTTTGTTGGGACCCAAGTGCAGGACCAGGCATTTGACCTTGTTGAACCTCAGACCTCTGGCCTCTGCCCATCAATCCAGCCTGTCCAGGTCCCTCTGCAGAACTTTCCCACCCTCCAACAGTTCAACACTTCACTCAACTTGGTATCATCAGTAAATTACTGAGGGTGCACTCAAACCCCTTGTCTGGATAATTGATGAGGATGTTAAACAGGACTGGCCCCAACACTGAGCCCTGGGAACACCATTTCTGACCAGCCACCAACTGGATTTAAGTCCATTCACCACCACTTTCTGGGCTTGGCCTTCCAGCCAATTTTTTTACCCAGCAAATAGGGCACCTGTTCAAGCCATGAGCAGCTAGTTTCTCCAAGGCACTACTGTGTGAGACAGTTTTACTAAAGTCCAGGCAAACAACATTCACAGCTAGTCATATTCCATATAGAGAATGAATTTTCTAGAAGATGAACAAACTGATTTGAATCAAATAAAGATTTACCGTTTTCAAACAAATACCTATGCCTTTGCTGGCATCTCCAGATGTTCCCTCTTCCTATACAATCCTTTCCTAGGGCCTCAGCCTTTCTGAAGCAGCCCTTTCATACAGTGTACATCAAACCTATTTCCTTTCCGAGTTACAGAATCATAGAATGATAACATCATAGAATGTTTGGGGTTGGAAGGGACCTTGGCAGCAACAGTAGAAAGTGTTTGATAGTAGGAAGTGTCCAGTATCAGTTAGGCTTACTATTCAAGTGCAGTTTGAGAGACTATTTCATAACCCCTTTAAGAAATAAAAACAAACATGTATGAAGTTATTATTAATTCGGCCTTCCTTTTGAATCAATGGTAGCAAAGAGCCATAATGTTTAAACCAAAAAAAATCCTACTGTCCTGACTATATTGAGATATTTTCAGGAAGAAAAAAAGGGAGTTACATTTCTTTTCATTTTATGATTGTTGTCATACATTTAAGAGGAGGGAATGGTAAACAGGAAGGGAGGAAAGGACTTGTATTTTAGTGTGCTTGCTTTGAAATGAGAAACACTAAATCACTAAACAAAAGAAAATATCTAGGTTATAATGTGTAGAGACTGAAATATCACAGCACTGGTAAAGAAGAGTAGAAGCGAACTTAGTGGATTTCCACAATAGACAAGTGAAAATGATAGTCATGAAATGGAATGTAAATAAAAGACAGAGAGCTGCTAACAGTAAATGTGCAGAACTGACATTCCTTCCAATGTGATATGCAAAGAATACACAAGAGAACTGAACAACAACAAAAAGAATTCTTGATTATATATTTTTGGTATTTTCTTCCAGGCTGGTACCTACTCCTGACTGTCAGAAAACCCATGAAAAGGCAACCTTGCCAATTAGAGATTTTTCCTAAGGCATGCTGAATGACCTTTCAGGAGAGCTTTCACAATTTGTTAAAATGAGTCAAGAGTCAGAAACATGAAAGATGATGGGAAAGGGACTGATTTAACGCTTCCAAATTTACCCTTGATAGTTGAGATAAAACTTAATCTAAACATTGCCTTCTAAGTCAATAATGAAACAGGACTTGTTCATTACAAAGATCTCCAAGCTGAATTCTTTAGCAACCTCTATCTTTATGATATCTTAGTGCCTCATAATTTATGCATAGAAGAGAAAACTTATATCTTCCATTTTGTTGCCTAAATCTCACATAACTTCAGATCTCAGTAAGAATCCAAGTGTCTTTGAACAGCTGATTTGAAACAACCTACCTGGTATCAAACACAATGCTTACAGTTAAACTGTCAAGATTATGGTATTCTTAAAAGAATCACTGACCATAAGGATCTCTATAAGCAGAAGTTCATCTGAAGATAGTGATCCAGACACAGATGTTGTAGAGCTGTGACTGTTACACAATCAACCTCCACCACTGCTGTTGAATCTGGCCCAAGTCTTTCAAGGAATGGGAAATTTATCATTCCAGGAAGTCTGTCAGTGTACATGCAAGAAGGAACTTGATTCACCAACAACATCAAAGAAATTACTTTGCTATGACAGAAGGGAGGCATGAGGAATATTTGCTCCAGAGGCTGTATGTACATTTTATAGTAAAGAAAAAATCCCAGAGATGGTGTGAAAACAGCAAAAACAGAGACAAGAAACCAGGGCTACCCTTCTATATCGAAAGAGAACTAATCCAAACTCACAATTTGTTTTCCCCTGTTACTGTGCTGGCTATCCAATCCTTCAGGCTGTGAAGGTGAAACAAGTCTAATTCCATACCAAATGTGTCAATGAGGATTATAAATTCCACTTTAACAGCTAAAGCCTGAGATTCTGGCTTATGCTGTACTCAGCACGTCTACCTGTTTCTGCATTTGGGGCTTGCTGATTTTGACTAAATTCTGCTCATTCTAACAGTGTTAAGTCCACTGACTATCCTTCCTTCCTTCCTTCCTTCCTTCCTTCCTTTCTTTCTTTCTTTCTTTCTTTCTTTCTTTCTTTCTTTCTTTTTCTCTCCTTTCTCTCTTTCCTTTCTTTCCTTTCTTTCTTTCCTTTCTTTCTTTCTTTCCTTTCTTTCTTTTTTTTTCTTTCTTTCTTTCTTATTAGCATTAATTTTTAAGGTAACAACATCTGGAAATAAACTTAGCATATCTGTTATTGCAATTACTTTAAATACCAGAAATGGCCGGACACAAAGAACCCATAATTTATGTTCTACAATGCATTAGACTGTATGTTCATTCTATTAACATATTCAATATATATTTCAGATGATTAGCACAGATATTAACTGGTTTCTCTCTTCTGAACAAGTTCAATCTTACCCCAAATTAAGTTTTACTAAACAGCAGATATGTTAGTGCTGCGGAGTTTTACACACAAACACACACCCCACACACCCCCTGCCCCAGCTATTTAGCACTATTCTTGGCAGATTTCTGTTGTGAAAATTTGCCCAGTTCTCAGAACCTCTGTTTAAAGATAGAGCCACATGACTGTGAGGCTACCTAGGAAGCAACACTGGGCAGAGTTGATAAAGATAACATTTTTGGCCTATAATATAAGGAAAAGCTCCAAAGGTGTGAGACAAGAAGAAAAGATAGTGTATTTTAGCACTGAAGAATCATCTTTGCTATCAATCTTCTTTTAAGTTTTTTATATTTTAAAAAGCCTTAAGGGAGGAATTTTAAAAATTTGTTTCAAACTTGGATAGTGAAAAAGAATTGAGGATGAAGGAACTTGTGATCTTGGAAAGGTAAGTGATAACTAACTGAGTGTCATGAGTAAGAAGGTTTATAAAGTTATTAATTTATGTAAGTCAATCACCTCATAATCATTAAATTCAATTTGAGGTAATGGTTTAGATTAATTCCTTGGAAAACTTTGTCAGCCCAAAATTACTTATATCTCATCTACATTTAGTTTACATGGATCCTTTGCAGACAAATTTTAATCATATGATTCTGTGAAGGAGGTATAAAACTAACAATTACCTGCACTGCTGTTGACAGTAAAATTAATGCCGTATTATTTTCTGAATGGAGTTAATCTGGTTTTTGAATAGGATGAGAAAATGCTACTGAAAATGAAGTGAGCACTACCAGGACAGATAATTCTTATCAAGAAGTCTCCATCAAGCCTTCCAGAGGTTATTTCAGAGGGAAGACTTGATTAAGCTACATGTTGATTATCTTACAGTTGCCAGTCTTGATACTTCTGTACTAAACACATCACTTTGTCTGCTATTTTATTAAAATGGTAAGGCTTTTGCCATACAAACTGTGCTTTAGGGGGGTGGAGGGAGGAAACCTTCCATGTTTATGCTTTGGGGCATTTGTAATGGATCATATTGAACTGAAGAAGAAGTCAACACCTCCTTCAGAGCACAGTAGGTTGGAGAAAATCCTGCTGCACAATTTGGAAGAGTAAATGGCTGTAAAATCCTTTAGGATGAACTAAGAGCAGAGAATTCAACACTAACTTGAAAAACATAGAGGCACATGGCTTTTTTACAATGAGAAGTATTTAATCTGACTTGAGATATTTGTTATGTAAAATTCTACCTTTGAGCTTCACTTATTGCCCACAGAGACCTACAGGGTATTCTGGGGAGCAGTTCACCTAAATACCATTTTGTATGTGCCTAGTTTGTACCACTAACTGCAACATATATAATCAGTTCTGGTATAGATATGTAGGTTGTAATCTTCTCAGTTTGTACCTAAAGCAGTTGTTGCAGTTGTAGGATCATGTTGAGAAAATGGTACCACATACACTATCTGACTTATTAGCAAAGAAAAACAAATGAAAAATATTTCAATATTTATGATAACATTTTCATATATGTACCTAAAGCAAGTTTGTAAAAGGTTCCATAGACTGCCCAGGGCTTGATAAGCCAGAAATCTGACATAAATATTTTAAAAGAAAAATTTGTCAACATGTTTCATTGCCACCATTTGTCACTGTTGAGACAGACATGACACTTCTTCCTGAAAGACAGAACTTTATTCCAAGTCAGACAGCTACTTTTATACACAATGGCACAATAAGTGAACACAACAAGAATTTAAAGAATCTGAATTTTTTATTAATTTAGTAATGAAATCAGACAATATTGAAGTGAAGGATAGCAGAGGAGAAAATTTTTTGGCATGTATTTTCAGATTTGGGAAATCACAGCTGTTCTACAGGTTCCCCCTGATTAGAATATGAGAAAGAGAATAGATCTCACTTCTCACACATTAAAAGTCATGTGGAAGAGGACAGACCACTTGTAAAGTATTTGTAGTACTAAGAACCCCCACCAAGATTAAAAGAATGAAACTGAGAATCAGTAATGTTTTGTAGCTCCCAAAATACATGGGTAGAATCTCATTTTAAAGCCTATTTAAAGCTAGGTGGATGAAAGAAAGAAAAATTTTGCTGCACTAATGAACACATAGATCTTTCTCACCTCTGGTTGTATGACTAGATAATTTATCATAATGAAATAATGATGAATGAGAAAGAAAAGTAGGAAATATTATAGCGAAGTGTCAGTTGCATAGGCTAAGCCCAATAGTGCACTATGCTAATATGAAACTATTTTCATGAGAATTTTTCTTGTTGCCATTAACATAGCATTGCCATTTAATAGGTGCCGTAAGAGAACAAAACTATGCATGTTTCACATTAATAAAAAATTCTTTTCTAAGAATCAGTCATAAAACAATCAGTTCTTTACTCCGGGAGATAGAAGTGCTTGTGGCCATTGGATTGCATAGTGTTGCTACTAAACCCTGGTGTTGGAGACTGTTCTTCAGCAGTCAGCTTTGCTGGATGTGAAACCACACCAGGATAGTACAGTCCTCGTTACTACAGGACATAGAAAAAGAAGAAAGCAAGAATCTTGAGCAGAAAGACTTGTAGAAAACCACCATCTAATAACACGCATAGAATCATAGAATCAACCAGGTTGGAAAAAAACTCCGAGATCACCAAGTGTAACCCTTGATCCAACACTGATGTGGTTACTAGACCATGGCACTAAATGCCACATCCAGTCTCATCTTAAAAACTCCAGGGTTGGTGAATCCACCACTTCCCTGGGCAGCCTGTTCGAATGCCTAATTACTCTCTCCCCAAAAAATTTCTTCCTAATATCCAGCCAAAACCTCCCTTGGCAGAGCTTAAGACCATGCCCTCTCGTCCTGCTGCTGGTTACCTGGGAGAAGAGACTGATGCCCACCTGGCTACAACCTCCTTTCAGGTAGTTGAAGAGAGTGATGAGGTCTCACCTGAGCCTCCTCTTCTCCAGATTAAACAATCCCAGCTCCCTCAGCCTCTCCTCACAGGGCTTCTTTTCAAGTCCCTTCACCAGCCTCATTGGACCTGCTCCAGCACCTCAATATCCTTCTTGATCTGAGGAGCCTTACTCTTGTTATTTTCCATCTCAGAATGATGTTGGTGGACTACATATATCTATGATGGACTACAATTTATCTCGGATACAACACAGAGTACAGTTACATCTGCATTTCTCAGCCCAGCTTCACTTATTTCTTCCCCCAAGTTTTTAAAAAAGCAGGAAAAAAATACTTCTGGAAAGCTCCTTCTTTTTCCAGTCATTCCTGCAGCTCACTTAATATCAGAAGTTGAATTATTCCTGGTGTTTTAACAGTCCCAGTATAGGATTTAATAGCAGTAAGCTCTTAAAAAGGACAGAGCATAACCACTGTTTTACGGTATCTGAGTTATGATGTCACTTAAATCAAGATTCACCTTCTGGAAAGTGGAGAGTCCATTCAAGGATTCAGTTTACTTACCATTACAGTATTTTAGCCGATGAACAAAGTTATTTTTGGGGGGGGACATAGACAACACAATGTATTGTAGTAGACACTAATTAAAATGAACTCCGAGGGTAGCTTTTTCCAACGTCTTGTGCCATGATTCATTTAAAAAATAACTGAATTTGGATAAATAGACAAAGGATCTGGCTCTCTGAGGTCAGTTGAAGGATTTAAATTAAATCAGTGTCTTCACTAATTTTGAGCGCTGCCTAAAACAATCATCCTATGTGATATTTACAGGAACTGATAATACTGTGTGAGATGCTGAGCTGTGAGGTTCCTATTTCCATTTTTGTGCAAACTGAACAGAGATACTCAAATTAGTAAAGTCTTGCCTGTCAAAATGAGGACCAGCAGATGAACACATGAACAGACAATAGACTTCTGAAGTACTTTTGGGTGCAGAATGTTATAGCCAATCACAAAGAAAAAATGAAAGTCACAAGCACCCAACACATCATCAGTCCTGGCAAACGGAGTGGTCCCAGATGACTGGAAGTGGACCATTGTGACACTCATCCATGAGAAGTGCCAGAAGGAGGATCCAGGAAATCATAGGCCTGTCAGCCTGACCTTGGTGCCCGGCAAGGTTATAGAATAATAAGTGGGATAGCTGGGGGATCAGACCCAGCCAGTGTGGATTTAGGAGGGGTGGGTCCTGCCTGACCAACCTGATCTCCTTTCATGACCAGGTGACCCACCTGATGGATTAGGGGAAGGCTGTGAATGTAGCCTACCTGGACTACAGCAAAGCCTTGGATATCATCTCCCATAGCATAATTCTGAAAAAGCTGGTAGCCCACAGCTTGGACAGGGGCACTCTGTGCTGGGCTAAGAACCAGCTGATGGCCGGGCCCAGAGAGTGGTGGTGAACGGGGCTGCATCCAGTTGGTGACCGGTCACTAGTGGTGTCCCCCAGGGATCAGTGTTGGGCCCATTAATATCTTTATTGATGATATGGTTGAGGCGATCCAGTCTACCATTAGCAAATTTTCAGGTGATTGGGGGAACTGGGGGAGATTGTTGATCTGCTGGAGGGTAGGAGGGCTCTGCAGAGGCAGCTGGACAGGCTGGAGGGATGGGCCAAATCCAGCAGTATGGTGTTCAACAAGATCAAGTGCTGGGTTCTGCACTTGGACCTCAACAACTCCATGTGCATCACAGGTTGGGGACAGAGTGGCTGGAGAGTGGTCAGGTAGAAAAGGACCTGAGGGTACTGATTGACAAGCAGGCTGAACATGAGCCAGCAGTGTGCCCAGGTAGCCAAGAAGGACAGTGGCATCCTGGCCTGGATCAGCAATAGTGTGTCCAGTAGAACCAGGGAAGTGATTCTTCCTTTGTACTCAGCAGTGGTGAGGCAACACCTGGAATACTGTGTCCAGTTCTGTGCCCTCAATTTAGGAAGGATGTCAAGGTGCTGGAGCAGGTCCAGAGAAGGGCAATGAGGCTGGTGAAGGCTCTGGAGCACAAGTCCCATGAGTAGTGGCTGAAGGAGCTGGAGCTGTTTACCTGGAGAGGAGGAGGCTCAGGTGTGTCTTTATCACTCTCTACAATTACCTGAAAGGAGGTTGTAGCCATATGTGGGTTGGTTTCTTCTCCCAGGCAACAAGCAATAGGACAAGAGAATATAGTCAAGCTGTGCCAGGGGAGGTTTAGGTTACACCTTAAGAAGAAGTTCTTCACAGAAAGAGTGCCTGGGCACTGGAATGGTTTGCCCTGGGAGGTGGTGGATTCACTGTCCCTGGAGGTGTTTAAGGAAAGACCGGGCATGGCACTCAGTGCCATAGTCGGTTTGGAAAAGTGGTGATCGATCATAGGTTGGACTTGATGATCTCAGAGTTCTTTTCCAACGTGGTTGATTCTGTGATTATGTGAACACAAAAAACTCCAAACCCAAAATCCAACCAGAAAAGCCATCTTTTGTCACTGATCCAGTAATCACCTATTAATTTTTAAACTTTGAAAATTCAACAAATTTATTGCAATGCTTTCTGTTCAAAATACGTTTTAGCTTATTTCTCACATCCTGTGGCACAGCAACATGAATATGAGCCAGGACATTTAATTGCCCTTGAAGAGTAACCTCTGGTAATAGAAATTATTCTTACCCTCAGATACTTTTCCCTTGACTTCATTTGAGCTAATGCACATATGACAAAATCCCAGTGTGCCCCTCCCTTGAATTTCCTTAACATCTGACCTCACACAGGTGTTTATTATTAAGAGACATTTGCCACTGCTGTGCATGTTGCCATACGCTGTCTCTATAGTCAGGATATTTTTATCCCAAATACTTGCATTTACAAATAAGCTAGAAATGAATGTCTTGCATCAGCTTTAATTTTATAATGCAGTGACCCATTCTACTACTGTGTAATAACAGGTCCCACTGTGACAATTAAAACAAATCACCCTACAGAGTATGTCATTAGATACATTCATGCCTCATCAGTAAATGAATTTTCTTTTATGATATATTTCGAAGAAAGGTATATAACTTTAGCCTGGTTTCCCCAAAGAACAAAATGATTTATAACAAATCACCATTTTCTCAATTTACTATGAAAATGAAAAATAGGCAAAATTAAATAAAAACTTTAAGAACAAAAGGACTGTTTGCCACCAAATAAATAAATAAATAAAACACAAGTGTGTAGATAATTTTGAAGCAATAGCAGTTGATCTAATATGATGCTAAATTCTCAGAAATCACCACAGCTAGTATGTCTTAGCTCTTCTATTTTGGAGAAAGTAGAACTAGAAAGGAGTAAATGGAAAAAAGATTTTTGCTAGACTCATCTTGCACGCTGGTCATTTTATCTAATGTGAGAACGTAGTTTTCCCTAAGCCTAATCCCATCTCCATGAGTAGTGCTGTACATTTAACAACAGTACTACAGGAGTAGCTACAAGAGTAGCAACAGTACTGCCAATCTGTCAGGGCTTTTTAAGAGTAATCAAACTATTTCTCTGCCGGATCTTTACATTCTCACTTCTGGGAGTACTTGGAATTAGTACTCTAAGTGAACAGCATTTTCATTTGTATATTTTAGTAAGATGTTTCCAAACTCTTTTTCTGATCCCAGTTGGGTAGGACATGTATGGCTGAGATTCATCTCATTAACTTTGAGTAGGACATTTATGGCTGAGATTCATCTCATTAACTTTAGACATCTTCAGTGTAGACACCTACATCTGAACTAGTCACTTGAGACTTCCTTTGTAGTCAACAGAGAGACATAAACACTTTTAAAAGGAAGTTCAGCTGACCTATTTGAGTCACGTGGTAGCAGGTCCCATTAAAATAACCAGTTCATTATTAGGTGAGTACATTTAGGTGTCTATGCTTGGTCAGATGAATCCCACTGAGAGTTCAAGCCCTATATCTAGGTGCTTATGTAAATTGGCCAGTGAGGAGACGAAGTGATGATTTGCTTCCCTGCATCCGGCAACTTGCAAAACTCAAGTTGTGCCTTTTGGATTTTTTGTTTGCCTGAAACCCATACCATGCCAGTAAATAATCATGTACTTGCTTAATAGGACGGTTCCCGGAGTGAGCCACAGGTAAATTTGCCTGATGCCTTCACAGGACAATATTGAAGCCTGATGGCATTGTCATGGCATGTGTCTTACTGTTCCATGAGATGTTTCCTAAGAGCTTCTTCCATTTACAGACAAGTAAGTACAGGTTGGAGACACCCTGTTTCCTTATGGTCTGGATGCTTTTGATTCAAACATGTAATGTAGAACCAACCATAGAATCATAGAATGACTTGGGTTGAAAGGGACTTTATAGATCAGCAAGTTTCAACTACCTTTCCATGGATATGGACACCTTTGACTAGATCAGTTTGCTCAAAGCCCCATCCAACCTGGCCTTGAACATTTCCAGGATGGGGCACCTACAACTTCTCTGGGCAACTTGTTCCAGTGCCTCACCACACTCACAGTGAAGAATTTCTTCCTAATATCTGTCTAAATCTACTCTCTTTTTGTTTAAAGCCATCCCACCCTCTCCTACCAATGCATGTCCTTATAAAAAGTCCCACTCCAGCTTTCTGTAGCCCTTCTTCAGGTCCTGGCAGCCTGATATAAGGCCAACCCAGGGCCTCCTCTTCTCTGGGCTGAACAACTCCAGCTCTCTCAGCCTGTTCTCATAGCAGAGGGGTTTCAGCCCTGCTCTGATCATCTTGGTGGCCTCCTCTGGACTCTCTCCAAGAGGTCCACATCCTTCTTGTGTTGGGGTCCCAGAGATGGACGCAGTACTTCAGGTGGGGTCTCACAAGAGCGAGGTAGAGGGGGAGAATCACCTCCCTCGACCTGCGTATCATACCTCTTCTGATGCAACCCAGGACACGTTTGGCTCTCTGGGTTACAAAGTGCACATTGCTGACTCATGTCCAGCCTCTCATTCACCAGCACTCCCAAGTCTTTCTTGTCAGGGCTGCTCTTGATCTGTTCTCTGCTCAGCCTGTATTTGTGCTTGGCTAAGCAAACCATGAAGTCCCAGACCATATTCCTTCCAATTCTTGACCCTGTCTCACCTGTCTCATATAGAGTTCGTGTCACTACTGTCTACATAAAAGACCTACCCGGCTCTCACCACTGCTCTCCAATGACTTGTACTGCAGGAGAAGGGGAGGAGGAGGACAGAATCAAGATAAATATGTTAGCTCTTAATTGAAGTTATTGAATGACATAATCCACAACCAATGTCACTACTTGTCTCCCTTGTAACAGCTCTAATGGATATGACAGGTCTCCTAAATAAAACCCTTCCTACTGAAGTAAAATTGCTTTACAGTCTTTGTCTTTAATTAGGCTTTCCCCATGAGATTGGATTTCCTTGCCTTTCTGAGCACAAAGCTCCACAGGCCATGTTGCAAAGACTGAAAATAAGTCAAAACTGTGACACTTTTCCCCTTTCACATCTGCGCATCTCTTGCTCTTCCTAAAAAAAGCAAACTAATGGGTAGTCTAATGCTGTCAAATGGCCTAACTAATAACTGGATTTACATTTCTGTGCCTTTGGATGGATTCATTTAATTCCTTTTAAAACTCTGATTCTTACTACGGATAAACCATCAGTGTGTTTAACAGGATATTGAAAGTAGAGAGCAAATGTAGAATAGTAGGTTCATTAGACAACACTGTTTCCAAATGTGGAAGCTGAACACCAGATGCCATTTCGCATAATAAAAGCAGTCAATGATTAGCCCTTAGAGGTCCATGATTCCTGAATAATAACCCACTTTTTAACTTTGTCTGCTATTTTTCTCTCTTACCCTAAATTTTCAGCCTTAGAACTAGTCCACTTTAATAATAGTATAAAACAAATATGACTTGTAATTCCTAATGTTGTTTTTAAATTACATGTGATTTTCTGGAATTTATTCAAAAGGGGGAAAAAATCCCAAACCAAAAAAATTATTTATAGAGGTAATGAAAACTTGGGACACACACACAGAAAAAAATAAACAAGGAATAAAATTCCAAGTAAAAGGAAAATGCTTGGATGTTAAGGCATTGCAGGTGTTATAAATCCAGAGGGAGTTAAGAATATGCAATCAGTGTCAGGCACTGACACAATTCCTGGTTTTAAGTCCCAGTGAACAAAAATGGAGAATCCAGTTCTTTATCTCCATCCAAAGATGCTATAATCACTATCCTCCCTGAGCCTGAAAATGGGAATTTAGGAGTATGGGCCACTGATTTCTTTGAAGAATGGCAGCTTTCTAATCTGTTTCATCAGCTTTAGGTTTGCGAGTAGGAAATAGAAGACATGAAGTGATCAGATTTGGGTAATTTGACTCTTAGCACTTATGTCAGCAGCTGAACCTCCCCAGGTCCATCTGCCATTTGTGGATGCTTTTTCAACATCAGATGTCAATTTGACTCCCTTTCTATGTGAGGACAAAAGTGAGACTTCCCATCATAGATGGGAAGATGGTGACTGTCTTCAAAAAGAGCAAATCAATACACTGAGTGCATGAGCAAATTGTAACAGAAGTTAAGCAAAAGCCCAGCCTTCAGGATGTGGAAGTTGCTGGGATACCTCTGTGAAGAACTTATATTTTAAGTCAATTTGTAGTGTTCGCTATTTCTAATGATCACTGCTCACTTTAGACTGATGCCATGCA
The DNA here is from genome assembly GCA_013399855.1 of Oxyruncus cristatus. NCBI lineage: Eukaryota > Metazoa > Chordata > Aves > Passeriformes > Cotingidae > Oxyruncus > Oxyruncus cristatus. The sequence continues at coordinate 468,717 of VXAY01007230.1, read as the reverse complement.
AGACAAACATTGTACAAACAAAGACAGCAGAGCACAAACTCAGGGCCCAGGAGAACCCTATTATGGTATCCTTTCAGGCTTTTGCAATTACAAGAACTAAAGGTTCAGTGCAATTATGGACAAACAGAAACATACTGCAGCAACAGATTTGGTACAACCATTTGAAAGCCAATAAGTATTTTCATTTTAGTGACAGTTATCTGTAGTCTGTTGTGTCTGCAAGCTGGTGGCAAGACAGTAGAACAAACTTACCAGCCCATCTGGTCCCTGGAATGAAGTATTTCGGTGCTTCATATTACAGCGAAAGTTGAAAACAAGAAAACCTCCTGTGATTCAGATGATGCTTCCATGTGAAGTAAAAGGGGTTGTTGACTTAATAAGAGTTTTAATAACTTTTTAATGACTGATGATCATTTCTTGCATATATTTTGTGTGTATGTATGTGTATCTTTATACATACAATAAATATGTAAGTAAAAAATAATTTCAGGGTACTGTCTTGAGAAGGAAATCATCTTTGCAAGAGGAAATTTAGCAAAACATGTTTTATAAAGAAATATTTTTATTATGCCACACTGTTTGGCTATTCCCTGACTTGGGATTACTTATGCTAAAGGTACTACAGTATGATAATTAGCTAAAGTCTCAGTTTTCAGTTAATACTAAACTTTTTCTGAACTTGTTCACAATGCACTTTCTCTCTGAAACACTTTGTCAGTACCTTTGTTTCAGTAACACACAAACTTTTATGTACTTTCGAATAGGAAGGTGAATATTAGAGCATATAATAAAGATATTAGTAATAAGAAAAAATATTTTTGGTTTAATAACACCATCTATAATTTACAAAATTTCAATAATTTACACAATTTCAGAGATTTAACTGTATATTTTCAGTACAACCTACTAGAAACTCTCTTTCAGAACAAATTACAATCAAACACATTCTCGGTCTGAATCATTGTGAAAGAAAATTGGAAAAGACAGCTGTAGCAGAGTACAAGGGCTGAAACACCATGTTATTATATACTTAATGTCAAAAAAACCCCTTGATTCTTGATTCCTATTGTTTCTTTGGCAAGATTTTTTCATTCCAGGTTAAAGATTTTATTTTGGTGGGTAGCACCAGGTGGCACTGTTACATAATCATCTTTTTTT
>VXAY01007230.1:453725-467520 GCA_013399855.1 Oxyruncus cristatus | reverse complement strand
TTTTTTTTTTTTTTTTCCTTAGCTGAACAAGGTTCCTGTCCTGGGAAGATGTGCTTCAACCACAGGAGCAGCACTAGGCTTTATGGAGGGACAAGCTGAGCTCGGCATTTTGCTTTGTACTCACAGTTCCTTTCCTTTTTAAATTTTTATAAAATCAGTTAATATATTGAGCAGATTTACCCGCAGGCAATAACAGCAAAGCCAAGATTCCCCATTGCAAAGAGCAGTTCACTGTTTGGAAGTAACCCTGCTCAAGGAATTGTGCATGGCTAAAAAAACTAAGATTTACTTACTGTTTACTAAGTGACTTCACCACAGCATTCTACATTTACAGTTTTTCCCAAGCCCTGGGTGTTTGACAGAAAGATGAGAAAAGGAATAGAGGTAAAGAAGGAACCAGTCACAATTGGATTATGGGATTAAATCTGTCACCTGAAGACACACGAGTAACCACGGTGTTTTGTGGTACTGGGTACTGTAGCACTGAGTATTTTCGGCTCCCCATTTCCAAGGATTGTCTGGTGTGGCACTTTTGCCACTTGCACTTACGTCACTTTTAACACAGATTTCATTCTGTAAAAATAAACAAAAGTTCTTTTTTAAAAATTCTATGCAGATAACATATTTCCTAATGTTACAAAAAAATAAGGCATAAGGTAATAGGAAAGAGGATACCTATACCTCTCCCACAAGTATACAAATAAAAGCTCCTCTGCCTTTTTGTTGTCTGTTTCATAAATCCTTCAGGCGCTCTTCTAGGGACTCAGTTCTTACACAAGTTTTCCTCTTAGAGAGGATCCTAGTCTGGGAAAGCAGGCTTATCTTTAGATCCTGTCCTTTTTCTTTTTTTTTTTTTTTCTTCCTCAGGCAATTTTATTTCAATTTTGTCTTAATAGATGTTAGTTTCATAAATATTGTCGGCATCCAACCTTTGACTCCTAACTGTCCAGTTCTATCAGCAGGTTATCAAGGTTGAATATTCTTGTAACCTTATGCAAAGCATTTCAAATCCTGTGGTAGTCTCCTCACATGCAGAACTTTGCTTTTCATTCTACACCTACACCTTGGCACAAGTTATGCAGCTGTGGAATTTATATACTCTTTACTGGCTCCTGCTTGAGTCATACATTGCAATATTTATTGTTTTGACTTGATAATGACTTTGGGGTGCCAAGACTGTCACTTTTGTTAGACTGTGACAAGGATTCTATGCCTCAAATCTAAAAAAGGTATGTCATATACTCATATACTCTTTACTTTTTATATGCTGGAATGAAGCTTTGTAAATTTTCAAATCACCTACCTTGTAATTTGCATTTCTTCGTTAATTATTAGAATAATGAATATAGGAAGTCAAATAATACAACATAAGTAACGAAATGACATGGCACATTGCTTGAGCCAACCACTTAACCAAAATGATAGCTCAGAAAAACAAAGAATAGAGGTAGCTTACTGGCAAGGTGTTTCTGAGACATTGGTAGAAACAGGGTAATGATGATTAAATTAATAACATCTATGAATAGAGGCGAAACATAAAACTAGTTTGGTAAAATTTGTACCACTTCCTGAATTATGAGATTCATCAGCTTTAAGGAAATGATGTAAAAGTACAAGGGCTATTCAAGCCAGAGAAAATACAGTCAACCAGGGGATCAGGGTCACTTTTCATTTCCATCATTAGAGATGGAGTTTGGCTTCACTGCACTCCAGATTTACAAAGGTACTGTTAAAACCAAGAAGCTGGGCTAGTGGAGCATATAGACAATAGTTAGACAATAGACAATAGTTGCAAAAAAAAAAAAAAAAGTGGTGTTTAAAATACCTCCTAGTTGTTTATAACAGCCTTTCTGACTGAGTTTATTGATCTGAAGGCAAAGCTAGTGAAAAAAAAAAAAACATGTGAGCATTTCTCAGATGCCTTACAATCCACTGGTAAAACCTAAACCTTGTGTTAAGGTTAAATGTAAATCCAAGCTAGGATTCATGGCAGTCTTGCAATTAGTTTGTTGCATTTCTCAGGTAATATTATGTTTCTGAAAGAATCCAGGACCTGATAACATTTATGGCAGACAAAAAGATGATGGAGGGAAACTGGGGAACACACATGAAAAAAAAAAGAAGATGAGGGGAAAGAAAAATCACAGTTAACGACGCCAGCAAAAATCCCAGTCCAAGAAGTTACTGCCTCATATTCCTTCCCTTCTCTTCAGACCAAGGTTTCTGAGAACTTGTCTGCTTGTCAGATATAATCACACCCTTAAAACATAAACAGACATCATCGCTGTTTGCCACACTGGAAAAACATTGATATCATTAAAAGTCTCTTTTCTAATATCCATCATAGCAATGCAGCAAAAAAAAAAAAAAAAAATTGAAATAATACTGCTGCTGTTCAATCTTCTTTCCCTTTGCCCAAAGCTGGAGTTCACTTTATGAATTGATTTGTCACTCTTGTCAATATTCTGACTAGTTTGATTATAGTGTAGGAATTCTATATTGGTATGTAAATTCATTACAAGGTGTACCAAATGAAAGAATGGATTGCAATCAGAATCTTCTCTTTACAGAGTGGCTGTATCATGCAGTCATGCAACATGTTGGAGCGAGTCAATCCAGTGAATAATGGGATCCATAGATGTCTGTCCTTTGTCACCCTTCTGATTTTTCCTTTCCTGATATATCTCCAATCAGGTAGAGTGGGCAAAATTGTGAGGGAAGCTTGTATTTTTTGATTTTAAGTCTGCTGGCCTGCTTCTTGGATCATATCACAGAAGTTATTATATACCTTATTACTGTAATACCATTGGAAACATTAAGTCACTGGGAGGGAAAGCTGCATGAGAAGTGTGTCGCACTGGCAAGTGTCACTAGTCAAGAGGAAGAATAACCGTTTCCTGCAGTACCTGTTATTCCTTAGAGCTCTCTCAACCATGCTTAGCACATAAAATCTGACAAGATTAGAACCTCAGGTGGTATGGCTTCAGGCAAAGGAGAAATTCAGTTACCTGTCAGTAGTAATAATAAAGAGATGAGTGAAACCACCACAACACTGTCTCTGTCTTTCCCCTGGATTATCTCTGTTTTAAGATGCCCTTATTGAGCAGTTATTCCCTGATGAAAGAATAAGTTAATGTCGTGCAAAGAAAAAGCAAGCCTTCAATCCATTTTATGAGTTTACTATGTTTCTTTGAATATTTTTATGACATTTTTACTTTTCTGTTTGCTCTTTTTTTAAGCTGAGCTATAAAAAACTACCAGGTTTCAATGTCATCAGCAGATCTGTGATACTCAAATGTATTCCTTACTTTTCTTTCGAGAAGTATCTATCTTGTAAGGTAAATTAAAGATTTCAGCTGAACCATAGAAATGGCCTGCTTCAACTCCCACTGAAATCAGTGTCGTTATTGTCAAGTATTCTTACATCAATATCTATTTCCCTTTAATAGAGAAAGTAGTCTACTTTTTTGTCACAGTAGTGCTGAAAGGCTACAGCTAAGTCCTGTTGCTTAATCACCTACACTATCATTTTCCAAGAAAACACATGAAGGAGATACAGAAACATTTTTTAGACCTGTATCAATACTATACATTTTAAACTCCTTTTGCACTGTGTTTTCAGATGAATTGTTTTTGGTTTTCCCAATTAATTTTTTTTTAATGCAGTTGGCTGTGAAACATATCTTTTCCCATCAAATGGGTTGTGACTTTTCTCTGAAGCAGGAACAATAGAAAGAAGAATTTCTCCTGTAGATGGCTCGATTATCCTAAAAAGGAAAAAAAAACAAAATTGCCACTCTTATAGGATGGCAGTATTTTCATGTTATAGAGTTTCTTGTGGGTTTTGGTTTGGTTTGTTTCTTTGGGGTTTTTTTGGCATGCCTTTAACGCATCAGTGACTGACTGACAGCCAGTGAACTAAAAATGCGACAGCCGTATGACTGCTACAGTACATTTACAACCCTTTGAAATGAAAGTTGCTTTGCAAAAACCGGGGAGAAAGATTTAAAGCCAGAGATATATTTAACGTGTCCCTACAGGAGGAGAAAGGATTTCTCCAGGAGGAATTTGACACATATCCAGTCAAGTTTTTAAATGGTAAGTCTGGTCACTCGCATAGCAAACGCAGAAAGATAAATAGGGCGTATCTTTGATGTAGGTCTTAAAAAAAAAAAAAAAAAGAAAAAAAAAAGACAGATTGTGGGGGCCACTTAACCAGATGCCACAGGGTTTACATGGGGCCTCTGTAATCTTGTTTTTGTAACTGCTGCATCTATTAAAAAGGAACAGAGGCCAGAATGCTTGTAAATGAGAACATCATCTTCTCAACACAGTCTCCCTTTTGGAAGCTTTCCATTTGCTTATTAGTGAGTGATATCCTTCAGTCACCAGCACAGTAACATTCTACTAAGTTGGGTTTGTTTTCAATTTCTGTTTAAAAACTCAGGTTTTTTTGCTTTCTTGTTGAATCCCAGCTAGATATTTATTTCTTCTCACTGAAGTACACAGAGAAGTCTTTGATTCTGTGACCTTAAGAGTCAGGTGTAAAAATGTGAGTCCTTTGTGCAGCATTTTGGTGGTAGAACTTCTCTTCCGATGATGTTAGATGAACATAGATGAGAAATCCTGTCAAGATTCAGACTATTACAAAAAATAGTTCTGCTGTGCAAAACCTTGGCTAAAGAACTGCTTCAGTTGTGTTGGAATGTGCCAAAACAGTTTTGAAACTGTGTTAAACTGATTTATAGAAGTCATCAGAATTTCAAAATACACCTAGTTTTGCCTGTGGGCCATATGGATTAGTCCTTTCATTCCTGCTCAGGATGAGCAATAACCTCACTCAAAGTGGGTACTGATGAACAACAGTGTGACTCAGTATCAATAGGAGTACTGGAGTTCAGTGCATAGGTGTTTGCAAATATCAGTTGTAAAGACTGTGATTTTAAGCATATCTCTGAATAAGAAGTACAGAATAAGCTATTTTGGGAGCTCATGCTTATATATCTATTCATGCATTTTGCTTGTGGGCTTTCCTAAACTTCAGAGTGCTTCAAACCCTACCTTCTGAGCTCAGCACAATGACACATTATTCATTCAACTGATTTCAGGTCTTACCTACTATCAGTGTAGAGCATTCAGGACAAAAAGTGCTTTATACATATTCCTGCACACAATCTTTTCATTCTGTACCCTGGAATATGGCCTAAAGCCATCTCTCTCCGGAGATTCTTTTATGTATCTGATATTTTTAAAAATTTACAAAAATTGGACCATTCAGTTAAAGAAACGCTGCTGTGACACATTAACCCTGGCTGGCTCCCAGATGCCCACCCAGCCACTCTTTCACTTTCCCTCCTCGACAGGACAGTGGAGAAAATAAGGTGGAAAAGTCTAACAGGTCAAGATAAAAATAGGGAGATAACTCACCAAATACCATCATGGGAAAAACAGAGACAACTTGGAGAAATTAATTTCATTTATTGTTTATTAAAATACATTAGTTAAAGACAAATTAGTCCAACATCTTCCTTCCTTTTTTTTTCTCAAAGCTCAACCTGACTTCTTCATTCCTGGCTCCTCTACTGCTGGCCAAAGCAGTGCAGGCAGATGCGAACAGGGGGCTTAGTCAGTGCATAACTCTGCTGCTCATTTCCTCTTCCACATTTCTCCTGCTCCAGCATTTGCTCTCTGTGGGCCACAGTTCCTTCAGGGGAGTCGGATCCACCCAATCTGGTGTGGTCCTCTCCATGGGTTGCTGTAAAATACTGCATTTTTTTTTCCAATTCATACTTTAAAAACGTGATTAGGTAGTAGGTATTCTGGATGTTTCTTCCTCTCCTCGAGGAAATCACAGTTTTTTCTTCTATATAGCCATTTGGGGTCACTAAAATAAATAAATAAACATTGTCATATATATATTTACTACCGAAGAAATGTTTTTCAATAGAATTCATGCTAGTAACCATAGACTGATGACACATTGTCTACTTTCCTCAACTGCTGCAGTAGGGTCTTGGCACTGCTTCCCCTGTCATTATTTATCAGACATGGCAGTAGATTACATCATTGAGAGTGGATTTTTTTCCCTCAACATGACTTAAACTGCAGCACCTACAAGTTTTGCCATTTATTTTTCCCCATGGGAATTGAAGGGGCTTTTCCACTTCCAAATTATATAGAAGATTGACTCACTGCGCTATTTATTTATGTGTGACATCTCCTTTCTCAAAAAGAACTTCTATGATACTTACATTACTAAGTTAAGCCCATGATTCATGTTTTGTGGACGCCCAGTCATCCACTAAGGACCCCAAATGATGTTTCAAATTCACTTTGCTAAACCTTTCTAGGATGTGGGGTAAACTCAATTGTTCACTTGATGGGATATTTGAATATGAAGTACAGCTAAAAGTATTGCACATTTAGCCAATGGCTAAAAATATGGGGGGGGGTTATATTTGATGTTTGACTGATAATATTTTAAGAAAGAAAATGGAAATTTAAGAAAGCAAATGGCAGAAAGCAGTAACCACTTATAATCTGACTTCATTCACAGTTCCTTGGACAATTAAAGAAGCCAACAAAGATGAGGACAATAGCTGGTTGCATTTGAATAAAATCTAGAACTCCATGAGACATCAAGACTGGAACTCAGTAACTGACATAAGTGCATAATCAGTACAGAAAAGTCAGCAGACTTTAGATAATCACATTAGCTCTCTGAAAAAATCTCAAGATAAATGAAGGTGTGCATGAATGTGCTTCGCAGAAGCCAGCAAGCACTGCAGGGATCATCTGAGCTCAGAAAGAAACACTGGAGTGTGCCTATGTTAGTGCCACATGGAACCTTTATGTTAGAAACTGACCTACAGATAGCTTAAAGATTAAATAATGCTTGAGTTGGGATGTAGAAGTCCTAAATTTGAACCTAAAGAAACCTAAACTGGACTTAATTCAAACAACTCACTATAAAAGGATAACTCAACACTTTATGAATACTTCTCTCTATCCGTTGCATGGAGAATCACACATGATAACTACAGAAGCAGATGGTTAGGATGTCATGTGTGTTACTATTCTGGAGTCCATTTACAGCAAAAACTTGAAGAAAATCCCCCAGTAGTGTTTACTTACTGCACATGTGTTTTGCATGCAGTAACTCAACTCTTTTTAGAGGAAGCTAAATTTGAAACTGCTTGAAGTGCATACCAAAACCATTGTGAATCCTTATAAAGGATCCGCTGTTCGGTCCTCTGGGTAGTTTCAAATCACATGTGTGATGGAGCTGTTAGATTCAGGTCACTAAGCTAAACCTTTTCTAGGTAAATGAAGAAAGATGACTCAACACTGACTCTTTTGATATATTGGTATAATTCTGTTGCTCAAAACCCATGTTTTGTTGCAAACTTAGGTCCCCATGGCTCTTTCGAGCTATGCTGTCATAGTAGGATAAAAATGAAATTTGACCAGACTTTGTTGATTGTCTAACTGTATTCCCCATTTTTTAATCTAATCCATAATGAGTATTATTTGAGAGGATGTTGCTCACAGATATGGTAAACTGCAGTGATATTCAGGGACTTAGCTGCTAAGGTGAGTGTGAAAAAGCAGGTAGATTCCTTTGTTCTGTTCCTACTGAAAAAGAAGAACTAAATACCAGAAACAAACCACTAGACATTCTGAATCCACCTCTTTTCTCTTTGAAAATGTGGCGGGCATAATTTCTTTGCTGTAAGCATTTCACCAATGACTTCATACATAATAAAATATTTGTGTCTTTTTCTAAATTATTCGAAGGATAAAGTGCTTTCTTAAATGCAAATTAACAAGGAATGTCTCATTTTCAGATACCTTCTAACAAAACCTAAAGAACATAAACATATCCAGACTCAAGTTTTACCTCTGTATAAGAATAAGCCATCAAAACTTTAGCTGAAAGATTTCCAAGTGTTATCTAAGGCTGATAGAAGTTATACAAATATTATACATATACAGTGTCATGTGTGGCCCAAGAGTGAAATAACAGCTAGGGCAGAAGGACAGGCTGTTTTTTCTGACTTCTCTTTTGCTTGGCAGTTGAGAACACAAATTAGTGTTAATTTTTAACTGTAGCTCTTGTAATTTGCACATCTTTTAATTGGTCTAAACTAAGTGGTGTAAGCTGGTAGACAATCTTGAAGTATTTTTTATACTGCAGCATCTTTCAGGCATTTCGTATTTGAGCTTCATTCAAGCCAGTGGTATATAACTAACCACTTCAACTCCTCCTGTTTTTCATTTGTGTTAGAAGGATAAGTCTCTATACACTTTTAAATGCTCTAAAAATATTTTGAGGTGTTCATATTTTCCCTTTATATAATACTTTTATTGTTTGCTGCTTTCAGACTGTTTTCTCAACTAGAGCAAAAAAAAAAAACAAACCCTTGAGTGATATGCTTTGAACAGCTTCTACGCTAAATGAGGCAGAGGAATCAGCAGGGATGGTACTACAGGAGAATGAATAGCTGCAACTTTCTGTTTGAATTGTGTTAGTCCTGAATTTCTCCCTAGGATTGTATTTGACCCTTTTCATGGTCAGCTTGATTATGTTTTTTATAGAATCATAGAGTTGCTTAGTTTGGAAAAGACCTCTAAGGTCATCAAGTCCAACCATTAATCCAACACTGCCAAATCTACTACTAAAGCATGTACCTAAGGGCCACATCTACTGGGGGGCCATATGTCTTTTAGATACCTCCAGGGATGGTAGAAATTTTTCCTAATATCCCGTCTAAATGTCTGTCCACTGATACAACTTGAGGCTGTTTCCTCTTGTTTGTTACTTGGGAGAAGAGGTCAACCCCACTTTGCTACAACCTCCTTTCAGGTAGTTATAGAGAGTCATAAGGTCGCTCCTGAGTCTCCTTCAGGCTAAACAACCCCAGCTCACTCATATGTTCCTCGTAGGACTTGTGCTCCAGACCCTTCACCAGCTTCATTACCCTTCTCTGGACACGCTCCAGCACCTCAATGTGTTTCTTCTAATGAGGGGTCCAAAACTGAACACAGGATTTGAGGTTCAGCCTCACCAGTGGTGAGCACAGCGGAATGACCACCCCCCTGGGTCCTGCTGGCCACACTATTGTTGATACAGGCCAGGATGCCATCGGCCTACTTGGCCACCTGGGCACACTGCTGGCTCATGTTCAGCTGCTGTAAAAAGCACTCCTGGGTCCTTTTATGATGGGAAAATTTCCAGCCACTCTTCCCCCAGCCTGTAGCACTGCATGGGTTTGTTGTGAACCAATTGCAGGACCTGGCACTTCACCTTATTGAACCTCATAATTTGTCTGCCGCTGGGTTTGGAGTCTAAGGTTTCAGCATAACTTCATCTAACAAAGCCTGGCTGGTCAGAATACTTTTGTCATCCTAGTCACAAGGAGGGACTTTCTTCTTTTATCCACTACTGTGGATTTCTTTTTTTGTTATAGGTATAGGGAAGACCATTGCAGCAAATCATAAGGGAAACCCAGCCTGGCAGGATTGCTTCAGTTCATGAAACATGCATTTTGCCTATCAACTCAGGTCTAGGTCTTGTTTTCTGGCAATACTGATACAATACTGACAATTCTGTTCCATTTTAACTCAGCAGTCCCTGTTGAGTCTTATCGTATTTCTTCCCAGAAGATTGTTCGGTTTCCCTGTCCACTCTCCTTAACAATTTCCTGTGGAAATGCACATCCAAAAAAATAAAAATCAGGTTTAATTTACTTTCTCATTATCCCTTAACATTTACATGCCATTCATACCAGCTGCATTAAGGGCTTATTTTAGCCTTTATTTACCCTAACTTTGAGCATAGCCTTGGCTTCGTTCGTTTGCCATTTGGGTCAGCAGGCAGTTAATGGTTTCTCTCAGTGCCTGTTGTAGCCCAGCTGTCTCCTGCCCTTTGGTGTGCACATGCTCTACCTCTCCTCCCCAGAGCTTCAATGGGCCACTGTGCCCTGGGCAGTGCTTCTCTTTCAATTGACCATGCTGCTTGGGGAGTCATGTCAGAGCTTCAAAAAGCTTCCCACAGCTTTATCATAGCGACGCTACTGCTTGGCTTGGCTTTCTCCAACCGGTTGCTTCACGGCTCCATTTCTGCAGCTGTCCATGCCCCACTGAGGCACAGCTTGCAGCCTTCTCTTCCTCTAGGTCATCTGTTTTGTGATACTCCTCCCAGCTGTGTTTTTCTTCTTCTGACGGCTGAGGCCACCGGAAAAAGCATTCTCTTCTAGATGCGGGTTGTTTTTTAATGCTTCCTACTGAATACACAGTCCCTCTGAAAATACAGTGTGCAAGTAAGTGAAACTTAATTCGAATTCCTTTGGAATAATTGTGCAAAAGTTTGCTTAAAATGTCGATCTTCTACTGTTCTAGGAGGAAAACACTCTGACATAAGGAATAAAGTCTGACAGCTGGCAGTCATCTCAGTAAGTAATCAAAAAAAAAAAAAAAAAAAGGCTTTCTTCTGCCTTTTTATTAAAGATCTAGGCACTTTTGAGGCAGTAAGATTTATGTTAAGATTTTTAATTTTTCCTGTGTTTCTACTAAAATTAATTCTGAATTAATTTTCAGTTTCACTCCTTGCAAAATTAAATATAATCACTTACATACTGATCAGTAACAAAACAGTTGTGTTTAAAATCAGCATATTTGTTCTTGAATGTTTGATATAGGTGGATGAATGTGACTTTGTAGCAAGGAATTTTTAATTTGTCCTTAACCTGGACACAGTTGGACTATGGCCCAGTTGATTTTGAATATGGCTAGACAAAATTTTTTTTTTATTAAAACAAACAAACACAACCCAGAATAAAATATTTTAGCTATTTCTACTGAGATCTCCTCCTCCCTCTATAATGTGCCACATCACAGATGTGCAGTAATATTATAAAATCATGTACCACTATATACATTATAGTGTGTCCTTATGATGGACATGGTGTATTACCATCAATTTCAGATCAAGGATTAGATTTATGATATTTCTTGGGTTACTGCTAAATAAAAAGACAGCTACAATGTGCTTTTTCGAACTACAAGTGATAATCCTCCCTGTTATTCCTTTTCATCCCTGGCAAAGCTTTGGCCTCTGCCAACTAGCAATCACTCTTGCAGGAGTTGCAAGGCATGATTCGAGGTAGGTAGTCTGGACAAAGACAAGCTCTGCACAACTTTCAAAACAATTCAGATCCTTTAAAATTAAATAAAAAAGAACAAAACAGCAACACAAACAAACAAAACAATAACCAAACAAACAAAACCAAACCACACAGAATGTTCTCTTCCTGTACTACCAGAAGTTTGCTGTCAGATACCTATTCTCTGAGTTTGTGACTCAAAGGTATGAATGATAATGTCATGAACAAGTTACTATAGAGACAGAATATTTTTAAGAAATAAATTTAAAAGTAAACAGATATTAATTTACCTGTAGTTTTTAATTTCTAGCATATTTAAGCACAGTTAATTGTCTGTTAAAAATACTGTAATTAATGGAAGTAAATATCACATGAGAAAGAAGTTTGTGCTTAAGTAAGGTGAGAACTGAGGAATGAAGAACTGTTATACAAGTCACAGTAATCCTTCTCGCCTTGCAGTTGGAAACCTGGCCAAAGAGCTTGTGAAGAAGAAGATGTTTGTGCTGTATGTAATGCGTATGTTTTGTACTTGGTGTTATTTAATCTGGCAACAAATCACTTATCTGGGATTTATCTATTACTACTTTCCATTTACTTAAAATTATTACTGTAACAGTCTGAGATCAGAACTGGCCATACATCTCTTTTGCACAGAAACTACCAGTTATTTATTGTGTTAAATTTAGAGACTACGTTGGGCATCCTACTTGGCTGTGTAAACAAAGTTCACACTCTCCTTATCTTCATAACCCATCATTTTGTACAATAATTTACATTAGTATAAAGTTGTAGAAAAGTATCAGAAGTTCTTCTATACATTTTGTTGTGGCTGAATTAATGATCTAAGGTGGAATAAAACATTCACTCCATAGAGAGAAAACTTATTGTAGATTATAGTTAGTGTGTTTTATTTTGGAACTCAAAACCAAACACTCAAAGGCAAAGAAAGCAAAGCTAAATTAAATACCTAGCCAAAACACTGTTATGTTGATTTCAAAGATGGCTAATTATAGCAGTAATAAATTTAGAAGGTTCTTGTTCATATTTTTTTTCCATTCACATTTTCAGACACTGCACAAATCACAGTTCTATATAGCTTTTTTTTTTTTTGTTATCATTTTTTTACCAACTAGGAAATTCCACAAAGTGGTGAAAAGAACTTGTTTTTATTACACTCTGATTCACAACCTCTGAGTTATAGTTGCCAGCTGCTTCTCCCACCTCTACTTCTACAGAGCTGCTGCTTGCTCTACTATTCCCTGTCTTACTTGTGCACTTATTCTTGCAGAAGTACAAAGTTTTCATTTGTTCATGTGAAACTTCATCCTGTTTTTTTCTTCCTTTCTACAGCACATCAGGGTAGATGAACTTCTAACCTGGCAGCCTTTCCCTTCTCATTTTTCACTTAATGTAATATTTGTAGTCTCTACTCAATCATCTAATTCAAATAATGAATAAAACCAGACCAGCCTTGGACATCATTTGCCACATCTGTTGGGTTGCACTGATAACTACTCTCCAAGTATTCTTCTCCCAACCACTACAAAGTGGTGCTTTCACTTTACAGCATATTCTCTTCTAAACTATATTTTGTTTGCTCCTATGAGTGTATTTTCTGAAACACTGTAAAGCCTTGGACGCTAATGTGTGTTGTCTGGTGGTTTTCTCCTATCCATGGGACTTTGTAAGCTGTGTTAAAAGTAAATCAGCTTGTTCTGACATGTTATGCTCTTGACGAGACCACCCCGGATGCTGTTTACCTCCTTATGGTCTTTTAGTAACTACTTTTTTCCTCTGATGAAAAGTTCCAGACTTTTTCCCGGAACTGAAGTTAGGATAACTGGTCTACAATTTCCTGGCCTTCTAGTCTCTGGAATTTCTTCTGTCTTCCACAGTTTCTCAGAAAACAGTTTTAATAATGGCTCTGAAATTGATTCTGCTAGTCCTCTAAGTTTGATCCCATTATGAAATGATTCAGTTTATCCAAGACTTACATTTGCTCTTTTTCTTATTTTGCCCTGAATTGTCACCATACTTTAGATTCACATAAAGCTCTGGAGGAACAATGTGGGTGAAAGAACAGATATCTGAAAGCTAGGTTGTGACAATTTTAAATATGCTTAGTTTTTTACCCATAGAACATTGTTCCTTAATACAATGTAATATCTTTCAGAGTAAGAAAAACACCTCTGAAAGAGATGGAGGGACAAGAACAGTGGCACAGATGGCACATGAAGAGGTGTACCAAGCCAAACACATCTATACAGAAGGAGTCATTTGTACACATGGTGATACATGCTTGAAAGAGTGAGGAGGAAAAGTTACCACATACAAAAGAACATAAAACCCAGATGGAAGAACAGAACAAGGTGTGTAAGTCTACAGAACTGTACCTTACTTTGTGCTGTCTGGCTAGTTTGCACTACTGAGTATTTGCAGAACTTCCAATAATGACACAATTTCTTTGAACCACAACTCACGGAAAGAGAATTTAATCTTACCTGAACTTAGGCATTTTTAATGCAAAAATTTATCCTTTGCACAGTCATAGAATCATAGAATCATAGAATGAGACGGGTTGGAAAGGAACTCTGAGATCATCAAGTCCAACCCTTGATCCAACACCACCG
>VXAY01007230.1:436034-453536 GCA_013399855.1 Oxyruncus cristatus | reverse complement strand
AGTTGTAGAGAGCGATGAGGTCTCCCCTGAGCCTTCTCTTCTCCAGGCTAAACAACTCCAGCTCCCTCAACCTCTCCTCATAGGACTTGTGTTCAGGTCACTTCACCAGCCTGGTTGCTCTTCTCTGGACCTGCTCCAGCACCTCAATATCCCTCCTGAACTGAGGGGCCCAGAACTGGACACAGCACTCCAGGTGTGGCCTCATCAGTGCTGAGTACAGGGGCAGAATCACTTCCCTGGTCCTGCTGGCCACACTGTTCCTGATCCAGGCCAGGATGCCATTGGCCTTCTTGGCCACCTGGGCACACTGCTGGCTCATGTTCAGCTTCCTGTCAATCCAAATTCCCAGGTCCCTTTCTGCCTGGCTGCTCTCCAGCCACTCTGTCCCCAGCCTGTAGCGCTGCAGGGGGTTGTTGTGGCCAAAGTGCAGGACCCGGCACTTGGCCTTGTTGAACCTCATCCCGTTAAAAGTCCTCTTAAACTTCCTTTTGGTCAA
The DNA here is from genome assembly GCA_013399855.1 of Oxyruncus cristatus. NCBI lineage: Eukaryota > Metazoa > Chordata > Aves > Passeriformes > Cotingidae > Oxyruncus > Oxyruncus cristatus. Next base: position 453,040 of record VXAY01007230.1, on the reverse strand, counting down.
TGGGAGCAAATACTTATGGTACTGGTGATGTGATCCTGCTTTAGCCGTCTGTATTCAGGTAAGATGAATCACGTTCATCTATCTCAAGAAAAGGAGGCTGAGGCTTCCTGATCTGAGAAATTGGTTGCCCTCCTGCAGGAGAGGATTGAAGGCCATTCTCCTTGTTTGCTCCAAACACACACGCACATACGTGTGTGCATCTCTGTGCATATGTATATGCATACTTCTTACTTATGTTTAAATAATTATTTTTCTCAAACAGGCATACCTATTCTGCTCTTAGGAAAGGAGCGAAAGTCCTCACTTTCTCTTTTGATGTATAGGAGTTTCTGCTTCCATCAAGCCTCCTGTCAGCACAACTGAACAGATCATATGTAAACCTTAGCTTCAGAAGTCAGAATTATTTTCTTCCCCTATGACTTTTTCCACACTGTCAGGTGTTCCTTATTTCACTGTACATGGATTCAATATCCTTGATGTTTTACTGGGAATTTCCAGTTTTAAACACAGACTCAGGCTTAGTCAAATCCTTTCCAAAATATCAATGGTAAACAATCACATTTATGTTTTTTGGGGGGGATATTTCCTTGATTTCCCACTCCTCTCAATTTCTTCATATTCAACCAAAAATTAATCTTATAATATCGTACATTTTGATTGAAGTTTCTACTGGGAAAAAATACGAAATCTAACAAAATATTCCTAATATCTGTTCTGTTGTAGATCTTTCATATAGCTCACCTAATACCGTATGACTTGGAAATAAATGAAATTTGCCTCTTGCTTCAAACAAGCTTAAAAATATTAACAAATGCATTTGTTGCTCACATCATTAAACACAATCTATAAGTCCTATTAAACTAGTCAAGGGAGATACCTCAAAACCCAAATAATATCTGCTCTTCAAATTCATTAACTAGCAACAGAATTGCAGATCTTCCCTTACTTCAGTCTTATTCTAACGTGACACATTTATTTAAAATGTAATTCTGACACAAAAAAAATCTGCTTCATATCAGCACACTTTTAATAACATTAAGTGAAACCTTATCCATTTTCAACTTCAGTGCATTAGAATCAAGAGTAATGCCACTTTTAATTAAACTAGGTATTGCAAAGGATCTGTGTTCTCTTACATTTATCCTTATAATCTTATTTCATTTTTTCCCACTGAAGTATGTTTATTAATAGTGCTATAGAGATTTTGGCAGCAGGGCTTCTTAGATCTTCTAATAACCTTTTGAGCCTAAGATTGCTTCCTTTCATACTCAAGCAAATCCTCTACCTTTAAGGAATGTTTCACTTTATTCAAAGCCTTTCTTTTTTCTTTGACTACCCTTTAAAAATTCTTCTGCTAAAAAGTACTGATGAATTGCTTTACTCCACACACAACCTAGAAATAGCTGAAACAGGCTACAGACATACCTAGAGAAAAAGCTTCTTTGTGTTGTCAGTGACAGTTTCCATAAATTCTTTAAAATAGAGAGAATAAAAGGAGATCCAGACAACCTTTTCAACTCTATCTTTTCTCCACTGCTGTATCAATTTAGAAGGCAACTGCAGATGAATAAACATCGGAAAATGGTCACTCCATCTCTAGTAAAATCGATTTTATACTGTAAAGCCAACCTCTACTATTTGCTTTCAACTTTCTTCAAATTTATGTGATGCTTGAGTGCTTAGCAGTAAACCTGTTAAAACTACCCCCTACTCACCATTTCAAGTGGATCATATTATAACTATCTACGTTTTCTTCTCAAAATCTTTTTCCTATGGATACCTTTGCTCACAGACAAGAATTTGCGTCTAAAGGAAGGAAGGAAGAAAGAAAAGAAGGAAGGAAAGAAGGAAGGAAGGAAGGTCAAAAATTGACTATACTCAACTCCTAGGTAACAATAAATACTGGAATGAGTTGAAGATTTCTTCCCTTTTACTTTCACAGGGGGAATCCTTAGGTAAATGAGTGCCAAAATAACTGTATTACATCATCCTGTTACCATTGTTCCCTGTAATAAGGAAAGGAGCTTCTCTGATGTATTTCCTGGGCAAGCGGAAGGGCCTCTTCTGGTGTCTTAGAGCGTAAAGTAATAAATGTTCAGGTGACCTAAATGGATGAACAGCCCAAAACATGCTATCATCTTTCCCTATGACTTTGCTCTAGAACACAATTACTACAACACCTCAAAATTCAAAAGCTTGAGCACTGGCTTGGACTAGAAGACATTCAAAGGTCACTCTCACCCTGAATCATTTTATGATTCCATGATTCTGTAATCTACACATTTATATACAAGCATGCCAAAATGTCTTCACTAACCACAGCATAGGAGCATGGTCTCCGGATTTTGCATCCTTACATCCCTATTAGGAAATGGCTCATTCAGCTGCTTTCTGTTTCACAGTGGCGTCATAATTCATTTTTCCTCTTCTTTCGAACCTGACCATGCCCTGAATCCTGGAAGAACAAGAAAAAGGAATAAAACTTATTTCTAAAGAAAACAACAGTGTTGAATGAACTGGAAATCTCTATCTTCTCTTTTTCTGGGGTTTAGAAATATCACTCTTCTCTGCCTACACAGAAGAACTGAGGAAATTTTCCATTCTTGTAATGTAAATTTTAGGCTCATGTGGCACATCATTCTGCTGAGTATCCTCATGGCTTTTCTCATAAGACATAACATTGAGGTCCTGGCTTTATCTAAAATGAGAAGGACACTTAGCTTCCAAACAACTGAGTAATGACTCTCTGAGGGAATCACTCCAGGATAATTTCAGCATCAACCCACCTATTGGTTATATGTTGTATATGTTTCTGAGCTCACCAGATATGAAGATCCCTGTTTCTGTAGTTGATCTCTTATGTAAATGCAGATAGTTTGGCATGGGTTTAGTGGTCTTGATTTCAGAATGTAGCTAATTTTAGACCATTAAAAAGTGCATTGGTTTTTATGTCAGTAATACACTCATATCTTTTACAGGAAATTGGATTCTTGTTCCCTTGAACTTTCTTTACCACTTACTTATTACTTGAAATCCTCATTCTCAGAGTAGCTGTATTACAGTAGAATCTAGAAAGGATTTTTAGCTGTTGCTTCTGGGGAGTAAAACAGGGAATGGAAAAACATCCTGCAGTATGTTTTAAATATGAAAAGGCTTTCAAAGATAAGAATGTAGAGTGCAGAAGTCACAAAAATATTATGTCTGCCACCAGCTGCTCAGATGTCTTAAAACCTCGGGAGCTCTTGGTTTCAGGACTTGGAAAAGCTAGCCCAGTCTCCAAGTTATTTCTACTCAATACAGAAAGACTGCACTTCAGGACACAGAGAGTCAAGAATCAGATCCTGCCTGAGGCACTGATTTGTTGTGTCACTTTTCAGCTTTTTGTGACTCTACAAACCTTCCAAACCTTTGTCCTTTTTCACTGTGAAATTGTCAGTACCGAAGGGATAACCCACTGTTGTTCTTCCCAGTGCCTGGCATAGTAATGTACTGGTTTCAGATGAGATTTCCAGGTACTACTGTAGGAAAAATGATAGCAACACTGCTCTGTGAATATGTACCACATGTGTAGAAATGTCCTTATCCAGTTGTTTCACTCTTCTGCTCCAGGATGAGTTGAACAAGATCTGAGCATACAGCAGAGGATAATAGAGGGAAAAATAACTCGGGAGACAAGTGTATCCATAAAATATGACTTGCCATTCAGATACTATTGACAAATGTCAAGGCCATTTGTTATGGCAAGTAGCATTCTAGAAAATGAATAAAAGAAATTTTTTTTTGGTCTTGATAGTCCTAATATGTAAGTAAGAAATATTAGAGGAGATTCTGAGGGTGGGAGAATTCTCTAGGAAGGAAAAAAAGCCCTGGCTGTATTTCTGGATTTTTTCTCTTCTTATGTGCTTAATATTCCATGTGAAACAATGAACATGCAAATTTTGATTATTCATATGACAGTTAAGTGGATTTAATAGTAACATGACACTAACATTAGAGTCTTAAAACCTTTAATGAGTGACTTCACAGTATAGTAAGCCCGTGAATTAATGAGTCACTCTTAATTTCTGCAGTGAGGGTAGTAAGAACAACTTCTATAAAGTACTGATATCTTGTCAGCCTGTCAGCACTTGTCTACACGGGAAATTAGTTTTCAGGAAGTCCAGGTGATAATTTACTGGAAACCAGATACACTGAGCTAACCTCTGTACTTGTGCTGGGGTACTCATGCAGTATGGAACACACAAAGTATCTCTGCTTTCAAAGGATAGGGTAATTCACATCATACTATGCTAGTTTAGAAGCTGGAAAAAAACACCAAACCAGGCAGAAGGACTGAGGTACAGCCTGGAAACCATAGGCAATTGTTTTAAAGATAAAGTGCATCCATCTACTAGGAAAGATTTTTAGCTTGGTCATAACCTGCACTGTCACCTCTGTATAACATTTTTGTTCCTTCTTTAGTTCTTCTGTTTCAACTATGAGAAAACCAGTTAAAGACGTCTATGGATTAAGACTTGTTTATAAATTCATATGGTAGATTTAGGGTCAAACTCAGGTTTTATCTTGGTGAAAACACTGCAGTTTTGATGTCCTGTTGTCTTTGATACTTGGGAAATGAGATTCAGGAGTCAAGGAATGGAGATACTTGCAGTGCTTGAAAAAAAAGGTAGAAACTACAAATTTAGGATAAAACACAAGCAACGGGAAGAATCTAAATGTCAAACACAAAGATGAAAGTGCAAACATGAGATTTACTCAGCTCTTTTATGAAGTCCTGTATAGAGGGGATTTTTTTTAATAGTATATTGTTACATGCATAGAAGTTTTATGTTGGTTAAGAGAAAACTGCTCTATTTCTTCCAAGCCTATTGGCATTCTTGGCACATAAGAAACAGATCATTGCAAATGTATGTATGGGCATTCATCAGTTGTGTATTTTGAATATGTATTCAATCCTCTAAGCAGATAGTAATACTGTATACTTCATTGCATATCATACCTGTGTACATGAAGGGAATAAAATAGACTTCAGATTGATACATGAGGCTGCATCAGGCAGAAACACAAAATAAATTTTGTTCTATAAAGGAATCTAAAATAATTTTTCACTAAATATTATTTTTAAAATTGGGATTGGAGAGCAATTGAAATTTTTATTTCATTTAAAATATTTATAGTGCCATTGAAACTAGTATTGCAAGTTGTAAGTGGAGGCTTTTGTTCCAACTGCTGAAATACAAAATTGTTGTTATTTAAAAAAATAAAAAAATCCAAAAGTATTTTTAAGTTCATTGTCCAGTAAGTATGTTTATATAGCATTTTCATGGTAAATTCTATATATTTTCATAGATTGCTACATAGTAGGACTATATTTGCACACATAGATATGTTACATAAAGTTATAAATGTTGCTCAGGATCTATTAATAGCACAAGAATTATTATTAATACAAATATGGGACTTCAGGTGATTCAACTCCACTGCCTTATTCCTAAATAATTATAAATTATGGCTGAAAGGACATCCTGGACATTTGAGATCAAAGGCGAAAGAATCATAATGGAGTTTTCTGAAATTAGAGTGGGATTTAAGTACGACATACCTTCCAAGGCTCATGTATTTTTAGGTGGTACTTAGATGAGGCTGGCTGTGCCTCCAGTACCAGGCATACTGCTAAGACAAAAGTGTGGCTTTCACGTGATAAAATCCATTAATTTATTTGGAAACAATTAGTTATTTTATCTCCCTATTTTTCTTTTGCTGATAGCTTAGCCAATACTGAAATTACACTAAGAGCACAACAAAACACTTTGTTTTTCTGAAAATATGGATCAGTGGTATAACTAACTAACAAAGCCTAACAAAGGTGTAAGGTAACACCATATTACACTCTGTATTGTATAGAAATTTGTATATTATGGAAATATGGTATAGAGTTGTTTCTAAATTGTATAGAATAGCTTTTCTACTGTAGCCTGCATTAGTCCTGTAGACACTGGAAAGAAAATACATTATTTTAGTATTTATTATTAGTCTGTTCCTTTAGAGGAATTTGGGTGTGTTTTTAATGTCTTATTTACTTGGAAATTGTTCTATTGTACATAGTGAAATAAGTACTTTTAGAGGGAGACAGTGGAAATTATTATCTACATAAGTATGTAGATATCTGTGTGTACACAGTGCTTCTAAAATTACAGTCAATAACATATTTGTGACTGCAATTTGTATGCTGAGTACTGGTGTGTATTCAAACTGTACTAGACAGATTCTCTTTTACCTAATTGTAGAATAGTCCCATTTTTAGCACTGTGAGGTTTTCTAGCCCATGTACTTTTTGGCTGATTTTTGTTCTGAAGCCCTGAGGTCTGTATCTCATCTAAAAATCATTTGACTCTCTCTAGTGAAATCATGAATGTTCTCATTATCTGTATAAATACTGAATGCAATTCAAAGGCTGCAATGCTTCTGGCCTCCATGATTTAATACCATAACACTATTAATGAGAAAGTTACTCACTTCCTTTAAAATCATTGATCAACTGGGTATTCTTTGAGTATGGTGGGTCATGGAGACACAATAATTGCCTTTTTTTTTTTCACTCAGATGGCAATATTTTGGTGATAATTATATTCTGTGTAGTTTATTATTGAATTTCTTTACTTACTTTTGATACATTAATTTTACTACAGGGTACTTTTATCTGTTCAGAATTTTATTCATTATTTATTGTTATATAGGAGCATTGTTAGAATTACATTAATTAAATTCTATGATTCTTATAATAAATTCAAAGTTTTATGATAGGAGGAGGAAATACATAGCAGTAAAGTATACCACTAGACTAGGAGAGTTAATATTAAACTGAAACTACATTGTTCCTTTGTGTCTAATCTGCTGAATCTATAATGTTTTTTTCCAGGCAGCTTGGTTAAAACCAAATCCATTTAAAAAAAGTGTACTTCAGAAACTTAAAATTAGGCAGGCTATTAGTGTTACCATACTTATTAAGTTTATTTCTTGTATTTGCTCTGTTTGAAGTTACATTTACTTCTAGAAGAGAATCTAAGATAAGAAGGCAAAGATCAATAACTGATAGATTTACAACTTTCAACAATAATTGGTGGAGAGGAATGTAAATAAACCTATGCTGCTGTTAAATACTATCACAATGTTAATAAAATGGATCACAACTTTACAGCTCCCAATTCCATTCTATAAATAAACTGTTCCAAACACATACTCACTCTCTCAGTGGGCACAGAGAAAAAAAACAGAAAAGGAAAAAAAGCATCATATTTTGATTTCTTAGCTAAATGATTGCTTCATTCAGTGCAGCAATGTGGAGTTTCAGGATCAGCTGAAGAAATGCCACACTGGAAATTACTTTCTGAGGCTGTCGTCCCTTAGAGACCCTGCTGCAGCAAGTTATGTCACAAGGACTCCTCATTACACTTGGTTCAGCTAGGTGTTCTGGTGCCTGAAAATGGGTGAAAGCTTGTGTGTAAGGAGAAGATATGGCTATGTGATCTGAACAGAAGGGCAGTGTCTAAGCAGCTTTAGCAGAATAAAACTGTGTCTATGCCTTCTCCAACAAACCAGAGTAACTCATGCAGTTACTGACTCAAGCAGCAGCAGCATGGTTCTGTTAGTATGATGCTGTGCCTGAGTGGGTAAACCCTACCCCTTACCTGCTGCCAGAGCTTTGGTAGGTTCACTTATAAATTTTCTGACCAATATAGCCAGAATAAATTTGTGTCTCCCTAAAAATGGCCTGGTAGATATATTTTTAATCTTACTGAAAGCTTTTGTGCTAGAGGAGCTCTTGAGATTACAACATTTCAAGAAAATAATATATATGCTTCTGTACTAGCTGAATATAATGGAATAGATTTGTGACCTTTCTGGTAGCACTTGAGTTCAAATCCAGCCATATGATGGTAGATGCTATTTTTAATGGTTATTTCTGGTTTAGTTTGAGACTTGGCTGTGTAAACTCATTTTAGAAAAGTCAGTTAGCTAATTAAAAGTAAAGATATTTTTCTCTCCTCAATTTCTACTACAGGGCGTGATGTTCTAATGAAGAATGCATGTCTCCATGTCTTGAAATTAAGGATTCTTGTCAAAAGATTGACTGGTATATTTTATTTAGTATTGCAACAACTACAAGTAGCATTTGTGTTGAAGAAGGATTAATATGTGTTTTAAATTAAGACCATGCTAAACCTGATGCTTGGTATCAAAAGTATGCTTTTAGTTACTGTTATGATCCAATATATCAAATTTTCTTCTTGAAAAATAGGAATTTTCGATTTCAAAGATTCTCCTTATAGGAAAAAATAAGAAATATTTAAATATACTTTCTGAACTGAAATTTTAATTCACTATGCCATTATCTAACTCTTTCCATTTATAAGGGCCACTGTTTCCATCAGAAAATCTGTTTTGATGCCTGCTATGAAAGGTGATAGTGGATACCCGATCCCAAATTAAAATGTCATGTTTGATTGTATCACAACAGGTTGTGATTGCATTATACTCAGAAAAAAGCACAGGATGCAGCGCTATATAAGATCAAGTGAAAGCTAGCAATAACTGTTTTTCCCACTTCTCCCTATGCTAGATTAGGTTTATGGTACTGTTGCAGTTTGATTAACTTCAGAAATTATCAGTTCCTATCCTTTCTTCAGTGACAGACACAAAGCAGACAGCAAGCTGCCTACCCACAGTACCCAGTAGGTGCTCACATTGCGAGGACTGTTCACTATGAGATGTCCAGCATTCCCCTCATGTGGAGTGTACACTCAGCAGAGTCTCACTTCCTGTGGTCACACTCTTTGCATGACAAAATAAAATAGGAGTATCCAGTGTTGAGACAAAGATGCCTTTAAATTAAAGAGTCATACACATAAATTTTATACTTGTGAGCAGATAAAAATTTTTGTATTTATGGTTTATTTTCATTCATCTTCATTGTACCAGTGACAGATATTTTTGCCTGATACACAAGTGAGTGAGACACTCCTGGGGAGCACTGAGCAGCTTGCTCCAAGTAGCTATTTCCCATAGAAAAGGTATGGGTGAGGAACTAGACTGATGCATTATTCTGCAACCATAGCACAATGATAAAACACACACTGATAAAACATTCTGGGTGTAGAGACAGAAATGGATTGAACTCAGTAAGACATGCTGTGGTTTAGACGCGATGTTGAACAAATGTGCATGGACAAATTCTGGGTTTGATCCCTAGGCAGAAGTGCTGATGGAAGCATACAAGTAATTTATTTGATAAGACTGAGTAGTCAGCTTCTGGATCTGCGACACTGACCCTGTTTATTTATGGATACACTCCAGCTGATACATTCTCAAGCTTTGCTGTAGCAGACTAAACACCAGCTAGGGAGGAAAATTGTAGAAGTTAGGGGGTACTTCTGGCACAGGAACAATGGGTATAAATTTATCAGATCACCTACGGGAAAAGTAAGAAGAAAAATCCCAACCGGTACAACAACGACATGCTGAAACATTTCTGTTCCTGCCACAGGAGGAGAAGGAAAAACCTAACTGAAACTTGAAAAGTTTATGAAGGGGCTACATGATGCAAGAGCTTTGGACTCTGTTTAGCTCTATCAAAAATCTCTTCCATTCTTATGTTCATGTTATAGACTTCAGTTATGATATTGCCATCAGTCAACAGGAAAGCAAAAAAATTTAGCTCTGATTTCTGATTTAACTGTCAAGTCTTCACCAGGCAATACGAAGAGAGAAGGAAGATCTGTGAAACTCCATGATAGGGTAAGTTTACACGAACCAGTATGAATTGCATTTTTAACAGTTCTCTGATTTTGGTTCCTGGTGCTGCTTCTAATTTTTAAGCTTGATGTTTTGTGTTGTTTTCCAATACTGAAAAGCACATATTCATTGCTCTGAAATTATCTGATATGTGGGTATAAAACAAGAGATAAAAGGACCAAATTACTCAGTGCCCATCCTTTGGGCATCCTTTGCCAGAACTCACTTTAAAATATATTAGGTGTTAAAGAATTCTAAAGACTTCTTCTTCTTGACATTGTGTTGGCTTCATGCCAACTGTCTGAGCTCACAGGGAAAACTTCCTCTTCTTTTCTTCCCATGGGGCAAAGGAAAAAACCCTATATAAATTGAAGAACTCGAAACTAACTGAATTATATAAAATATATATTTTTGCATATATTTATAGTTATATAGAGCTAGAATATTATGTACAATATTAGGGATCCTAAACACACCCCCCTTCCCCGGAGGGAAAGGGAAAAGGAAAAGGGAAAAAGGGAAAAGGGGAAAAACAGATATAAACAATTAAAAACTAAGAACTAGAAAAATAAAGAACTAGAAAAACTTAATCTCTCTACACCTTTTAGAAAAAACAGGATCGCCCGACACAGTCAGCACTCTCCAATCTCCCGCGTGGCAGACCAGTAGTCGCTGCGGGCGTCAGCTGATAGATAAACAAGACTAATGCAGAGACCCACTGCTCCCGAACTTCACTGGAAGAGAGAAGGAGCTTCCTCTCCCTTTTTATTTATACCCTTGCTTACGTAAAAATCGTATGGAATACTGGGAACATGGCCTTGGTTCCTTGGTTACAATCTGGTTACCAAGGAAGGCTTAGAATCAAAACTACTACAGGTACACATTTAAAATTAGAGTTTTTGTGCTTTATTCTTTATTGTAAAGACAGGAAGAACTTTGATCTAAATCAAATATTTAAAATATTTTCATAAGTCCACTGTTGAAGAAGTCCAAGTTACAGTGAGACATAAATAAAATGATAAAAAATTCAGGATTTTGAATTAGTGTAGAGAAGTAGAAGCCCTCGATGAGACCTGGTCTCCAAGTGCTGGAATAGAGAAAGATGCTAGAACCAGGTCTCCAGAGATGAGTTTTCAACACCTTTGACTTACAAATTACTATTAAATTAGACTGCCAATCCCTGAGGCAAATGCAAATTACATTAACAGTATTAAAGATGGCAAAATTTTACCTTTAAAAAAAAATTCTGTACTCACTGCTTTTGGTTATTGTTATGTGGTACATTGACTTGATCTATAAATCTATGCCAAAGGGAAGTTTCAACTTAAGTGAAATGTAGCCTTTTTGATTACTTCAGTGGTAAAAATATTTTACTTATAATCATTAACATGATGGGTTTATAAATAATAAAACAAGAGGAAATAACACAATACCCTTCTTATTCTAGTGCCTACTGTCTTCACGAGAAAAGCTTCACGAAAAAACTTTATATAAACTTATTGCAGGAATGACATATTGAGATACGTACCAGAGAGATGGTGAGAATTTCACCAATATAAGACAGTCAAAGAACCAAGGAATGCCATCATATTGTGTATCTTTTCTTTGACAGTTCCAGTTATTGGTTGCAATTTCTTGTTGAGCAACAGGGGAGTATGTGGGTTGTGTTGGTTTTGGCTGGAGTAGGGATAGTTTTCTTCATTGTGGCTAGTATGGGGCTGTATTTTGGATTTGAGCTGAACACAGGGTTGATAATATAGAGATTTTTTTTTTTTATTGCTGAGCAGGACTTACACAGAGCCAAGGCCTTTTCTGTATTTCGTACTGCCATGCTGGCAAGGAATTTGGGGCTGCATGGGAGGTTGGGAGGAAACAGACAGGACAGATGACCCAAACTGACCAAAGGGATATTCCATACTATAGGATATCATGCTCGGTATACAAAGTGGGGGTAAGAAGGTGGAATGCAGGGGGGACATTTAGAGTGATGGTGTTTGTCTTTCCAAATAATCACTATGTGTGATGGGGCCCTGCTCTCCTGGAGATGGATGCACACTTGCTACCCATGGGAAGCAGTGAATTAACTCCCTGTTTTGTTCTGCTTTTTTGTACAGCTTTTGCTTTCCCTATTGAACTGTCTTTGTCTCAACCCCTGAGTTTTCTACCTGTTACCCTTCTGATTCTTTCCCTGATCCTGCTGTTGGGGGAGTAAGTGAACATCTGCATGGGGCTTGGCTGCTGGTTGGTGTTAAACCATGACACAGGTATAGGATCACCTCTGTCAAAAATGACTCATATTAAAAAGTTTAATCAGTCATCAGTAGTAATTTGTACACATATATAAAAGAACTGATATTTGCTGACTTGTCAGGACAGAATCTTTGACAAAAGAAATTGATCTTTTTGGCATGAAGGATCAACAACTATGTATGCTGTATATAGTAGATAAATCTTGAAGAGCATTCACAGTCACAGGTCACAAACAATAGTTGGGATTGCTGGGTTCACAGAAATCATGGAAAAGACCTCTGAGATCATCAAGTCCAGCCTTTTACTGGCCACCACCCTGTCAACTAGGCCACGACACTAAGTGCCTTGCTCAGTTGTTTCTTGAACATCTCTAGGTATGGTGACTCCACCACCTCCCTGAGCAATCCATTCCAATGTTTAACAATCCTTTCTGTGAAGAAATTCCTCCTGATGTCCAGCCTAAACCTCTCCTGGTGCAGCTTGAGGTTATGACCTGTGATAAGTTGTAGCTCTCCTAAATATTAAAAAAAAAAAATATTCTGTGAGTTTTTTGTTTTGTTTGTCAGATGTTTTTTCTTTTAAAATATGAGATAAAATTTTTCATTTTATGTGATATAAAGTCAGTGGTAAAACTGGGGCTAGCACTGAAGGAACTAGAAGCCCAGACATATACCTCTAGCTGTTTAATCACTGTATTTCTATAACCTCTGTTCCTGCCTATTCAAGTGGAGAACATTGTTGAGGGTTAACTTATGGATGCTCTGTCACAGCTAGAACTGTCAAAAAGCTACATTTCTTACAGCAAGAACTTTGGTAATATACATGGTTCTGGTCTGAGACAGCTGATTTGTTTCAGAATGGCTGGGGGGGACAGCTGAGTAAAAAAAGTATGTAGATACATCTTTTAACTGCTTTGGTTTGGGTATTTCCTATTATTCCCAGTCACCTCATTGGTTTCTGTGTGAGAGTACTCTCTAAAGAGCTAATGCTGTCTTTGTTTCTGTCTCTTGTGGATGGCAGTCATCACCACACTGCACAACAGCTTACAAAGGTACAGAACCTTTTCTGTGCCCTTACAGTGCAGGCAGAGAGTAAACTCACTTCTCAGTCCTTTCTCAACCTTAGGATCAACTATGACAAAGAGAAATGATGTTCAAGGGTCAGACCTTAAGCGCACTGGTAGGGGTCTAACACTGACTAATCATCACTTTCATTTACAGGAAAAATTTTTGTTGTCTGTCTGATTGCCGAGTGATTTTGAAATCTTACAAACATTTTTATTTTAACTTCTGGTAGGAGAATTGGATTTGTGTTAGACCCAAAAGTGCTCTGATGATTTTTTTATGGAATTATATAGACCATTTACTTTTGTAAGTTACAAGCTGACCTTTTGTGCTCTGCCTCTGTACTCCTAAACATTGTAGGGGAGATGTGTTAATATGATGGTTGACTGGATAACTTCAGTTTATCACAGGTCTAGCAAATTTAGAAATGTCTGTAAGCGAACTAAAAACTGTACTACAGAATAATCTCACATGTAATGTACTGATAATTAAACCCCTCTGACAATTACATCATACATTATCAGGATTAGCCAGATCCATTACACATCACTGGTGCCTCGAACAAAACAAAGCTGGTACGCTAGGGACTGTCAGCTGAGCAGATGCTCCTACGGAATAAAGCAGCCAAGCACTGTTTATGTAATTCAAGCAGCAGCGTGCTGGAGAAAGATATTACTTCAGCTTACACAGTGTTCCTGGAGTTTAGAAACTAGAAAAGGCAAAAATCTGAAAGCACCATATTGACTATACCATATTTGAATACCAATTTATTTGCATATTCTACATCTCTGCTATAATTATGCTTTGATGAAACCCTTTTTTATGTATATAAAGCACACAGCTTTGCCTCTCTTCTGTTTATAAAACTTAAAGACAATAATCCACAGAACACAGAAGAAAAAAGAAAAGAGTGTTAGTTATTATAAAGGAATGCTATGTTAATTGCAGGAGTTTATACTAAAGACTGGGATTAAAAATAAAACGTATAGGGACATTTTTACTAGCACATCAATGTTAGGGTGTTTTTTTGGTGGTGGTGGTGTGAGGTTTTGGGGTGGTTATTCTTGTTTTTTTGGTCAAGGTTTTTTTGTTGTGCTTTTTGTGTGTGTGTGTATTTTTTTTGGTTTTTTTTTGTTTGGTTGGTTTTGTTAGGAGGGGAGGTTGTTTGGGGTTTTTTGTTTGTTTAATTTAATTTTGTTTTGTTTTGTTTTGTTGGGGTTTTTTGGGTTTAACTGACAGAAAAAAATATTCCAAAAAGGAGATTTCTTAGGTTAGAAGATTTTTTCCTTACCAAGTTCCCACTACTGCTTCCTTGCCCATGTAAAGATGTGGAAGGCGAAAGCCTGTGTATAATAAGAATGTCCTGTTTTCTTAGTGTTTAACACAAGTGGAAACTGCCCTAACAGGTTTTCATTTTCCGAAACAAAATATTTTATCTGAATGCTTGGTGAGGACTGTAATAAAGTATATATGTCATGGGGATCTGTTCCAACTAAGGAGTGCTCTTCAGGGGCTTACGGCAATTAAGCATCCGTATTTTAGAGATGACGTCTCATTCTGCGTCAGAATGATGAGACTGCAATTCTCTTCACAGCATAATTGAGGCGTCCATCTCAAGTGTGTGTGTGCATGGTGGGGGTGTCCTTTTTTCCTCTTTTGTTAATGGAAGGTAGTTTTCAGGTAACCATAGTCCTTTGGGCTCCAGAGAAATTCCAGAGATGTGTACAACTGCTAACTAGTAGATACTAGAAAGCTGCAGGGAAGGCTTGGTATATACTGAGTTGTGTCAGTCAGGTGCAAGCTCAGGAAACTGGGATTCATCTTTATAAGCATTGAACACTAGGAGATTTAAGGTATATTCCTTCTTAAAATCTACAAGATATTTCAATTGGAACCTTCTCAGTAAAGGTGTGTTCAGCCCTATAATGTGTGAATATTTTAATCCTGATGTTTGTGTTCCTTTTAAAAATGTATTTCTTTGTTTGCTATGGTATAGTGATGCCTGGTCATTGCCACTGATGTGTGCCCTAGAGGTCACCCAAAAAATGAGTACATCTGAGTAGTGTGGCATGCAGGCTTCAGCTGGTGATTTGTGTCAGTTTAAAACCTCTACGTCCTGTGCCAAAATAGGGTTGGGAAAATCTGGGATGATGCAGTTCTCAGCCTGGGGTCTTTAATGGAAAGCCGTCTTAATCTGTAGGTTAAGCTGACAGACTGTGTACTGTGTTAGTGGGAGTGCAGCTTCACACTTAATTTCATATCTACTTCTGTGGAGGTGATAATCATTGGTAGAAAAATGGGATAAAGAAGTGGGCATAATTTTGTCATTAGGCATTGTGCTTTGACAAGTAGATGCATTTATAAAACCTCAAATCTTCTATTATTGAAACATATTTTCCAGTCATCCACAGTCTCACAATTATTACAGGGCTTTCTCCCTGTTTACAGATGAAATCACCATGCTGTTAATGAGGAGGTAAGGGGTAAGGGAGGCACATGAAAAAATTCATCTGTTTTAAACAAGGCACACCATTCAAGTTCGACATTTATACTTTCAATAGTCATTGGTGAGAGGAAAGCCTCTGCAGAGAGTGATTCTGCCAGTCTAGGGTAGGTATCCAAAAAGCAAGAACAAACTACTTTCCTGTATGTGGCTCTCTCACTTCACTGACCTGTGATAACACTGGATGATGAACTTAAACCAGGCAAACAACTTTCAAACAGATGTTGTTAAGTGAGGTGAATCCCATCTACAAATTATTGTATAGCTACAGAAAGATAACACAAAAGAAATCAAACCCACTTCTGAATGGTTGCTGACAGACATGTTTGGTGTGATTTCAGTTAAAGCCTGATTTAAAAAATGAAGCAATATTTAAAGCAGGAGAAAGCAGTTAGTATTGCATGTCTGGCTGCAAGTTAATATGTTTGAGAATTGGCTATTTCAACACTGAACAGGTCTGAGGAGTTGTAAGGCTGTGGTAGGCTACCCTCCTGACGTAATCATGGACCTTCAAAAATTTTGTCTTTTTAACCAGTTTTGTCTTTGAGCCCCATTTTACAGATAAGGATACTGAGGGATCAAGTAGTTCTGGCACTCAGGAGTATGCTTTATGAGACTGCTCTTGAATTTGAAGACCACTCCTTTGAATAATTAGGAATGAATATCCAATGAGTGCACAAAGCCAACAAAAGCAGCAGCCTTGCTGCTGAGGAGCTGGCTGCGCTGAGCTCGCTGGCTTGCTCTGGGAAGTGGCACATGACACATCCTCTGTGCCAAGGGCAGCCTGCAAGCTGAGGGATGTCTAGAGAAGTAACACACTCTTCACTTGCTTCCTCGTTTTGTTCCATATCTTCCTGTGTGATTTCTAGCTTGATAGAAAGCAGCTTTTTTAAAAGGTAAATATAGTTCACATAGAAATTAAATTTCCTAGGGCGTCTTTCCATTCAAGCATGACTGCTGTGCTGGGTATTCACAGGCAGCAAGAGTTTACAGTCTCATTACTCCATACAAGCTATGAATAAAGTAAGCTTAGCCAATAGGTGTGGGGAGAAACACAGTCTGAACCCTTGCTCTTGCTGTAGTGGCTTCTCCTGAGGAAAAATCAAACATTATGCTTCTGGGAAGAACAAAGACAGAAAGCATTCCCCTGGCTGTTGGAGATGATCCCATGCCAATGTGTGGCAGCAAACAGCACCGGCCAGCTGCAAAAAGGAGTCTCGGCACCAGCCCAACTCTCCCAGAGTCTCACTGTGCTCAGCACCTCACCACACTTCTGGCTGTGCTTACGAGACACAGTCAAGCCCAATTAAAAACATGTCTGGAGGGTGTTGCCAGAAAGAGCAGTTTAGTGCCTGCAATTAAACTGGTTGCTAATTATGTGGTAGGATTTCTTCTTT
>VXAY01007230.1:381758-436005 GCA_013399855.1 Oxyruncus cristatus | reverse complement strand
TTTTTTTTTTTTTTCCAGTGGCTAATTTGTTTCACAGAATGCAGTCTGTGTGCACAATTGTGAGTGCTTCTGTGTGTGCACAGGGAGAATACTGCTCCAAAAATACTTTCTTTTTTTTGTTACATATTACTTATCCCTCTTTGCTTATCATAGTTCTCAAACTGTAAGATGTACTTATTGAACATATCTTTCACAGCTGAAACTTGCACCAACATCAATCACAAAACTTTTACTTGCTTGCACTGGGGCTGCTTTAACCTCCTGGTGCTCGTCTGTGGAGGTCACTGAGGGCCTCACAGTCATTTAGTTCTATGTTAATCTTGAAACCTTCAACAGATTCTGGACTGTTATGGATAATTGTCTTTTTATTGTTGTTCTTTAATTAAACAGAAAATGATAAATTGTTTATGTCTATTGTGCAGTCTACAACTACTCTCTTCCTGGTTCATTACCGCTATTATATGACATATGAAAAGAATGGAATGGGGTAGATTAATGGAGCTACATGCTGATCACAGTTTTACTCAAAATGCTCAGGTATCTGCAATTGGGCAGTTGTTTAGAGAGTGATTTCTGGCCTGATCACATGTCTTGGACCTGTGAACAAAACCTGGTGGCTTATGTCTTTTAACAGCACCCTTTACAAAATTATGTATTAAAGATATTATTGATCACTGCTGTGCAAAATATAATAAATTTACAAACCTACTTAAGTCCACTAATATGAAGAGAATAATAAAATACAGGATGAGATCTTTAGACAAAATAAAAGCAACACTACCTTCCACAAAGCACATTAAGCATTAGTCAGAAGAACTGTAGCCACCACCACACAAAATTCTGGTTTCTCTGATGTAGGAAGACTGTGGGGAGCAGTAGTGATTGCTGGACATTTGAGACTCTTTGAAGGTGCTTTTCACGGTCAAGAAACTTGACTGTGTCTCCTTACCCACCTTTTGATTCTGCTTTTGACCTTTTCCTTTCACTCTTACCAGCCTTTTTATGTGTGAGTGGATGAACTTCTGTTGGTTTGTTTACTCTTACATGTGCTATTCTACTGAATACTAGGGATGTGAGTTTCCATCCCAAAAATATTCATATCAATGCAAAGAGAATATAAAGTACTGCTGTATGATCAAAACTTGGTCATACTTGTTTCATCCTTGTGTTAATAAAGAAATTAGAAGAAGACAAACAGTTTCAAAATTAGGATTTTAACATGGATTAGCATATATCTGCAATGATATGTTTTTCTACCATGAGCAGTGACCTGTTTTATTTTCCTCCTTTCCATGTTTTGTAAAAGTATTTCCATCACTCATGTGCCCCTGTTTCAGGGCCTGCCAGTGGCAAATCCAAATGGTTCATTAACTGCGAAGTCGGTTGTCAGTTCTTCTCTCCCGCCTCTAGTTTGGCACACTTCTAAGTGACTTGCTTCGTTGATTGCACAGTGATTCTGCACTGCAGAAATAAACCTTGAGTCACATATCGTGAGGTTAATTCAAACTACACAGTATTTTCTGTCAGAGAAGTTGGCATATTTTTTCAATAGAAGCAAATTTGTATGCTGTAATTCATTATTTTACTGTGAGTTTGGTTTGTTTTTTTGATTGCTTCAAGCTTGCAAATTACTCTGTTCCCAAGATCCACTGCAAGTGGACAAAAAGATAAAGACAGCTGGGTTAGAACTCAGTTATGGCATGAGATAGGCAGCAAGATTTTCTCTCTGGTATGGCTAAGAGAGATACATTTTCAATAATTAGATCAGGATTTGGCATTACCTGGACTCTCTGTAAATCAGTATGTATTGACTAGTTTTCTGAAAATATTTCAACTTTAAAATAAAATACTGAACTTTAAGTGTTATAATCTTTTCCCAACATGTGTGAGAAAACTTTGAAAAACTGAATGATTTTTGTATTTGAGTTTTCTTGATAAGTACAGAAGAAATAGGAATTATGGGAAAAAAATCCACTCTAAAACTAAAAACCAAGAATACTTCTCCCTTTCAGTTATTTTTACTTCAGTTCCAAATGCTTGTGTAAATATAAAGAAATAAACAACTTCTTCCAGTTTTAATTATAAATTTTATGTGTTATTATGATAAGGTATTTCATAAATAACAGCAGCAGTGGCAGCCTGTTTAGACTGTTGGGTTTTTCCTCCTCATGTTCATCTTTCATTAGGAAAACATACTCTAATGTAGTTAAAAAAAATCTCTTCCCTCAGATTTTGGAAACTGTCAAATAGTTAAGAAGAGAAAATTCACCCATTGCTCAAAATATTGTTTTAGTCCTAGCCCATGGGCTTTCCTGTTCCTCCTACTCTGACTTCCCACAGGATATTCCTGTCTCAAAGACTTACTTTAAAATAAATAAATAAACACCATTGTTAGTCTTTGTTTGAAAAAGAATTCGTGGAATACAAGAATGAATATTTATTTAACAAGATTCAGCAGTGCACTTCAGATTATTTTTTTCCTGTACACAAACTTTGTCATTAACAGGGACATTCAGATCATGAAGGTGTGTCACTGCACAGCATTATGCACAATTGATTACGTATATCTGCTGTTGAAAGTTAACATAGTTCATCTGACTGTAAGTGTTGCTCAGTGATGTACAGACAGAATCAATATATTTTAAAAAAAATCTACCTCCTAATAAAGTTAATCATCTTGATGTCTTCTTTTGCATCGAATTTTTGTCTGCTTTAGAAAGGCTGTTATGACCCAAGATATTGATAGATAACTGAGGCACAGAGAATGTCTCACCCAAAGGTGTTGCTCCAAAGGGTTTCCATAGGTGCTTTTTCATTTTCAAGTAAATTGCTGTATAGTCCAGAACTTAACTAACAACTGGTGAATGGTAGGGAGACAGTGCCTGACCTCTACTCTTCAAATCAGGATATGTTTTAAGCTGGGTCCAACATATGCAGCATAATTTAGAGGATGATATGGCTATTTCTTTGGATTCAATAATTGAAGATTTAGCAATATATATATACTCTAAAAAACCCCAAAACTCCCCTACTTATTTCTATTTAATATGAATGTAAATTTCTCTCTCTGTGTGCTTAAAAGGTTAAGTTATAAAGCATAGACCCTGCTGAAGACAGAAATATACCTGGAAACAGTGGTCCTGTAGAGTATAAGAATGGCTTCACCATTTTTGTGAGGATGAATTCGCACCCTTTTTGTTCCCTATGGCCCCCTATTTTATTCAAACTTATGTATCTTACTCCTGGAGTCAGTATTTTTCTTTTGGAAACATATAAAAAATGTTAAATATAATGCTGATTTTTTTTTTTTGACATTACACTTAAGCCAACGTTTCTGTTTCTCCTTCTGTAAAACTGATCCATCAACTTATAATAAAACACTCTGAAACTTCTGTGGGGAACATATAAAGCAAATGATCAGTTTGTTTGTTATTCCTGTGATAAAACAGTCTTATCACGTTTGGTTTTGCTCATGCAGAAAAACTGTAGACTATGTGATCATCATACAATACCTGTTGTGTGAAAATTATCCATATTCTGAATTTTTTGTGCAATAATATAATTGAATTTAGGGTGCTGCTGACAAAACATGGGGGGAGGGAGATGCAAAGAAATAAATGCCCATTTTTTTCCACACACCTGCAGGTGAAAGGGTTTGTTTTAAACCTGTTTTAAAGCTGTTTCATACACAGAGATTATTGTGTAGGTCCACTGAGATCATGTAGAATGATATCCGCTATAACCATAGAATCCATGAATTAATTTTGTTTCCATCTGAAGACTGTCTCTCAAAAACCAGCCAAACATGTCTACCTTCAAATTTTGCTTGTTAATCTCATTTTGAGTTGGTTTTATAGATTCAGAAGACTTATTTTTAAACTTCTGCTCTACATGAACAACAGAAATCTCATAGTGTATATAGAATGTGATCAAGTAATGTTTTTTTCTTCAGTTCTTTAAGTGGGACTGATCATCTTTTGACTTTTGCAGTGAAACATTTCCATTTTTTTGTATGTCCTTGAAATTTTCCTGTGAGATCTCTGTAATCTATAACATCCCTGAAATGTGCTCAGACAAAAGGAGTTAGCATTCCAATGCTAACTGCTGCCAAATGCAGATGCAATCTGACCTCCCTTTGCTGCTGCACCTTCTGTAATTATACACCCGAGGATCACCCTTTTGACCCTTCCATTACAATTGCCTCTACCATCAGCAATTCCTTTTCAAGGGCTGCATCTAAGTTTAACTGCAAGAGAACACCAGAAGACACTCCAGATTCTGCTTCCTCCTTGGATAACGAGATCATGTGCTTAGATTTCACCTGCATGGAGACAGGGATGTGGGAAATGGCTGGTGCATATCTAGATAGCATGCTAATGGAAAGTCAGGATGTGGCAGGGGTCAGCACCTGTATCTGGGAATTCAGAAGCAATCGTGGACTTCAGATTCCAGAGATAATCAAAGAAGTTTCTTCCCGGTGTTGCCTCTTACACTGTTTGGTTCTGGATATATTTCTTGAACTGCTTAACTCTTAAACAAAATCTGGAGTTTGTGTTCTGCATTATTTACTTTTAGGCTGTGTTAATTTTATCAACAGTGACTTTCTGTTTCAGTTCAGATAACTTTTAGAATTTCTCTGAAATACAAATACATAAATAAAATCCTCATATTTAGTAGGAATTATTTAGCATGGCTTGAAATGGAACAGAGTGTAAGCTTTTAATCCTGTTTTAAATCCTGTTTTATTTTGTTTCACTATATCCACTTTAGATTTTTTTTAATTTAGTCAGAATATCCTGCATTACTAAGTCAGATCTGGGCAGAAACAACAATACTTATGCATTTATTAACCAAACTTTTAGTCTTTAAACATAAATAGCAAGTTAGTTAAACAAGAGTTGCTTGTATAAACCTTTGTGGATTGGCATTAATTGCCTTCCATATCTTGATTTTTTTTATTAATCTAGTACCACATTATTAATAGGATTATTTTGCATGCTTGTTTCAGTCTCACAGCCCTGTAGTAAGGTAGGTTACACCACCTAAGTAGTGGCACACTTTATCTTTCCCAGCTTTTTCAGAGCTCTCATGATGTCCCAAGATGTACAAAAAACGAGCAGTGATGGTCCAGGGAGCTCCTTTTTACAATACTTCTTTAGAAGTTCTTTTGCACAAGTTTTCCAAATCTGCTGATCCTACACATATTTTTTTAAACTAGCCTTCCATGTTTTGTTATTAATGACTGAAACAAAAATCACCATCAAGCTTTTCCCAAGGGTACAAGAGGTTTATTTACTGATCACTTCTGCCCTTCCTAAGGTCATATTGTTATTAATAAGAATTCTACCAGCTCTAATAATGAATTAATGGCACTACTGGAATTATTTTTGTTTCTAAAATGTTCCCTGTCATACTCTTGCTCATATCTCTGTTAAGTACAGACTTTTCCAGGAATTATTTTAATTCCTTTAATAATTTTCAAAACATTCAGTTTTCTGATTTTTACTTGTTAGATTCATATTTCTTTTTTTACATTTTTTAAATTTTAAAGTTATTGTTAACCTTTTTTAAATTAGATTGTGCTAGTATTTAATAAAATTGTCTTTTATCTGCTGAGTATTTATTAAAGTTTCGGTCATCATTCATGTATTTCTGATGATTTTCTATGCTCTCTAATAATGTTGCATGACTCTTATTTATTCTATAAAATGCAGAAAATTTAAGTGTTACTGACAAGGACTTTGGTGTCTTCATGTGATTATGGGAGGAACACTGTACTGAGGATACTATTGCTCATTAGTTTTGTGATCAGCTGTTATCTAAGTCAGGGCAGCTAAAAGACTATTATTCCATGGCTGGTTTAGGAAGTCATCAAAATTGTCTGTGGTGTGTCTAGAAACAACAGCTAAATATAGGTTGACATTAACCATCCTAATGTGCTGTGTGCCCCTGGGATCTCGTTTAGAACTGACACACCACTCACTCTCAACATACTCAATGCTAGGAGTGTGCCATATGGCTTAATTTATGATAGAAAAGTGTGACTGAAAAAATGTAAAAATATCTTTTAGATAATCATCTTTACTTTCTAGGATACCCTTATTCTTATGTACAACAGAGTCAAACTTTCAAGACAGGCAATGGCCAGGCATTTGATTAATATGCCAAAAATTTAATGAAAAAACATCTTTTCCAAAATTTTGCTCAACAGGTACAACCAGAATGCTCATAGGTTAGAGGAACATCAGAACCAGTCCATGATGCTTCTTGTTAGCACAGTAAATGTAAATTTCAAATTCACAAATGATTTGTGTTTGGTGATGAGATCATTTATAGTAATCACCAGGCTAATATTTGAGAGGTGTTGTGATGACACCTTAAAATGCAGTTCTGTCATATGAACATTACCTTATACATGTAAAGGTCTCCACAAAGGTACGAGCAAAGTGATGGAGGATTGGTCCAGCACAGGATCAGAAAGCAGCTTTCATGAAAAGGGTTATTTTCTTCAAAGAAAGGTAGAAATTCTATACCTTGTAGGCCAATATGAGTTTATCAAGAAGTAAATATTTGCCTTAAAAAAAACTTCTTTTGTTTGTTTTTTTTGTTTGTTGGTTTGAGTTTTTTTCATGCTATGAATTCGGGCTCCATCCTTCTCAGTATTTTGCCTTCAGCAAGTGATGGGGCAACTTCCTGAAAAAAGTCTAGTAAAACTTACAGAAACTGCAAAGTTTCCTTATGTAATCTGTCAGGTTACTGGCTGAGGGATATGCCTGGGGACAAATAAAACACACTCGCATAAATGGACACATGCATATGCATTTTGTTGCATGCCTGCATGTACATACATGCATGCATACCTCAGGAGATATTGCCATACTTCACAAGTTCACACTCTCCCTTTGAAAATCATGTTGAATGGCAATGTACTGATCCAAGGCTAATGTGAAGGGATTAATATCTTTCCTGATTTTTGACAGGGAGAAGGAAAATCTATGTTCATAATAAGCTAAACCATATATTTTACTGGAAGTGACATGCAGAATGATTTTATAAAAATGAATCTGTCATTCTTTTTTGATGAAGTTCACTATCATATGGCATCAAATTAATCTTTTATAGATTTGTGTTTTGTGGTGTTGGCTTATAATGATTTTTGGTTGTTTTCTTACACCGAAGTAAACTCCTGTGAAACACAGAAACAACCACAAGTGTTACAATAACTGCATAAAAAATAAATTCTCCTGCTTGGGGATGATAGTCTCACCCTAGGGTGATTTTTTGGGGGTGAATTAAACTGTATTGGCAGCCATTCCTTCACTGCCATATATCTCCTGCCAGTTAGCATTGATAGAATTGGTGGCATCTGAAGGAAGCCTGTCTGTGTAACTCCAGAAACTCAGGTGCTCAACGGGAAACCTCTCTACAAGGAAGCAGAGAATTTTCTTAAGAACACATTGTCATTTCTGCATCCCTCTTTGAAGTTTTATGGAATACTTGGAGCCCTGGGAGAGGTTAAATATTTGTTGTTCCCACAGAAAGACTTGAATAACATATCACCTCGGGCCATTGATATTTGTTTCCTTTATATTTGGGTTACAGTTCTAAATTTAGGTATTCCTTCTTGGCAGTTCCTATATTAATCTCTATTCTTGGCCTCTCCATAGGGCAGGTATGCCCTCATCTTTTGTGACAATCTTCACCGGGATAGTGTCCATAATAGGATGACAGGAGCTGAAGTCCGCTGGCTCCACAGAACCACACAAAGACAGTAATATCAAGATCAGACAAGATAGTTTATAAAGTATGTTTATCAACTACAGTATTGAAGGGGTTTCAACTTTTCTGCTAAATCACCTCCCTTGTGCCTAGATGGAGGCCATTCCTTACAGAGGAAAGAGTAAAAGGGAGGAAAGCAGGGGCTTTAGGGGTCCTGTAGGTTTCAGGCTGGTATTTGCACAAAGATAAGCACAATCCTTGTCTTCTACCTTTGTGCAGGGCACAGATTCTTCCTTCCTATTTCCAAGACCAGGACTGCTTTCTTTCCATTTCTTTTTATTTATTATTTCGCTCTCTAGATTGGCATCATCAGTACTGACTTCTTCCTGGCTTCATGGGTGATTTCACTGCATGTGGTATCTTTGCCTACAGACCAAATTATCCCCCTACAGAAAGTGTGTTGATCAGGCCTCAAAGTTCAACAGCCACATGTAAGCTCAGACTGTGCAGGTGGGGAAGACGTCAGAAAAAGACAACTCCTCCCAGACTTAGGGTCAAGTCCTCATCTTGCCATTCATAAAATTTCTATATCCGTATTAATAACCAAAGAAGGCCAGAGGAGGTGTGGGTTTGAGCTTAACTGGTATCTGTGATTGTACATACTATTTGACTATCAGTGTGATCACTGGCAGGGTTTTGACTCATGCCAGCTGACATTTTCCTAGGTCATGGTCAGACCTGACATAAGGACACTACTTCCAGGAGGCAATTTGGATAGCATCCTCATTCTCTGGAGAGTGGAGGAAAGGAGGATTTCCCATGCCACTTTTTTTCTCAGGGTATACCCCCGCTCCACTTTCTTTGCTAGCATAGGTGCAGTTTGCATCCAGAAAAGTGTAATCTTTCTGCACTTTCCTCCATCCTACATTGTTCAACAAAGAACAAACAACAGAAGAAAAAGTAATTTTCTGCTAGGTTGAGCAGGAGAGGAAATAATTTGCTACTCATGCCATCAGGCTTCTCTGGAGCAAAATTATAGTGGGGTCATGCTTGAGGCCTCCTTCTGAGGTAAAATACATCATGCTGGATGTGCAAAAACCCATCTATCTATCTATCTTCTTTCTTTATTTGGATTTGAGGATTTTTTCTTTTCGTTGTTTCATTTTGTATGTTTTTACTTAAGATGAAATAATTGTGTTCAATTAACCCATTTGTGCAATGTGAAACTTTAAAGTCAGATATTTAGGTACAAGCAGGGAAGTTTCTTAATTGTCTTTCATGTATTATACCCATGTTACAATTTTTGTTGTAAAGCCACTACATTTATATCATATTTTAATCAAAGGTTCATTTTAAAGGTAGTTAACAAAATATCTATACATGTCTCCTCTTGAGATTACTGATTTTTATTATCTTAAGCATGTCATAGAGGCAATTTATGACAAAAAATTCAATGTCGGCTTCTTTTTATTCCCTTTGCGATCCTGGTTTTGATAATCATTGTTAAAGTACTGTTCAGCCTAATGGCTTTGCAGTGAAAAGTAGCAATGCCATTGAGAGAAAAAGAGATTTATTGGAACCACAGTACAAATAAAAAAAAACACTATTGCCAAGTTTGGTGTTTTTCTAAAAGCTATGTCTATACTAGTAAATAAAATGGGTCAGAGACTATTCTCTCTCCCCGAGGACAAATGATACAGCACATTTACACCGCTAAACTCTCTTCTCAAAGCAGGGGAACTACATACAAACTGCCTATTGGAAGCAATCCCTAGAGTACACCACTCCCAAATCATGCTCTGGGACTGTTTGTAATGGTGTTAATTAGTTTACATTCAAAAGTCTACCAAGAACTAAGTACCAGGGTGAATGCTTATGTCCTTCCACAGACTCTGTTGCTTATTAGTGTGGTCATGGCCGTATTTCTACAGAACACTGGTCTCAAGTTGCAGCCAGTGATCAAGGTCTGTGGTAACATTCATGGCACTTGTTCAAGTTTCAGCTCAGTATGAGTACTTTTAACTCAGAACAAAAAATTTTTGGATTTGAATATTGATAATCAAATTAAAATGCTTCCTTGTTTTAGAGCATGTCTTTGGACAAAAGAGTAAATTCATATTGTATAGCTGAAAGATAAGCTGCCCTGAAAGATTTCTAAAAAAAACAGAGAAAGAGAAATTAAAATCCACTGAGCTTTAACCTCACTAAAGGAACACCTAACTAAAGGAACACCTTTATTTTTAATGTTCTAAACATTCTTAGAGTACTTGTGAAATCTAAATCAGGTTTCTATATGCAGCTTGGATTTCATTGCACTTTAACCCTTAAGCAAGAGACAAATGGATCTTCCTGGAGCTCATGCTGAGGCAAATATCCCTTAGTGCGTTTGTTGAGAGCTAGCTGAGTTTCTGCACTATGGTGAGCTGTGCAGTATACATGCACCCTGCACAAGACATAAATCTTTCCGTGCTCACCCATCACTTCAGGAGAAAAGCAACTTTCATGTTGGTACTATCAACATTCATTCTGTCTGGCAGGCAGAGCCATGACATGATGAAGTCAAGGAATGAAGGGCAGGCAGTGCCCAATCTCTCTCAATGCTCAGGTGAGCAGGGTGCAAAGTGTCACAGTCAAGAGAACAGGACAATTTACAGGCCAGACCACTGTCTGCAGTTCAGGAAGGTGCTTGAGCATGTGCTCAGTGTTCAGCATGTTTGTATCTGGCTGTATGAAACACAATTTCAGTTGTTTCTTAGGTTCTGAGTGTGCAAAGAGTAAGAAAGATCTCCTAAGAAGGAGAGATAAAGACACCAGGGCAATAGAAAGAAGACAGTTATGCATGGAAACTTTTATTTTAAAACACATAAATATGAACAAGAGCAAAATGGACAAGCAGTTCAAAACACAGGAGGAGGCAGGCAGCCAAAATATTTTTCTGAAAATGCAGCTTCTTTGGTACTCCTGGGCTTAAATGTCTTGTGTTTGTAGCTTGCTCTGAATGTTGGTTGACTTGAACATTATTTTGCTTTTTCAGTCAAAAGTGGCCAAGGTCTAATGTGTATAGTACATTTTTTTACCATCTTTTTTTAACCCTTCTTTACAAATGAAGGACAAAATAGTCTGTCTCTCCTGTATTTCTGATGGACTACTACGTCACCCTTCTCCTTTTTTGTTGTTTTGGGGTTTTTTTCTCCTAGAAGCTTTAAACTTATGGTCTGTACCTTTTTAATTTAAATTGGCTATAGATCTATCCACATGTTTTCAGGAAAGCTAGTCCAACAGAAGGTCTTCAGAGTCTTTCCATGGGTCTGGACAGAGAGTCAGGGGTTATGGAAGGAGGGAAAGCCGCAAAGCCTGCATAGATCTAATAGAAACTCTGCTGGCTTCAATGCTGGGATACAGCCCTGTTTACTGCCTTTTACAGCTATTACTAAAAACGCTGACTAGTCCCTGCTTCCTCAGTGATGAATAAGTCATTTTACCCACAGCACTTCTTCATAGTTGGAGATGGATTTCCATCTGAGGAGAACAACAAAAAAGACATGGTCTTTGGTCACACGTTGAATTGAATGAAATTCAAACTTTATATACACAAAAAAGGGATCAGAGTTCTTACAGGGGCAGTACAGTCTCCACCCTTTAAGAGTGTTTAAACTCTATGGGACAACACTCTCTTCATTTAACTTTAAAGCTGGCCTGTTCTGACGAGGAGGTTGGACTTCCAGAATCCCTTCAAAGCTAAATTATACTATGATTCTATTTTTAATATTCTATAGGAACTTAGTAAAGCAAAGTAAAAAATAAATAATTAAATGGAAATAATCTATTCCTTTCTATCTGCTTTATTTATGGTAAATATTATCTGCACTTCATTGAGAAACATCCTGGTCTTAATTTTTCAGTGTCTACATAACTTCTAGAAGTCATTCAGATATAGATATGTCTAGATGAAACAATCTCCAGTTAGCATTTTATTTGCTCCATAATCTATTTACTATTTACACAACAATGGTTTTAAAATTACATATGTTAGGAGGTAAATTACACTCAAAATGGTGGAAAGTCATGCTGGACCCCAGAGAGTTCTACTAATTTTGATACCACACACTATGAATTTATTTTTTAGCTTGAAGCTCTGAGATTCAGGTTTCAGCAAACTCCAAATTCAAAGGAAGATTAAGGAAAATTGCGATGTTTTCTCTGCTTCTTAGTCAAAGCCATTAATGCCACAGAGGTTTTCATGGCTACTGTGCTACAACAGCTGCTGCACAAAAAAAAAGAATTTATGAAATAAATGAAAATGTTAAAGAAAGAAAACATGAAAGAAAAGGCTTCTGCTTTAACAAATTTGCAATATAAGTGTACAGATGAAAGAGAACCACACACACACACGCAGAAAGAAGGCTGAGCAGGTACCACAGCAAGGCATTTCTGAGCAGCTTCATTAGCAATTGCACTTCATTTAAATGGGCTTCTCATTCTCTCAAAGCAGCATGGGGAAGTTCAAGTTTAAAGGGGGCTTTAAAAGATGGTGAAAATTTCTCACAGTGAAAGATTAAAATGAAAGCACAGTGACTAACACAGGTACTGATTCACCTAGTAAATGAGGGGATCTAAAAGTTCCCTGGCTGTCATTAGCACTGCAAGAGCGCTGGCCTCACACCATGGCATGACCCTGGTTTTGCAGACAGATTACAGATCTTGGCTGAGTTTTGTGAAGGAATCCAGTTCTTAATCGTGAACAGTCTTGACATTGTCTGTAAACAGAAAACTGTCTTTTCCAGTGCCATGTTAAAATTTAATCCATCTCTGAAATATAAATAAGTGAGTGTGTCTGTGTGAAAAAAGGTGTAGAAAAAGTACATTCAAAGGAGAGAGAGGATGCAACTGGATTAGAGTGTTTTAGGTGACAAGGCAAGGATATGTACATCATCTTTTATCATTGCAGTCACTACTTGTAGCAACCCAAAATGCAGTTCTAGACTTCTCGTGTAACAACTCTATGTGTAGCATTAGCAATTTGCCAATTTAGTCCTGCTAAAAATTTGTCCTTATTAATGTTTAACATTACAAATTAGTTTCATAAGCATTTTCTCTGCTCATTATTATATTTAATTGATGACAAATATATGTATTTCTTTCTTCTCTCACTTCTAGAGAGCAAGGTCATCTTTCTGTACAGTGAACAAGTCAGCTTGGAAAGGCAGTATCATCCGTCGTTTACATTTCCTCATTAGCTGCATGGGTATTGCTATTGTCTTTATAGTCATTCTTGGAAATTTCACCTGGTTAGATTGGCCTGTCTGGTTCTACCCTCCTAAATTTCACCCTCATTTGACTCCTCACGGAAATGAGAAATATTTACCCTGCTAGAGAATATTGATATTTTACCTTTAAATGTAATCTTTAAGCTCAGCAGATCCCACCATTTCTAACTAAGCACATTCACAGAAATTATGTTTCTTGCTCACATGCTTTGGAGGTTGATATAAACTGAGTGACACTCTGAATGGCATTTTCTCAGCAAATCCTCTGGTTTTGGCAGTATCAAGCTGTTTCAGAAAACTTTGAATGGTGTTCCTCAAGTGCTTTAGTGTGAGCAGAAGACAATTTTTTAAAACTGTAATAAAATAATGGCCTTTTGATTTTACATTTTAAAATATCATTTTATTTCATTTAATTTTATTTAATTTCATTTTTATTTTATTTTTAAGACTTAAATACCAAATTCTCATATTCTAGACAAACATTGTAGCTCAGGTGAAGCAAAAGATTATTTTTAAGAATCTGGTTCATAGAAAGCATTTTCAGCTATCTTATTTTAAATTAAACACTGTTAGTATTAAGTTTACTTTTATTTTTCCTTAACTGAAATAAAAAGAAGCTGGCAGCATAGCTTTAATCTTAACAGAATCTTTAGTAATGAGGGCAGCTGCTCACTAGATAAATAGTTTTCATTTATTCACTCATTTCATCTTGGACACCTAATGTGATTGACAAATGTGTCTATTCAGGTTTTTCACTTGTTCTGACATCCTAGTGCTGGCAGAACTTCATTGAATTACTTGAGAAAATCAAACTCTGTTGCCACAAATCAACAGGTGCAAACTTATGAATGTCTTTCACACCAAGCACTGCGGAAATAATCTTAAGAGAATAATTATGTGAGAAGTGATGATGGGTCTTTCTAATAGAGAGCCAGCAGACAAACGTAGATAGTTTGCAATGGGTTGCTAAGATCTGTCTGACTGCCCCAAACAAGTGCTGGAGCATAATAATTCTGCTGCAATGTCTCTGATGCTCAGACTTGAATAGATCATTTCATTTACTCACTGGCTGAGCTGATTACGGGCCTTAATTCTCAAACTCTGAGCACCTTGTTTACTGCTGCAGTACTTCAGGGAACTTTTGTTAGATAGCCAGTTACTCAGTTCTTCCTCCCTGACTCCTGGCAATAGTCCTGATAATGCCCAAAACCTATGGATTGGTAGTCCATGAAGTGAAAGAATATTAAGTTTGGGTATCTAGCTGCAAAACTCTAACCACAGAATTAAAGCTCCATTTTCATAAAAAAATTCTTCCTCCAAAGTAAGTTCAACATATCAGTCATGCATTTTTCTTTATCCAGGATCTTCAGGGGCCCCTCTCCTCCCTACAGCATTATATTTCACAAGCCATCTGCAGAGAATCAAGGAAAACCCTTATGCTTCCTTTGTCCTAGCCTTCCTCTTGCAGGATAACACAGTCACAAGTAACAGCTGAAAAATCCTGAAAAAAACTTTTCTGTTTTCTGCTGCTCTTCAACTCAACCTATTGCTCAATTTTATGACCCAGACGTCTCCTGATATTTGACAATGCATTTGTGGGCAGTAGCTGTATTCTAAAACACAAGTGGATGACTAGTCAAGCAGCTGAACTGATACCCCTTTTGACTTTTGCAAAACAGGTTTTACTCCTATACTCTCCCAGTATAAAAGTTGTAAGAATGAATTTGACAGAACATTTACACTAGGCTTGTAAAAAAATACAAAACTGTCAGCAAAGGAGCTGCTACTGAACAGTGTAACTAATGACAGAATCTTTTTTGATTGTGCTCCTAGTAAAATACTTTTTGTTCCTATATCTGATCTAGAATAATCATACCATCATTGAGGTTGGAATATATGTCTAAAATCATCAATTTTGTCATCAATTAGTCTAACACTGCCAAGTCCACCACCAAATCATGTCCCCAAGTCATTATACCATGCCCCTAAGTGATCCACATTACCCATTCAGTGTGCTCCTACATTGTGTTTCTGCTTTCCCTGATTTTCATGGGCAGTGTCTCATCTGCTCACCAGACAGAGCTGATGGCAGGAAATTTCTATCCTCATCACAGTGGGAGCACTTAGACAAAGTCTATGAGCTTGAAAAACATAGCCATGGCAAAAGGTATTATAGTGATAGGCAGTGCCAGAGATGATAAAAGCATTTAAACCAGTAGAGAAGATGAAAGTGTAGGAGACAGTGTTTATATACTGGCATTACTTTGGGAAGTAGATGAAGAAAGGAAAAAGAAACAAGAGACTTTAACGAGAGTACCAGAGCAACCACCACACCTCGCTGAAGACAGGATTAAACCCTTCATCTGTGCCTGTTGAGAACACATCTACACAGTGTGATGTACATGGTTGTCTGCAGGAAAAGATCCTAATAAGATTCAAAGGTTTTTGTTAATTCCAGGAAGGAATGAAAAAAATTAATTGCTTTGAGTAGCAGAGAACTTCCTGTACTGAGTGGTTATTGTCCAGCAAACATGGAAACAAATTACAAATGCAGCCATGGAAAGAGTCAATATACTGCTGTAAAACTACAAGTGAGGTGTCTGTGTGACTGGTTGCTTGAATAGTTAGTTAGCTGTACTTCTTAGAAGGTCAAACCAAAAGATAAATGAACAAAGCAAAAGATGTCCTTAAAAATATCAATGTTAGGATTTAGTTAGGCGTATATATCTCTTATGTAAACAAGATAAAAAGGATTGTCGTTAGGATAAGTAGTTTATATCATGCATATTAGGCATTTTCTCCTTATTCAGTTTGCTCTCAAAGATATTATTTAATTTTAGACCATAATATGTAAGCAATTACTTATTCTAATTACTTTAGGCAATGTAATATATTTATACCTTTTTAACAGCTATTTCTTAATTTCTGTATTTCCATTAATCAAAAAAAAAAAAAAAAAAGAATCATTTAGAAGCATAGTAATAGATAAGCTATTCTAAGAGAGTTTGTCTTTGAAGAACAGTTTACCCATTTTTCCCATATATAGTACTGGGCACAAACCCAAGAGCTTTGGTGTCTATGCTGTGGAAGTGTCTGCAGTATCCTTCAACTGGCTCCTCTGCTGTGGATCTGTTAATACAAGAGCTTCTGCTGTTTGCAAATGTAGTGGGTTGACCCAGTTATGACTGACTGAGGCCTGGTGCAAGTCAGAAAAGTCTCAAGACTGCTCTAAATTGTAAACATCATATGATCCCAAAAGAAACCTATTACATAGGGTAATGTCTTGTTTGCAAGGAGACAATGTTCTGTGAGGCTGTGGGATGTTGCTGCCATCTTTATCCTCACTGAACATCCTGCACAACGAAAGCAGATTCAGATCTAAGCCAGGCAGCAAAATCTGAATTCTGAATATCACATTCTTTGAGGTGGGTTTTATTGCACTCACTGCTTTGAAAATACGTAGCAACTTACATTATTGAGGTGCTGGTGCACATTCAAAGAAGAGTAATAAAGGTGGTGAGGGGTCTAGAGCCCAACTCTTAAGAGGATTGGCTGAGGGTTGCTTAGCCTGGAGAAAAGGTAGCTCTCTACACCTACCTGAAAGAAG
Organism: Oxyruncus cristatus; assembly: GCA_013399855.1. Classification (NCBI taxonomy): domain Eukaryota; kingdom Metazoa; phylum Chordata; class Aves; order Passeriformes; family Cotingidae; genus Oxyruncus; species Oxyruncus cristatus. Next base: position 419,412 of record VXAY01007230.1, on the reverse strand, counting down.
GTTGTAGCCAGGTGGGGGGGCGGTCTCTTCTCCCAAGTAACAAATGGTGGGACAAGAAGAAATGGCCTAAAGTTGTGCTAAGGGAGGTTTAGATTGGATATCAGGAAAATCTTGTTCACTGAAAAGGTTGGCAAGCACTGTAACAGGCTGCTCAGGGAAGTGTCTGAGTCATCACCCCTGGGGGTATTTAAAAGACTAGTAGATGTGGCACGTAGGGACATAGTTTAGTGGTGCACTTACGTTAATGGTGGGACTTGATAATTTCAGAGGTCTTCAGTGTGGAAAAGCCAAAGTTGACAAAACAAGCTCTTTGTTTACTATATATTAAAATTTGTTGGAGTAATCTGTGGGACTCTGTGGACTTCAGTATATGATAGAAAGATGACCTTGCGACAGGTTTGGCGACTTCCAGAAAGTTTACAGAAAAACTTCATAAATTATTAAATGGCTGCATAAAATAGATCTTCTTAGTTTTCAGGAGTTTCTAGGGAAGCAGAGAACACATGGATTCATAAATAGAACATCTCTAGGTGGTAGCATGCTCTGGTATGGAGCATGATATGAACATCTCTGCAGAATTTTTATCTTCATTACCTACCAAACAGCTGTGCTGAGCACTGCACTGGAGTTAGTTCAGGGATTTCTACCCCATGTTATACTGTATACTAGAGATCTCTTCTTGGCATCAAAAGCAGCAGTTAAGCACTGTTTAGATCAAACAAATGACAGGATTTGACCCCATAAATACACTTTGTTGCATACATTATTCTGAAATCTGTTACCACTACATCTGACCTGCAAATCATATTCCATTTCGAGAAAATGGATACTACATATGCTTGACATAATAGTTTCATAGAAGAGAATGAGACTGCTATGAGCACACAGCAGGATCTGTTTTAACTGATGCCAGACAGAAATCAATGCAGATTTACACCAACTTAGAAGACAACCTATAATTTTTTATGAAATAAAAAGTGAAGAAAATTGGAAACACAAAGGTTCAGATTCCAATCTCAATTATGCTACTGATAGTCTTACACAATGCCATTATTCTTGATTTCTCAGTTTTATAGTTTTAAATAACCAAGACAGATCATTGACACAAAGTTATTCCAGATTTACCCACATATTTTTGGAATTGGGAGTAAAATAAAATTAAGGTTCATCTAGATTTACAAGGATCAAACTGAAATACTCTGATTCATCAAAGATTATTCTTTTTCCAAATAAACTCAGGATAGAGTATTTTATATGCTGGGATTATCACCCAGTCAGTGCAGCTGCTTGCTCAGAAAAGTGTTGTTGTTGTTAAAAGATAACAGTGAGAAGGTCAGTATCAGAAAAGAAATGTTGCAGTTGACAAAGCTTCATCGCCTCCAGGACTGGTATTACATAAACTTACAAAGTTTCTTGGATGCTGCAGTTACATCCAAGCTGATAAGAGTCTTCTGACTGGATCACTTAACTCACGAGAGGTTGCTTGGCAAGGGCTTAGTGTTGTAGACAAATCTTCCAAAGCTTTCGTTGTGACACTGGTCAGTTAGTCGGTGTAAAGTATTACAGGGAGAATGTGGGAAGGGTAAAAGTGCTTGCTTTTCCTCATTCTAGACACTCAACTGACTTTTGAAGCCCAAAAGCAGATACATAGGTGAAGAGAGGCACATCACCTTTTGCTTTCAACTGTAGTTCAAAGCTAGCTAAAAGACAAAATGGATTATGTTTGGACTTTATGGAAAAGTAGGTTCCAGACGAAGAAAGAACATGCAATGATCCTCTCCTACACCCCAAGCAGTAGAATATATAAACAACAAAGTCAAGTGTGGTCCATAAATTCTCAGAGCTGAAAATTTAAAGATTTTAAGTGAAGAGCTTGAGCTGTCTCCATTATAGGAGAAAAATCATGTGACATAAGAGTAATACAAATTTGGCAGAGTTCTTTAAAATCACATCTGCTCACCATGCACTAAGTTTGGTGACAGAAAGAACAAACTGTTAAGAAGGATATGATAAAAGAGTAGAAGCATGGCAAGTTGGTTGACTACGGTTGTACTGGTAATCAGTAGAACTGGGTTGTTGATTGTCATCACTTTCTTCTGTAAGTCATATGGACCTGTGATGGTGAACAGTTAAAATACCTTCATGTAGCAACTTATATTACAACAGCATCATTTGTTTCCTGTTACTATAACTGTGACAGTATTGTCACATGATTATACCATAATGAAACTATCTGTGATTCTATTAACAGCTACTAGAATCATAGAATGAGAATGATAGAATGGCGTGGCTTGGAAGGGACCTTAAAGATCACCTAGTTCCAATACCCCTGCCATGGGCAGAGACACTTTTCACTAGACCAGATTGCTCAGAGCTCCATCCAACATGGTCTTGAACACTTCCAGGGATGTGTTCTATTCACAACTTCTCTGGCCAACCTGTTCCAGTGCCTAACCACTCTCACAGTAAAGAATTTCTTCCTGATATCTAATCTTAACCTGCTTTCAGTTTGAAACCATTACCTCTTGTCCTGTCACTACATACCCTTGCAAAAAATGTCTCTCCATCTTTCTTGCAGGTTCTTTTCAGATAGTGGAAGGCTGCAATTAGGTCATCCTGAAGCCTACTCTTTTCCAGGCTGAAAAATCCCAACTCTCTCAGGCTATTCTTGCTCATTCACATAAGATGTACATGTTAGCTGAAGCATTATAGCAAGTACAGGGTTAATCGTGTTCCTTACCCTTATTTAACATAAACCAAGCCTTGGCATTGTAAAAAAGGGAATGTGTGAGGGAAGTGAAGTTACTCCTCTGAAGTGTAGGAAAAACATAGAAAAGGAAAAAGCTTTGGAGATAAAAGAGCAGGGACTATTGCGGCACATAGAGAAAAAGACAGAGAAAGGAGGAAGCAGGTGGTGAGTTTTAGAATTCATTTGAAGTGCAGGACAATTCAGTGACCTGTGAGAATGTTTTAGCACTTCTCATGAGCCTGAGAATTTTTGCAGTTTATGTTTGTTACTCTTACATTTTATTGGCAAGCACGGTGATCTCTGAATCATGAGAACTTTCTGGACAAAAACTTTGTGGCAGGTTTTAAGGTAAGGGAACACTTGTTTATGTATTGTTTGTGCAATCTAGCCAGTTTGAGTAGTATGTGGAGAATTAAAGTCAATGATACTATACATGTAGAAAATCCAAGAAAAAATTAAACTTTTTTTAATGACCTGCCTGGGAACATTATTCATTTATGAAATATATATTAAAAAAATCAAATAAAGAAATTTATTATCTTCCACTGGGCAATTAATGTTTGAGCTAGTGCAACTGGTGTAAATCCATACATATAAGAGTTTCCAGAAGCATTTTTCTATTTCAGTATTAATGAGAGCAAAATTTTTTTATATGCTGGTATTTGTGACCTATTTGGATAATAAACATTCTAATAAACTTTCTTGGCTCTTAATCTTGGGGGAGGAAGAGAAATCCATCAACTTTACTCTTACCAACAAATCCTTCATACCTTTTAAATCCTTTGTGATAGCTAATGCTAGTCTAAACAGCTGTATACGCTGTAAATTATTCTTTGTTTTAAGTTTGGAGATTTCATAAGGAAAAGCAAATTCAACAGTAGTTTGTAAACCAATGCAGCAAGGATATAATGAGAAAGTAGATACAGAGGACACACAGGAGCTACTTGACATGCAATCTTTTGTATTTAAGCAGTGAATTTACTCTGCAATTAAAAAACTTGTACATTTTCCAGGCAATGACCTGTATTCTTACTCTTTTGTTCCATGAATGATCTTTAGGATTTGAAAACATTTCTCTTCAGAAGTATGTTAATTTCTACATGCTTCTTTTAAATGTTGAGATTCTTACTTGGAAATCACGATGGTGTCATGTTGTATTAGGTTGTACCACATCACACCTCTGCCTGCTTTGATATGACCTAAAGTAACATCCTTTACTATACATATATCACATCTGTGTTAACTCAGTGGGACCAAGTCTGAATACTGAAACTTTGTTTGACAAGTTCTTCTCCAGTTAATAACCATTTGCAGGTAAAAAAAGGAATGACACGAGGAGTCCCGCTTCAGATATGTTTAGATGTACTTTTGCCATCAGCGCTGATGGGGCCTAATGGGAAGGGCTGACATGACTCCTGCAAGGCAGGCGTAGCCTTTGATTGTAATTTACTCTGACGGAGAGCAGAGGAAGGTTGAAGCAGACACCTTTCTGAGGTTGCCCCCAGGAGCAGTCTTGTGCCACTCAACCATCCTTCCAATTTCTCAGTGACTCCTGCAGTCAATGTTAGGTATGTCAAGAGCACGTTAAAATATACTGTGTCAAAATCCTCTAGAATATGTTTCATTTTACTCTTTGGGGTTCTTCTGGAAAACAAATCGTTCCAAGCATCAGAACTTCTGGCACTTTTCTGTGTGACTAATATGGGTGGTCTGGTCTCTGACATCATGGCTTTTTCTTCAGTGATCACTCTAATTTGGTTGTCTTTTGTCTATGTGGTATCTACTTTTAGGAATTAAGAAAGAATTTAATACCCTTGAGCTTTCTTCTTTTCTATCACAGTTTATTGAAATTAGCTAAGAGACCTGAAGCAGAAGAAAAACTAAGAGGTTAACTTGGAGAGGTGTAATCACATACACTTTTTTCTAAAAACAGGGTAAAATCAGCTTCTTTATTTTGTTCAAAAACAACTTTTCAGATCATTTTATGCTAAGGTGGTGAGGACATTCCTGAAAGTGTGACTGTACATAATTAGGGTCTAAATGAAGCAAAAACTGAGTCAACACCAGAGTTATTCCTGATGATTTAAAAATGCAAGTACCTTTGATCCAGTCTTTATCAGCAGAAATAAAAAAAAAATGAAAAAAAAATTGTATTACAAAACATTAAAGGAATTAGTGTTTCCATTGTGGACTCCTTCCAAAACCATCTTCCACATCAATAGAGATGGGGCTGCTGAACAGTAACAAAAGGAGAAAGTGCCATTTGACAACACTGGTTGGTCTAATTACAAGTTTTGGAGAGTCAGAGCAGAAAGCAGGATTCAGATACGGATTTCACATACCACAATATGCCAGACTGTTCTCATGCAGATGATGGTTTCTTCAAATAAATAGATTTTTTTTTTTTATCTCAAATTTAAGGGCTTGATGGTGATGCAGTTTTCACATTTAGCATTTTGGCTCTGACTGAACTCAGTTTAACGTTGTTTAAAGTTGCAACTCATTCCACTGAAAACTATGTTTTTTGGGTGTTCACGGGTGTAGTATTTTCTGTATTCATCAGGTGGGGATAAATGCTGGAAGGGCAAGGGCTCTTTAGCACTGCCAAGATGAGTGTGCATGTTGGTTATGCATTGTGACCACAGAAGCTTATTGACAATAGAATTATAGAATCATTTAAGTTGTAAAAAATCTTTATGATAATTGAGTCCAGCCATAAACCAATGCTAAAGCATTATTTCAGGTGCCTTTGAACACTCTCAGCCAGTGAATTGAGATATGCTGTGGGAATATTTTATTTTTGCTCCTGCCTTTGATACTTTCAAAGGGTAATATTTATCCTGGCCAAACGGTACAGACAAAAAAATTGTTAAAGTGTGCAAACCATAGAATGGTTTGGGGTGGAATGGTTGGGGTTGAATGGGTGATCAGGGGCTCTCCTTCACAGCTGGGAAAGGCTGCAAGAGAGCAGGATGCCTGCGTACTGATGGGAGGACACTTAGTATTGATGCAGATCCTGTGGTTCCCACACTCAATGCAGTTTGCAGAGAGGCTGTGGATGCTCTCTGAGAGCTGTGCCCCCACCCTTGAATAGCAAATTCAATTTGTTGTTACTGTGTTTATGCCTGTGAGCAAGTTGGATTCCCACCTCACTCCATCTGCTTACAGGCACAAGCACAGCTATAGGGAATTCAGTTTTTCATTTAAATGAATACTGGTGGGAGCTCGAGGTATTCACTTCTCTCTGGTGAAAGCCTGGAAGCTATTAAAAAAAATGTAGGAAAGTAAAAGACAGGGTCTGTCTTATTTGGATTGCTCTTCAAGGAAATAGGAGCTACAAGAAGATTAAAACTGTGATGATAGGATAGGAGCAGATGTTCACTCTTGAGGGCAGTGATGGAACAATAATTATAGCATATGTTGATGTCCTACAGACAACAGAAGACTTGTACCAGTAACTGTAACTTGATAGATCCAGACGAATATGTCAGTACCACTCATCTGTATGTTCTAACACACCGGGAACAAAAGAGAAAAATAGAGACTTCTCCTCTGACATGCATGCAAAAACTCTGAAAAACGGTGACATATATTTCAAGAAAGGAAAGATTATTATAATTATATTTTAGTGTAACAAAAAGGAGAAATTTGATAATTAGTGTAGAATGGAGAGCAGAAGGGGAGGCTTTTGTAAAGGTATTACCTTTCAGTTATCTGGGGAGAAGAGAACTGGGTGAATCAGAGAAGAGGCTGACTTGCATCCCAAATATATTAAGACAAGTGTTGCCTGTAAGTAAAAAGCATAAAACTAAAGAACTGGAGAAAAAAATTGTAAATCAAGAAGAAAGAGTCTGAAGAAGAAAAGCTACACTGGTTAGCATGAAAAACCATCTTTAAAATACAAACCAAGCTTAGCACCAGTGTTTAGGTTTCTGCTGATAATTCCAACTTCTGTTTGTGATCCCCATGTGGCTGAATTTTACCCTTATTTTCAGAACTACTGATGGAGTAATGCTTGATGTGCCTGATGCAAATCATCAAGTACATGTAAGTGTTTCAGCTTGCAGTTTGCAATGTCTGTTCTAAGATTTCAGCAGATGTTATTTATTTATTTAATCAAAAGCAGATTTTACCTAACATTGGTGTGAAGCTTCCAAGTATGCATATATGTACTCTCTGCTTTCACTGGGGAACTCTAGAAAACTGTTCCTGTGGAAGGCAGTAATCTAGTTTAGCAAAAAATTAATTTAGAAGGTTTGATAGAAAAAGCAATAAGTAAGAAGAATTGCCTCTGGCAAATTTATTTAGAATTTTGCCATTTGTTTCAATGGAACTTAGATTCCACTCTCTTTCCTTAAAAACCACCTCTTACTGAACAAAAGAGGAAGTATTACAAAGATTTCAAAATACTAAAAAGTATTACCTTGATTTTCTTAATACACTTTGCTAGAAACCTTTCATTTGCTGCCTTTTTGTATCTTTTTTGCATTTCAATCAATGTGGGTCACTGTGGAAGAGCTCAGAATTTGTCCTCGGTGTGAAAGAGAATAATGAAAATGAGATATCCAGCTTTATGTTGTAGGGAAATAATACTTTCCCTTCGCTCTTCCTGCCAGTTGGCCTATAATTCTGGCTTTAAACAGTTCAACAGTGAATAATGAGAGAGATCAGGAAGAATTGAGTTTGAATCAAAACACCATCAAGAATATTACAGGATGACAGATTATTTTTAAAAGACCTATTTCCTTTGGTTTCTAAACATATTATTCCATGTGCATATGGAACCGACACAGGGACAGTAACTTATAATACATTTTTCTCTAACTGAAAAGGTTCAAGCTTATTATACTAACACAATGAATAAAAAAGAAGGAAATTAACAGAAATTATTGAAGAAAAAAAATCTATATATTTTCATTGTCGTGTTTGAAATTTCATGAAAGTGTTTAAATGTATTCCTGCCTCTGATTCTTCATTTGCTCACAGGGTTCATGTTATCAAAGACAGCTAGGATAACTGAATTACTGCAAGGTTGATAAAGATCCAAGGTTTACTTCAGCTTTAGTGGAAACTTGGTGGTTTGAACTCCTAAATTCTGTCCGTCGGTTATATTAAAAAGTTAATTTCCTACCAAATGATTTCCCCACTTCCTTCTCCCTCTTGCTGTTGTTTGTAACTGCACATAGAATTTGCTGAGAACTCTCCCTGCACCCCTCTTCAAAAGTGAGATACTCACTGAAGTCCAGGAAAAAACTGGCATCCAACTGAGCAATGGCAGGATTTCCCATGCAATCTTCACCTACACATGGCACCGAGACAAATGGCAATAAAAAGAAGGCTGAAACCTGTGAGTCCTGTTGCTTTTCTGGAAATAAATGTTCTGTGGCTTAGGACAGGTAAGATGCTCATATCTACTAACTAAAAAACCCATAAATATAAATATATACGTATACTAGAGTAAATGTCAAGTATTTACTCTTTGGTTATGTGTTGAAGTATTACATAGAAGAGTTCAAGGCCACTTAACTCTCATTACAGCAAAGACCTGACCAATTATGTAAAGAAGTTAGCAGCACAATGATTTTATTTACCTGAATAGAGTAGACGTGTTTCACTACCTCATGGATGGGGATTTTGTTTACAGTGGTAGGTGTGTTACTTTAGATCATCATTTGATATAAAGCCACGTGTAATCAATTAATTCCTGAACAGAAAATCTGACATGAAGAAGATACAATAAATGTTTGGTTTGGTGGCTGTGGTGGTTTTATTTTGTTTTGTTTGTTTGGGGTTTGTTTGGTTTTTGTTTGTTTGTTAGATTGGTGGGGGGGGGGGGGTTGGGGTTTTTTGAGAAAGCAGAAGAAAAACCCCAGTCAGCGTTAATCTGGCTAGATCTACTAGCACCACTTCAGCCACACAAACTCTACTAGCTCTGCTAGCTTCTGGCAGAAGCAGCCACCCCTGCAGCCACCCCACAAGCAGAACCCTGCCTTATCTTAGTGTGGTCAGCAATGACGCTCCACTGTGTTCAACTGCCTACTTTATTCTGGGAAACAAAGGGCTTTGTGTAAAAGTAGCTTGAGTCAGGTAGGTCCCATCCTGTTTTGGTTTGGGACCAGACAACAGTACAATTCTCGAGGTGATAGCTTTTCTTGTGTGGTATTCTGCCTTCAGCAGAAAGACTTTGGGGCTCGGTGGTCACTCCATGACCCAGTAATCTGAATTATAATTTCACTGCAGGTAAACTACAGAGGACTACAGTGTCATTACACTTATGAAAATGAAAATATAATGATATCTGAAAATATTCAAAAAATATGGAATTTCAACCCATTTTTTAAATCTGTGATGAAACCAACCTTTGCTTCACCCACTTGCACCCAAGGCTTAGCATTTTCTGGTAACTTAAGCAAACACCTTCCCAGGACTCTCCTGGTCATCTACTCATGCTGGGTGACATGACCAAAGCAGGGTTAGGGCCAGCACCGTGGCCCTGGCCAGCGCCATTTCTGGCTGCATGGGAACAGAGAGGGTCAGTGACCACTCTGCTTTGGGTCTGAAAATGGTTTAACTGTGTGGAAGTTACTGTGCCATGCCAACTGGCTTTGCAGGCAGAGAAAATTGCTCATCCCAGTAGAGCCACTAGCACAGACAGAACTCCGGATACTTCATTTTACTGCTTAATTCCGAACTCGGCTAAGACAACATGCAGACAAATGTATACCTTTCTAGACATTTTTCTTCCTTTTCAGCATGAGAAGTGCACAGACCTACAGAAAACAATGAGCACACTTACAGACATTTCTTTATCACAGTTTCCTCTCAGCACTCCAGGAGTTTTGGCCAAAGACAGTATCCTTTCATGATTCCCTGAGTCCTCTTTCCTATAAATGTTTTTCTTTCCACTGAATCATGTCTTTCACTCCCTCCCTTTGTTGTAGATTACTATGATTTTGGCTGGTTCTGCATTTACAAGAGATTATTTTGCTATGAAAACATACATTAAGCTTCCTGTCTCCATTTAAAGCTTTCTGTCCTGTTCTTTGAGTCTCTCAAAATTATATCTGAGATTACTCTTTTGTCAGCCTTTAGGGACTTTCCACTTTCAACTTTTTAAACAAAAATTTGGAATTACTGGTTTTCCTAGCCCTGTTCAAGAAGCTCTTGTCAAAGTTAGATGACAGAGGGCTATGTATTACCCTGTTCTTTGAGACCCTGGATACAGCAATAAAAGCAACTGACTTGTTCCACTGAGAAATAAATTCATCATCAAACCCCAAAATAATGCATTTTGTTACTTCCTGTAAAAAGAAAACACTGTCTTTTGTTATATTTGGTATATTTATGATATCCCCAAATAATCTGTTTATTCACAGCAGGTGAAAAATGAGGCTTGGTATTATAGGATTACAGGATAAGCTTTTTCAAGGGAAAAAGTCAAATAGAATATTTATAAGAAACCTAAGAGTAGTTTAGAATGTATTCACAGCTCTCAGTGTCTCCATAAAGATCTGATCAGCGCAGCCACTGAAACCTAGAGAGCAATGTAAATTGGACAGTACTTACTATAGGGTGAGCTGAATTTCCCTCTCCTCTACACTGACTATATTGACTGTATTTTCCCTGTCTACAACTGGTGCTTCTACTTGTAGCTCATATAGAAAACCATGTCATGAACAGATAAGTTTAAGGATCTGGGTTACTCGCCTATGGTAAGCTGTCCAGTTCACTTTGAGATAGCACGGGCTGCTCCAAGAGACATGAGCTTCATGCAGGTCTTGAGTCACACCTGTCAGCTCCATGCAGATACCCTCAGATGTACTCTGTAGCAGGTCAAATGGCTATAGACTCCTATCTGAAGGCAATCTAAACATGAGCAATCACACACTGGAATCTGGAGGGAAATTTCACCACTTCTTTGACTGTAGTTAAGAGATTAATTCTGATGAAATGAAGGGTACAAAATTCACAACTGTTTTCTGTTTCTGCACGTCCTACAGTTAATACAGGTTTCTATTTTATTGTGGACATGCCTCAATTTTTCAAGGCCTCTCCAGGAAAGAAGTGAAGCAAAATCGGTACAGCTGACTGGGAGGAGCCGATGGAGCAAGGCTTTCTGTCTGTTTTCCTACCCTGTCAGCTCTCTCAGGCATAGCTTCTCTCACCTTTTTGGTTAAATGTGTATAAAATAAAGATAATAAGTCAGTTCTGCTCTCACATTGACCTGCTTGGCTCTCTCCAGTGCCAGTAGTATCACATTTTTGCCATTCAAGGGAGGAAAGGACTTGGTAAAAGCCATCTGATTCTTTGTTACTTGAGGACTGATCATTTGAGAAGCCCCTTAAGTGAAACAGTATGGAAGTGGGGACCAATAGAAATGTAAGGTAGAGCAAAATGTGACATTTTACTTAGAAGAAAATGCAACAAGAGAGTGTGGGATCAGCTTTACTTATTAATTTCTTACAATTGTAACTTGCTCCTTCCACTCAGAATTTGTTTTTAGTTATTTGAGTAGCAGAAGAAATGCCTTTAATTTATGACTAGAAAATGTTATAATTCTGTAATGCTGTATTTAATATGTGAGAAGTAGTTTAGCTCCTGAAAGATATCAGAAAAACTTGTGTGGGGGGAGGGGGAGCACAACACTCAGAAAGGCATCATAATCTTTCAATCCAATCATTCCTGCACTTGTTTTCGCTTTGGTTCAATTTTTGCTCATCAAATTGAAAACTGTCAGGACAGCAATTAATGTTGTGTCTCCAAATCTTTATGTATGATGAAAGGAAATCACTCATCTGTATTGCCAGCCCTGGGGGAAGAGGGAGCAAAATCCAGAGAGAATCTAAATTCTCTTAAACTGCCATAGCAGAGACTGTTGGATCAATTAGTGTCACTGGCGTGGACGTGCAGTGGGCCCTCCTGGCAAAGTGCTGCTCTCAGTGTGAGGCTGAGCTGCAGCTTTGCAATGCAGGGCTGCTCTTGGAAAAGAGGACTCTTATAGTGCCAACTCTCTAATTGGATGCCGTGGGCTTTTTTCTTGTTTCTCTTTACACCTAGCACCACTTCTTTAACTGGAAAAGTCCCTGCTGCAGTCACTGTTGCTTTCCTACTGATGCCATTCTGCATTAACATTTCTTTAGCATGGATAGCATTTTACTTGCAAAACACTGCTTATATGATGTATACCATTGCATCCAGTATAATGTTTGGAAGTGATTAGGGTTTCTTTACAGGTACACTCTAACAGTGTATGGAATGTCTGGTTTGACCCTCAACACTGTGTTGGAACTGTACTGCAATTCATTTAACGTCATCTGCCTGGATTTTCAGTGTTTCCGCTTACACACCACTCCCATACATTCTCAGCAATTGCTTTCACCCACATGTTTCTATTAAAGTCAGTAGTAGAGTTGATAACAACAAGTAATTGAAATATCTTTTTCCTCTGGAAACTGCTGATTTAAGTAAATAATATTTTTTCATAAAATCACATTGGTATGATCAACATTAGTAAAAAGGGAAGGAAACTCTTTAAAAATAGAAGAGTAATATTTTAACTTTTTAACAATGATAGATTTTGATTCAGCAGCAGTTTAAAAAAGATATTAAGGAATCTCTAAGCAGCATTTGTAATTCAGCAAAATAAAATATTTAAAACTTATCCTAGAAAAGTGTTGTTATTTCACCTGAAATTTACTTTTTTCTTTTTTGCCTTAAGTTTGCTATTCTGTCTGAAATAAGTGTTAAATATACAACTTCATTTTCTGAACCATATAATAATAGCTCTCTAGGCTATTGGTATTCCCTGCAATTTAAACTCAATATCAGAATGGTATGAGGTTTCTTTGAATTGTGATATCTCTAAATTCGAAATATATATTATTTCACTGGGTGGTCTCTGCTGAAAGAAAGACTTTAGTATTCTTACTAAAAACTCCTCTAGTATTTGCAGAAATCACCTCAGTAATTTACAAATATTTCTCCTGAAGTTCAGTTTGTTTATCTATTTCTTCCTTTTTTCCCATATCTTTGTATCTGTGTTCTCATAAATAGCACCTTTCAAGTAGACTAAAATGGAAGCTATTTAGGGAAGAAAAAAAAAAAAGAGTAAAATTTGTCTAAATACTCACCTATTCATTAGGTTTGCATGTTGTATTTGGTAGAAATTCTTTCAAATTTCTCTTCAGACATCCATAGCAAACTTAATTCCATCAATTTTTTTATGACTAGGTTGCTCCTTCTTATCTGCTGCTTGGGGAGTTTTTTTCAGTGACAGAAGTAAAGCCTTTCATTTTGGTTGAAGAAAAGAATATTGTTAAATTCTTTTTAACAAGGCAAGCTCCAGTACTGACTATTCTCAGCTACCTGGTTTCACGTACTGGACCTAACTGGATGCTGGTTCAAGCTCTAGACTAGTCAGACTAGGCTTTTGTATAAGGAGGAAATATAGGAACATTTTGAGATCCAGCTTCAACCAAGATCCAGATTTTTTTAAAAACTAGACTCAAATGATTTACATTTCTGGGGTTTCAAATCTAGATTACAGTGTTTGCAACGTAAGTCATCCATAATATTAGCACAACAACTACCTTATTTTTAAGTTATCCTTACTTCTCCTACTGTGAATTTGCTCAGTGAAAATCAAGCTCATTATTCTTTTTATATTATTATTATATTATTATTGTTATGACTATATTAAATATATAACCATTCTATTATAATCATTATATTATAATTATATTATAATCATTATATAATTGTTATTATTCATTTTTATTGTGTGATTGTACAGAAACAACAGTCAAAGGTCCAAATGAACGAGTAGAGGAAAGGTGCAATGAAATATATACCATTTTTCTAGGCATTGGAAATTATTATTGTTACCAGAAATAGTTCTCAGCATCAATTCTTCTCCTCAATCTATTTAGCATTAATAATTTGGTTTCTTATAAGCATTGAGAAATATGAAATACAAAATAATAATAATTATTATAATGTACATTGTGTGCCTTGCAATCCATCATTTTATTTATTTAATTTTGTTTTAAAAATTTACACCTAAATTTACACCTTCAAGTACCATGATAAGAGATTATTTTTCCTTGCAGTTTAAACTCAAGGGTTTTTTTTTTGTGTGTGTGTTTGGTTTGGTTTGGTTTTTTCTGATTTTTGTTTTGAGGTTTTGTTTGCTTGGGGTTTATTTTGTTTTATTTTTTAATCTCTGAGCCAGATAAAACATTTAGGTCATTTTTTGCTCATGACACTTGGTAGATTATATTTTCCTGGATTGACACAAGTTGGTTTTACTCTTGAAGCTATTTAACTGCATAAACAATGCACAAATGATGCCATACAAAAGAATGTGAAGCATGCAGACTTGTCTAGTAGGCATTTCTGGAATAACATATGTCCTAAAAGTCAGCTTGCCATCACGGGGGAAATGGTGACATGTCTGAGGCACTGCTGCTGACATTGCGTGAGGTTAATGAATGACAGTGCCAAAATGCCAGCACTTACCTTGTCACCGCCAAAGAGCTACAATTAAATTGCCCCTTAAAGAACTGACAAGTGATGAAAGGGGTTTCAGTGAAGGTCATGAGTATCTAAGATTTCTATTCCTTTGAGTACTGCTGTAATTTCTGATTTGCCACAAAGAAATCACAAGACAAATATCCACTATTACCCAGCAGTCTTCCCACAGAAATATTAAATTACTAGGGCATAGTTGGTATTAAACCTGCAATATTAAGACATATTGTATGGCACCACAAGTTTACACACTAAAACAGTTCTGTGTCCTAAGTTATATTTCTTTCTTGGCCACCAGTATCTATTAAAAGGGAAGAAAGCCCTCCAAAATGTATTAGACTTTTCTTTTTGAAAGAGCGCAGAAGATTTTTTCTCATGAGAAAGACATGATTTGTATCCCCCATATGAAGGGAGGATGGGTACCATCTAACAAAGGTTTGACTGTGAATCCACTGACAACAGAAGATGGAATGAATGTACCTCTTGTGCCGATATTAATATGAGCAAAATATTTCAGTCTTTTTCTTTCATTAATCAGGCAAAAATGTTATCAACAGAGGTCACAGAATCTGGTTTCCAGGGTTTAAATGGATACTTTCATATGAATCTCATTCTTAAAGCCCTCATCTTTCGTACTGCATGGGAAAGGTAAACCACATTTTTAAACATGTGTCAAACTTTATTTATATGTATTTCAGATGAGTGGAAGTGTTTACTCTATAATAATTTTATCATGTGTATGAGTCCTTGCATTACTATAAATTTATTTTATTCATTTAAAGGAAAGTTAATTTTATTTATATTTTTAGATACTAATTGGGAGAACTGCTTGGACTTAAATAATAGCATGAATTCAAAGTGGAAAGACAGTCAGAAGAAAGAAAAATAGTATTAAACAAGCTGACAAGAGAAATTTTTCTGTCTGAGCTTTGAAAGTGATGTATGTGGAGGGTCTATAAAATTGGGAAAGGTGGGTCTTTTCCCCTCAGATGGCAGAGACTACAGAAAATAAAGGTGTTTTCGCAAAAGCAGTGATATGGAATGAGGAGATGGAGAAAAGCCACTGCCAGCTGAGTGACAGAAACAGCCAGAGAAGGTGACAAAACTGGTTAAACAGAAAAGAGCTAGTCCATGGCAAACTCTGAAGTGGGAAGAACAGCCCAGGGGGCCCCAAAGGAGCACTGAACATGGTGACACAAACGCTGAGTTTCCAGAAAATGAAGCACTCTGCATCAGGAGCAGAATGCACATTTATTGATTTCAGTGATATACTCTGAAATACTGGACATTCTTTCACCTGGTCTTGCAGTCCTTCTGTAGCCTTGAATTTAGAGAGCATGGTGCTTCTAAATTAGAAGTCTCTCCTCCCCATATCCCAATTGTTTTGTTTGTTTCAGAGTCTTTAAATGCTAAACAGCTAAGATGTTTCTCAATCAAATGCTCTAACTTAAGACATCCCACTTTTGGAGGACTGCTCCCACCATTGATTTACAAAGTTGAGTTGTCACAGAATCAAGGAATAATTTAGGTCAGAAAAAATCTCTGGATGACCTCTGCTCCAAACAGGGACAGTTTGAATCATGTTGTTCAGGACTGTTTCACCTGAGTTTTTAGTGTCTTTGAGAAGAGAAATTTGGGAGGGACTGTTGATCTGCTAGAGGGTAGGAAGGCTCTGCAGAGAGATCTGGACGGGCTGGATCAATGGGCCAAGGCCAATTGTATGAGGTTCAACATGACCAAGTGCCAGGTCCTGCACTTCGGTCACAACAACCCCATGCAGCTCTACAGGCTGGGGACTGGGTGGCTGAAAATCTGCCCATCAGAAATGGACCTGGGGGTGCTGGTCAACACCCGAGCCAGTAGTGTGACCAGTTGGCCAAGGCCAAGGGCATCCTGGCCTGTATCAACAATAGTGTGGACAGCAGGACCAGGGAAGCAATTGTCCCTCTATACTCAACACTGGTGAGGCCACATCTCAAGTGCTATGTTTGGTTTTGGACCCCTCGCTAGAAGAATTGCACTAAGGTCCAGAGAAGAGCAACAAAGTTAGTGTAAGGTCTAGCGAGTAAATCCTCTTCCTCTCATAAGGAAGTTGTAGACTGTAATGAGATCTCCCCTCAGCTTCCTCTTCTCCAGGCTGAACAGACTGAAGGAGCACCTCTGAGAGGAGTCTGGCTCAATCTTCTCTACGCACAGCCCTCTCTTAAGCACATATGCAGACATTGGCATCCACACATTATTTGTGCTTTACCTCTCTAGGCCCCTCAGCACTGGGGGCCCTCAGCCCCTCAGCCCCTCAGTCATCCTGAAAAAATACTGCTGTGAGTCAATTTTGTCCTTACAGACCACCAACATTCATTTTGAATTCTGATCTCCTCCAGACTCTTTCACAGTGTCAGACGGTATCAGAAAAAGTCACTTAACATCACTGCAAATTTAAAGGTGTATGTGGAGGCTGCCTAAATGAGACACAAGATGCTACATCCCACAAGCAAGATAGGGAAAGGTAATTTCATAAACCTGGTGACTTGTGGCTTCTCCTGATAAATACTAACAGAGTTGGGCCAGAACTGAACTAAATGACCCTCTCAAAGCTAATTAGTGTAGACAAGTATCAACTGTGAACTCAACCATGCTCTCTGAGCCACTCTGGCAAAGGGTAGGAATTCAGCCACCATACCACAGTAGAATATTTTGAGTATAAGACACAGGAATGTAAAAATTGGTCTAGCTACTAAAAATTAATGTTATGGTCAGCTTTGTCATACCTAAAGCCAAGCAGCAGTTCTGCCTTTGCTTTCCTATCAATCAGATTACCCCACTTACAATATACTGCCAGTCTCTCAGGGTCACCCTTGGAGTAAACTAGAACTTTGCTTTAGACAAGAATTTATTTCTTATGTCTCATATGTAGGGAAAGTGATACACATCTCCAAATGTGACTACCCTTAATTTCAGAATCTTGCTCATTAATTTGCAATAATGAGATATAATGAATATTTTTAGAAGATTTTATCTATACCTATTAACTTACAATGAAATGCCACTGATGTCTCTGCATTTTGAGTTAGTAGCACAAGGCAGAATCAAATGGAAAGCTGACAAAACTCCTCTTTGCAATGTGAGGCTTGGATATTGTCTTTAAAAGGTAATATGTTCTGTAAAAATGCACGTTCAGTATGTAGTTCACTGGCTACATGAGAACTGAGTGACTCTACAGATCTAATCTTACTACTAATATGGGTCATCGTTTTCCCCCTTGTATTTTAGACATAAGCTGGGAAAAAAAACCCAAACCAACACATATTTCTGCACTTAGTGGAAACTGAATGTCGTCCCTTCCAGTGATTATTGTGAGACTTTCAAAAAATCTTTCACTTGGTTGAAAGATCAAAGGAAAGGCCGTGATTATAACTCATATGGTTTTCACCATCACCTTTGATAAAGGGTTTCAATCTCAGCCACCAATCATTTGTGACCTGCATGAGGCTCTAGTTTGACAGTGTTCTCCCCTCTTTAGTTGTAACTTTATATATTATTTCTTTTGTTACGTAGTTTCTAAAAGGAGGGGTGGTTTGTTTCCTAAGTTTCCTTTTAATTTTATTTTATGAAAAAATAATTGCAGAAAATTCTTTGATTTGCTGAATTTATCTCATGAATGAGTTCCAAATGTTAAAATGTGATTAGATGTATTCAGAAAAAGAAGGGTGACAAGAAAGAAGAAACATGTTCGTAACATTTTATTCACCTGTTTGGGTTTTTTACCTTTTTTTTTTGTTCTTTGGTCTAAAATTTCCCTTGAGATTTCTAGTGAGTGGAGATGTGAAAGAAACCTCTGGTCTTCAAAATTCAGCAGCATTTTATATTCTGTAACTGTGCTTTTCACATGAGGAGGTAATTCTAGCTAAATCACTTAAGCTCACCAGATTAAACACTTTCTACAGTATAAATTTATTGAGTTTGAACATATTTACAAAGCAATTCTGCATCAAAAATTGGTGTCTAACATGATTCATTTTTCCTTATGCAAATTAAATAACAATACTGTCTAATTTAAAGGTTTTGTCTCTTACTACAAAAATACATATACTGCAACATAAATGTCCAAATATAATGCTGACCATCTCCTGATTTTGTTACACTATAAATTTCAGTTCTAACCAGGGCTCTTTGCTTTATTTTATTAATTATCTACCTGATTAATTCTTTGCTCTATTGCCTGTCAATCAGTGCTAGCAGAAGAATTTGGGTTCCTTTAGACAGAATTCTGAGAAGGGAGTCCTCTTGGGAGAGGAAATGTCTTTCTCTTAGGAGCTCTGATTACAGAAGCCAGACAGAAGGACCTGAAAAGGGCCTCCTGAAGGCTGAGGCTGGGAGAGGGGGAGAGTGGGTGTTGGTTGGCTTTTTTCCACACAGTTTGCAAAATGAACTAACCTAGAAATCATTTTTTCTGCATGGGCAGCTGTAGTGTGTCAGAATTTTGAAAAACACACCGTTTGTCTCTCTGAAGGCAAGTGAAATACGAAAGTAGATGACAGCCAGATATAAGCATAACTACTATCAGAGCATAAACAAATATACTTTTCCATCAAAAGTACCTATATTGAAGCTTTGGGTTCAGCTCAGCTTCCCAAACCTTTAACAAACCTTTCTGAATACTGATTTGAAATATAAATGGCTTCTCATATGTGCTGCATTTATGCCTCTTTGCTAACTGCCAAAAGGTTTCACAACAGTTTTTTTTGTTCACACAAAATATTAGGAGTGTGTCTACACCCCTGAAGACTTGAGTAACCGTGTATTGAAAATGAGGACTTCACTATTCATCCCTTGTCTTTTGTTCATCTCCTGCCCTACAAGTTTCATGTCTTGAACAAGAAAGCAGAAAAAAAATGTGTAATGACCAAGACAACCCATCATGCAATCCAGTAAGCTCACACATAAACAGCCTACATGCTCAACACTGGGAAATTCAGCAAATGTCTAGCTACCATAACTCATTTTTGTTGAAATCAAGATCCTGTTATCCTTCTTTTTTTTCCTTTCTACAGTACTCTGTAATTCTGAAATCCTTGTAATAAATCCTGACTTTTGCAATCTTTTTCTGCCACACTTCAGTTTTCTTGTACAACTCATGGACATCGTTATTCCCTGCTATTTTTCTGATAGAAAACCAATTTAAAACAGCTCCACCTTGGGTTAGGGGTAAAGATATTCAAGGTCATGTCTCATAAGACAGAAAGGCAGCAGCAGATGCCCTTACTTGTCAGGGTCACACCAGTTGTTTGATTAGAGGTACGTGGCTGACACTGCGATGAACTGGAACCAGGGTAAGGACTCAGGGCTTAGACCCTGATTTATTTCCAACTCTGGTGCCCAAAACAATGCACACTGGCATGCTCAAATAGCAATATTGATTTCAAAGGCAAACATAAATAATTTCAAATTAACAAGAGGATTTGGGGTTTTGTTTAGCCATCACTTAGTGGTGCGTTGTATACTCTTACAGAAAATAATAAAGAGATTGGGGAAGATTAAAGGGAGGATGAAGACAGCAATACTAAACGAAAACACTGATCAGGCCCTTGCAAAGTGACTGGAAAAGCAGAAAGTTCCATGGCTGAAATAGGATTTGGATTCATGAACACTGTCCACTAAACGAAAACACTGATCAGGCCCTTGCAAAGTGACTGGAAAAGCAGAAAGTTCCATGGCTGAAATAGGATTTGGATTCATGAACACTGTCCACTGAATTTTGCTGCATTCAGGAAATAAAGGTTCTTGAATTCTTGAATATAAACAGTGGTACATTCATGCTACCTCACTCCACTATCAATTTCTCTTTCTAATGACACTAAACTTAGCTGTTCAGTAGAAACATCATAATTTTATTGTTATGAAATACTAGCTGATCTTGTTCAGTTAAGAATGAAACAGTCCCCAACTCCCCAAGGAAAAAAATAAAAAAGGATAAATAAAATAAAAAGAAAAGCAGCTGCAGAGATAAAGCACATGTACTAAATGAAACAGCATCTCTGTAAATAATACTTTAACAAATGCTGCTGGTAGGGAAAACCATAATGACAGAACTGTAAGAGAGTGATGTGCTTGGGCCTACCCTTCGAAATTGAATATCTTGAGCAATGCACTTCTCTAGCAATTTCATACATTTTCTCAGCTAATCTCACATCACCAATATCAAGCTTGTCATATTGATTTTAAAGGGGAGGTAAAAAAAAACGAGAAGGTAGTTTGCCTTTGTCAATCCCGAATACGGTTGCCAGGCAACTTGATGACCTGACTTGGGATGGATTGTTGCAGTGACCTGACTGAATACCCCCACAGCACCTGAGAATTTGTAAAGAAAATAAAGAAAAGTTGAATTATTTCTGCAATGATAAGTATTAAGTTTCCTGTTTGCTTCTATAAATGAAAATATACACAAGGTCTTCTTGATAGAAAAGGCAAATAATATTCTTTTGTCAATTAAAAATGGATAATTATATACAAGAGCAAGATTGGTCTATTTTGCATTGAATACTCTTTGGCTTTACATTGTTTCCATTTATTGTGTTAAAATTAAAATATACAATTAATTTAGTATAGCTTTCTTTTTACAAATATGGACTGTTTATTTATAGACATGCTATTCCTGGGGGCTGGGTGGGAAAGATGTGTGCATATTAAGCTGAGAAGTTTAAAAAAAATTTTTTGAAGTGTTGATTATTTTGAAACATTTTTTTTCTTCATTTTGCTGCAAGTAATGCTTTGTATTTTCAGACTGAGATTCTAAATTTAGTTACATCACATATATAATAGCATTGCTAATATTATTTTTTTTTTACTATAATCAGAGCCTCCTTTCAATCAATTTTTAACTTTGACAAATACTAACCATATTGATACTGGGTGAAATCAAGGGAATTTTTATGAAAAATCCACTGAAATAAATAAGACAAGAAGCAATGATCAGAGACTGCTGCACAGGAAGATCCACCTAAATATGAGGAATAACATTACTGTGTGGGTCAGTGAGCACTGGAACAGACTGGCCATAGAGGTTGTGGAGTCTCCCTCACTGAAGATATTCTAGAACCATCTGGACACAGTCCTGTGCAATGTGCTCTGGGATGACCCTGCATGAGCAGGGAGGTTGAACCAGATGACCCACTGTGGTCCCTTCCAACCTGACCCATTGTGTGACTGTGATTCTGTGAAATGATCCAACCATTGTTTCATATAACTATCATGTCAACAGAGTTTGAATTTCTGTGTACCACCAAGTGCAAACAGAAGGAAGGCATTCAGGCTTATCTCTAACAACATCTTGTTCTGAGGCACTTGATGTTATCCTAGTTTTCACTTAATTAAATCATGAGGGCAACTCAGTATTTCAGTGTGAATGGTACTGCACTCTTTGAGGAAATGAAGCATCTGAGAGTGATGTTTCTTACTGAGAGGTAGACATAATAGTTGAAAATAAAGAAGAGTTTGTGAATTATTTGAAGTGGAAGAGCATACTTTGTAATTCCATTAATTTATAGAAGTCTCGATGAAATTATTGTTAGTGTGTGAAACAAAACACTTTGAGAAAAGTACATTGAAGGATGCAAAATTTGTCCATCCTAAACTCATTAGTTAGAAACTCTTTAGTCAGAAATTGCCATGTAAGAGCATTCCAGACTGAAGCTTTCTGTGAGCAACTTTGCCATCATGAACTTTTTACAGCCAGAAATTCATGAAGAAATATCTTCTACAGAAAGACATATAGAACTTAGAATGATTGTTCATGAAATGACACAAAATCAGTATGTGGAAATGTACATCATGCGAAAAAAACCCACAGACTCTGAAATTAGTATCGTAATAGGCTGTATCACTTTGCACTAATGTATATCTTAGATATTGGCTGGCACTGGAAAATTACGCATGAACTCAGCGGGTGATTCTTCACTAGGAAAGACCAGTGGATAATGTTCTGTGAATTTATAATTGAGACATTTGCCCTAGAAGTAACAAAACTTCTATAAATAGAAAGTAATAGGAGTAGTAGGGTATGCAAACTTGGTGCCACTTGATCTCAATAAGACAGCATTTCTTGTTTAGAAACTGCATTGCTCCAGAGCAATTCAGATTAAGATGAAGATGAAGATTAAGCAATTTAGTCGAAGATGAATAGGTTTAATGTAAGAATTATAACAAAGAATTGTTTAAGGTAAGCCTCAGTGGACCATAGAAAAAGATCTATCAGAAAATAGACGTGTCATATGGAGAAAGATTCTGGGGCCAATGGTTGTTAATATTGCAGTTAATGAGTAATGCAATGTTGCAGGGAAGGCTCTACCCACGGGCTGAAATAGAAATCATGGCCAAAATGATGGCCTGCTCTTTCTGTTTGGTGCAATCTGATGGACCACCCTAAAAAATAGAGATTGACCACCCTGTGAGCCAGTACAATGGGAACATGGTGAAGTGTTACAAAAATTAAATAAGTCAAATTTTTGCAGACCAAATACAACAAAAAGATCCATTTCTAATATTGAGAAGGGAAAAAATAAATTAAATAAAACAAAACAACCAAAAAAACCCCACAGAGTATAAAATCAATCCTGGAAATTAAGAAGTTTCATAACCATAAGATATCTATAATTTTTAGTAATCTTTCATAAGAGGTGGTGTTTCAAGATGAGGATTGATAAGTCAATAAAAGGATTTAATGACATACTATAGGTGATTTGGTGTTCAAAATAGGAGATTAAAGATGTGACTTTCTGATATTCTTAAAATGGAATTGAGAGGAATGTAATAAACCTTCTTTTAACAATGTATTTATACTGAAAATATATTTTTCTCACATACTTATATTGAAATAGCTTTATACTTCAGTTCACACATAAGAAAGGGAAGAAAAGTGAAGAAAATAGTATTTTTTCCTTTCCCCATAAATAGGTTCCCTTCCTCAAATGCAGTGAGTATTAGTGACAAGCCTGTATGCAGGGTGGGGTGTTCTGAAGTGCGTCGTGATACTGAGAAATTGAGATTTAGTTGTTGTGCCCTTCCAGTGCTCAGTGTTGAAATGATTGCCAGATGCTGGAGCAGAAAGCTATTTTCCCAAGGTCAGAGTCTTAGGAACCACTTTTTTTTCGTAGTAGCAAGGGCTGTAGTTCATTTGTTCAATCATATCTGATGTTCTTCAGTGGCATACTGTCAGGTTTTTGGAATTTTGTCCTTCAGTACGCAAGTTTGTAAAGCTAGTGCTTGTTGTTTGTCTGTTGCGGCAAAGGAGGGCAGAAAATAAAACCTTATTGTACAGGGACCTGTATAGAAATGATCTGAACTACATGGTTCAGATAACTTTTTTAGGTCATATGTTTTAAGGCACTTCATTTACATTACTGAATGGACATGAGCTGAAATGAGGTTATTATTACTCTGGGGTGACTGTGCGCTGGAACTGGTTGCCTAGAGAGGCTGTGGACTCTCCCTCACTGGAGATATTCAGAAACATCTGGACACAATCCTGTGTAATGTGCTTTAGGATGTCACTGCTTGAGCAGGGAGGTTCGACTAGATGACTCACTGTGGCCCCTTCCAACCCTATCCATTCTGTGATCCTGTGAATATCAAGGTGGGTGACATTCAAAAAAAAAAAAAAAAAAAATCTGCATGCATCATAGACAGTTTCCCCAACCTTTAAAATCCTGAAAGGTTTTTAGTACTACCTGGATCAGGAGATGTCCCTTTTCCAATTTTGTTTGCATTAAGGAGTAGAAATCATAAAGGTCAACCAAATAATTTCAGGTTCTTTGTGAAAATTATTTCTTTTCATTATTCCTGTGGAGTGTTCAATAACAATCTGGCATTTGCTTAACAAGACAACATCTTTTCTGTTCACAGGTCTTTTTTTCAGAAATTAACAGTCGACAAAAGATAATGAGCTCAGTGAATCTTATTAACACAAGTTACAGCTGACTGACAAGTAAGTACATGGCTGTCATGTAATGTAATCATAGTGTTATAATTCAATTAACTATTGATTTTAGTAACCCATACTATATTCTAACTGCTGCAGAAAAACATTCACTATCTGTAGAGTTTTATGAGTCATACAAATTATATCAGTCCCAGACATTACTGAACTCAGATATTACAAAAATGTATGTATTATGTGTTTAATAAAAATGCTGTTTCTTTTCATGTATTACTACCTATGAGCAGTACTGAAGTTTCTTCTACTCAAACTGATTATACTTGGAAATAAAGTGGGGACTATTTGCTGTTTATTTAACACCTATGTAGGTCTGATGTTTTATCATTTGGCACTTGTGCAGTCATTTGTACCTATGCAAAATGAATATAAAACAGCCATGAAGCCTTATTTTCCAGACTGTTGATTTATTTACCCCTTTGGACTAGTGTGGATGACTGCACAAATGGAAAAGTGTGTTGCTCTCAGGCATGAAGAGAGAGTTGTGGGTCCAATTACAAATGTTAGTCTGAATTGCCAGATGCACTACTACTTCAGTGAGTCTCAGGCCACCTTAATACTTCTTTTACACTGGGGCTTGGGAAGGGGAAGGTGAGAGAGGACTTCTCAGATTTTCTCAGGTATGGCTTCATTAATTTCTCATTGACGGTAGCAGTCAAGCAGTCAGACTGGTGGAGCCATGGCTGATTGGCTCCCCCCCACTCTTACCATAGCTGTTGTAATAGGGAGAAATGTAGAAAGGTAGATGAAGTTCTGTCTAGTTTTTTCCCTCAAAGAAAGAGAGCATAATAGATTTGACTCAGTCTGAGAGGGAAATAAAGAAACAGCTAAGATACTACATACTCCCTTCACCCTGGTCCAATATTCTAAAAGCAATGGTAGCTGTTGCTTATTTTATGATGATTATTGATCTCATGTTAGCAATTACATATTTTCAAAAATATCTATTACATTGATCACTTTAAGATGCTAATCAACAGCATTTCTCTACTGACTTTTTCTGTTAAGATTAGGCAGGAGCAATGAGTTTAGAAGTACAGTTATAAGAAGGCATAAATTTATTGATATTTTCACTTGATTATATGAATCCACTTTATTTAAAGCAAAAGGGTCATCGCCACCACTTGCAACTCTCAGAACGCTTCCATCAGCGTTGCGTCCGTACAATCCTAAACATCCACTGAACTGACAAAGCGACCAATGTGTCTGTCCTTGAACAGGCTGCGGTCACGAGTATTGAGGCCATGCTGCTGAGAACACAGCTGCGTTGGGCAGGGCACGTCTCCAGGACGGAGGACTACGGCCTCCCCAAGAGTGTGCTTTATGGTGAACTCGCCACTGGCTGCTGCAAGAGAGGAGCCCCGAAGAGGAGATACAAGGACTCCCTGAAACAATATCTCAGCCTTGGCCATATTGATCATCCTCATTGGTCTACTCTGGCCTCCAATCGGGACACATGGAGACACACTATCTATAATGCTACTGCTTCTTTTGAGAACACACGCAGAATCATTTCTGAGGAGAAAAGACAACGCAGAAAGAACCGAGTCTTGCCAATACCAATAAAGTAGACTTTCCACTGTGCCTTTTGCAACCGGACTTGTCTATCTCGCATTGGCCTTTTTAGCAAGTGTGGGTAGAGTCCTTCTCAAATCTTCGTTCGTGAAGCCTAGCCATGATGATGATCAAAGGTCCAATTCAGACTTTGGTCCTGAATTCCTACTTTTCGGATGAGGTCCATCAGTTAGTACTTATCCAGTGAGTGCGATCACCAGAGCTCTCCCACAGCAACCATCCAGACTGCTGGTGTTTTAATGCTGTTTATTCTATGTCAGAGGCAAAAGACTTCAGACTCAGTTCTTATATTGCAAAGTGATACTTTCCTAATAGTTACTGATGCCTTTCTTGACTTGCTTGGATTTCAGTTCATGTTCCATTAGTATGTATTTTTCTGGTAGTGTAAAGTCCACCATAACCTGTTCCCTGAAGTTGGTTACATCAGAAGCTTCAAAACTTTGGAGGTCTTTTACCTGACAGATCTATCAATCTAGTTAAATGTCTGTGGCTTGCCAGTTTGACTATATACCAATTATAATAACAGTCTGGAAGGACCAGCAAATAATATAAGTGATTCAAGGCAAGAGCCTTTTATGACTATCACATGTATGGAATAGTATGCTAAAATGACTTAAGAAAAGAAAAACCATTGCAGAGAATTACTTTTTAATGTCATCATTTACCTCATTTCTTGTTCCAATATGGCCCAAGCCCAGACAATTTTCTTTGTCACTGACACTGCCAGAAGACACTTGCAGCAAGTTAAATGTAATAAGCAGTCTGCCTACTTTTGGGAAAGTAATACATTATCTGACTCTCACAAATGGCCACCTTTTAATATATGTGGCATCTTGGATGAAGAATGCTTCTCATATGTAGTCTTAACAGAAGCAGTTCTTGAGCATGACTCAATTTCGCTGCTTTCTGAATTCTTTTCTAAGGAATATATCCCTATAACAGATGAAAACAATACAGGTAGGGAAGCCTCCTACAGCTTTCATTTTGCTAGTGTGACTGACATTGAAGAATTGGTGGAAGGGGCATGTTATGTCCCATAAAAATCTCCATGGGATGCCTGCTAACCATGTTGTTGGATTGCTATCCCATGAAATCATTTTTCTGCATGTTTGTTCCCTAAGATAAATATATAAAAACAGGTAGGATGTGTGTGTAGCTTTTGCTGTTTTGCTGCAAGTTGTTTCTGAAGCTTTTCACTGATATTGTCTGGGAAGGGCTGTAATTCTTCAATGGAAGAAAAGTGAGTAAGAGAGGGACACATCTTCCCATTCACAAGTTGACATGTTTTCTTTATCTCTGTATACTCAGATTCCTGAGTAATGATGAAATATGAACATCTTCATTCAGTACTATTGTTCATTTTATTCAATATCTGCCTCCAATCACAACAAGTAAAATAACATGTTAGGGTGTAAATAAATGCAAAAGGTACTTTTTAGAATAGTAGAGTGAAGAAACATCCCTCCACCTACTGTGATGGCTCTACAACATTGTCAGCTTGCAGTCACAGCAGTCAATCAAAACCAACATTATTATACAGAGAGTGGAACCTTGTTGAAAGCAAACTCTATTTAAGTTATTAATAATGACACAGAATCATTATAATGATCCACATATAGGAAAAAGCTCTGATGAAATAAGGCTATCTCTTTCTTGACAAACTTTGTTTTTATGTGTACCTGAGTTGCTTAATAAATTTAAAATCACACTGCAGGTTGCTGAGAACTGTAGGCTCAAGGATGGCCAGGCATTGCAACAATCCTCGTTCACCAAATCAACATGGAGTCTGCCACTTTAGTTAACTATCCAGGCTCTCATTTCATCCTGTCTGCTTCTAAACGAGATATTCATGTCCCAGTTCACTGAAAAAGGACCTGAGTTAATGAGGAATGGAGACACAAAGGAGCGAAGTTTATATTGATAGGCAAGATGTTTATGTTATGGTTGAGACAGCAATATGAGCAGGCAGCCCTGTGGCTTGCCTTCAACCCTGTTGACTCAACCTGTTTGCAGTCCTTCAAGTCCATGATCTTAGATTTCCCTAGGCTGTAAAAGCAGATGTAGACTTTTTGCAGGCTGTGTATACACTTCAGTATGTCTCTTTATGGGAACATTCAAAATCAGGACTGCATTGTCCAGGATGCAAAACAATTTTGTGCACAGATAGAGCACAGGTCCTTGGTGCATGATTGTTGGAGCCACCTGAGGCATTCCTGCTCTCCTGTGTGGATTCACTGAAATCTTATTAGGATGATGTTTAACATCCTTAACTAAGAATACAGAATGGAGGCACAACAGCACAATAAATACTAGCCAAAAAAGAGAGAGAATGGTCTGTCTTTACAGAGTCAAAGAACATTCTGAGTTAGAAGGGACTAGCAAGGATCATCAAGTCTAACTCTTAAGTGAATGTCCTGTAGGGGAATCTAACCCATGACCTTGGTGTTATTAACACCATGCTCTAACCAACTGAGCTAATGTTTTTGTCTCTCTATTCCAGAAATAATCTCCAAATTCACAAGTCTTTCCAGGCAGTGTTTACTAGCAGCAAAATAACCTCAAACCTTTTGGCAGGAAAGGCAAAATTCTGTGAGACCACGATTAAAACTAAACCTACTATGCCTGATGTTTTGGTGGAGCTCCCCAGGGAGACCATGCACCTTATGACCCTGCATTGTCCCTCAGCAACATGTGAGCAGAAGATGTGGTCACATAACAGGATAGCAGTTAGTACAGATGGAATCCCTGTGAGGAGATGTTGCTGCCGCTCACATCTCTCACTCTGGGCAACTTTTTACCTGTAGGTAAAGGCCTCAGCCATAAAGTGTCACAGTTTCTTCTCATGACAAATACTTTCTAGGTACGATGGTATCTTGTTAGTTATCAGGTTCTGTTACCTGGGAAAGCAAGAGGTCAAGATTTGAATGCTGATATAAAAATAATTTGAGCTAACCAACTTCCCGCTTGAATATGTCTTGTTGTGGGCATACTATTCCAGAGAGCCTAAGAAATGTAAGAGAGCAGCCCCAGGCAATACTGCAAGGGGCACATGTTATTGCAGAAATTTAAAAAACAAAGCTGACAAACAGACTTGCTGAATTGTATGGGTTGGTACTCGCTTAGAGTTGTCACTAATTTGATGCAGATTTTCTGTGTAATACGAGTGCTTATTTTCAAAAGAAACAGGCTGGAAAAAGCGTGTGCAATTCTCAGGAGATTGTGATTGCAAAAGGCATGGTTGGAGCTGATTAGCCTGTTTACCCTGTCAGTTTTCACACACAACCAGATAGGCAGTCTCATGCATTTCCCCAAGCAGATTCTGAAGAAGATTGAGGAAGAAAATGAAATCCAGTTTCAATTCCATTTTTCACTAACCCTGTGGTTGTAATCAGGGATAGTGCTTTACCTGGAGAACTCTTATCCTAAATGGGAAGAAAGGGATAATTTCTGTAACTATCATTGTGGCAGATCAATAGTTCCTGAACTTACTTCCTCACCTTTGCCTGTCAGGACTAAGATTTATTAATCAACTGGTAATAGTGCAAAACCCACTTGTTTTTTCTTTCAAAATTTTGGTTCTGGACCACAAAGGGACTAATTTTTTCACTGCATTTTAAGTTACTTACATCATTTACGTTATGCACAAGGTCCTTTTTCCCCTTTCATACTTGCAGAGTTTTTAATTTAATAACAGGAACAGAAGTCTCCCCTTCTAACTGGTTCTCTGTGCCCCCATGATTTGAAGCAACAGCCTGGCTCCTTCCCCGGGCAGTCCTATGGTCTCTTCTCCAGTCTCAGATATTTCCAGAAGCATACTTGTATTATTGCTGTTCTTTAACTGAAAGAGGATTTTTCTTTCCATAATTTTAAATCCCTACTTCTTTCTCTTGAGAATAGGAACATCTTAAATGCAAGAAATTTGCTTGGTTTGACCTATCACATGGTCCCAGGGATCCAAAGGGATTGCATGGAGAACTGCGTCACCTCTGAGGTAGTCCCAAAATTTCCTGAGGATACCTAGGACAGTTTTAGGAGTACGATTTTTAGGGTCCTTAGGTATGTTGGTTTTGGCTGGGGTAGAGTTAATTCTCTTTACAGTGGTTAGTATGCGGGCATGTTCTGGGTTTGTGCTGAACATGGGGTTGATAACAAAGAGATGTTTTTTGTTTTTACTGAGCAGGGCTTATACACAGCCAA
This sequence comes from Oxyruncus cristatus, assembly GCA_013399855.1. Taxonomy (NCBI): domain Eukaryota; kingdom Metazoa; phylum Chordata; class Aves; order Passeriformes; family Cotingidae; genus Oxyruncus; species Oxyruncus cristatus. Next base: position 389,374 of record VXAY01007230.1, on the reverse strand, counting down.
GGCCTTTTCTGCTTCTTGTGCTGCCACACTGGCAAGGGAGGTTGGTAGAAGACACAGCTGGGACAGGTGATCTAAACTAACCAAAGGGGTATTTCATATCATATGACATCATACTCAGTTTATAAAGTGAGGGGAAGAAGGAGGAAAGGGGGGGACATTTGGAATGATGATGTTTGTCTTCCCAAGTCACTGTTTATGCATGGTGGGGCCCTGCTGTCCTGGAGATGGCTGAACACCTGCCTGCCCATGGGAAGCAGTGAATTCATTCCTTGTTTTGCCTTTCTTTTGTGTGTGGCTTTTGCTTTCCCCATTGAACTGTCTTTAACTCAACTCACAAGTTTTCTACCTTTTACCCTTCTGATTCTCTCTCTGATCCCTCTTGTGAGGGAGTGAGTGAACATCTGGATGGGGCTTGGCAGGCCGTGGGGTTAAAGCACAACATTAGAATAAGTACAAATTTATGGTTGTTTTCATTCTTTTTATAATTTCTAAATAGTGTTAGAGAAATTCCATAAGTAGGGCACATGTCATCAAATTTCAGACATTCAAAATTTATGTGTCAGGTCTATGCTATTTTAATAAGTTTCTGTTCTATATTACAGAGATGGGTACTTGAGACAGCAATTTTTCCCTCCTCTTAGGATGTTTCTTCCATTCTCTCACTGCATCTCACTAGGCCTGGAAAGAAAAGTTTGGCTTAAACAGTATATAGATGAAGAATTTTGAATGGTAGGAAAATAGAGAGCACCAAATAATCAAGCCTGTTATCTAGGAGTTGTTCAGGTGTTTCACAAAAGCAAAAGAGAATGGTAGAGCAAGCATGAAACCAGTAGGCTGAAAGAACACCTGGTTCTGATTACACTGGACTGTTTTGGCACAGTAAAAAGGCTTGGTAGACAGTGTAAATATAATTTACTCCCACAGGAAGACATTTTATCCCTGTTTGCTTCAGATTTCTTCCAACTTGAATAAAAGTGCAGTAAAACTGAAAATTGAGAAATATGTATCTTTTTAATGATGGATTATTTTATGTGTTTGATGCATTTTAAACAAAAGGTTTTTGGTTTTTGTTTTTTTTAAACAAATTAGTCCAAGGCAATTTCTGTGCCTCAAACTTATCGCTTAGGACAAATTGACAGCTAGAAATTTCTTATTGCCCATATAATGGATAAGTACATTTTCAGAACTGTATTTACTTAAGAATAGATAGTGTCCTTCCTAGAAATAACATTATTATGCAAATAGTGCCTTGCCCAAGTTTTCACTTCAGTATAACAATGCAATAAATTTTATGAGTTATTTATCTCAGTGATAATATTTCGAAAATATCCCATTTCTGACCAGAGAAATTAAAGGCTGGATCTGTAGCATAGGGACGCTCCCATAGCACAAGGAGCACTTTGAAGGAACTTCAAAATTTTAACTTGTAGACACCTGTTTGCACCAAAGTTCCCCATTGCAGCTGTCTTTCTCCTAGAGATTGGATTATGGGATTACTTATGTGCCTCTAAAAGTGACATAAAGCCATTTTCTGTGTAGGGAGATGCCTAGTTTGACTATAGCCAACATGCAGACATGGTCAGCTAGTGGGTAAGAACTGCAGCTGTGGGAGAACTATTAACTTTCTGTAGTGTCTTGGCACCAGACTGGGGACTGCAGGGAAGATTGTTCTTCATTCTGTGTCATTTTGTTGATCTCTGCAATTATGAGCAGTGAAAGCAGGATGGGGCAATGGCTCTGCCCAGGCTCCCCGAGAATAGACGTTTCCAGGTTCTGGTGATGGGACAATGTTTGATCTGTTGCACCAGATGATGTAACATCTGACAGCACTAGCCTGGAATGAAGCAACCTGTAAAACAGTAGTTCTAAAGGGTCACTTTGCAAGCCATTTTATAAGAGCAGGGGAACAATATATCATTCATAATGCTCTAAGAGATCACAGGGAAAGAAAGGAACAGACAAAATCCAAACAGGAATGCATGTATGCTTGTGTACCTGTAACTATAGCTTAGTATACCATATAGACTTGAGAGAAGTATGTTTTCTTATTTCTGATCCCAGAGTGTCATAGGTTTAGCCCCTGTGCTTTCTGCACAGCATTATCAACCTATAAATTTGCTACTAATTAGGAGGAGTTTGCACAGACAAAACAGATCACCTTGAAATGGGGGTAATACTAAGATTTATTGCTACACTACAGAACTAAGGGGAATACTTATATATCTATATATATATATATACAACTCTAACTAGTTTTCTTATAATAGCACACTTATATATGTACAAATGCNACAGGTGGCAGGGGTTTAGTTTTAAAGTCTTTTCCCCTGCTGGAGGGAGAGAGGCGAGGGAAGGACTCCCCCATACCTCTGCACTTTCTCCACCGACCTTGGCAGCTGCATTGTTATCACTTGTTCTCCGCCGCTCCTCTCGGGGCTGGAACTCCTTCTGTCTCAGCTGAGTAGTTTTTCTTTGGAGTTTCTTCTCCACTCTGCTATCTGCTTCAGCCGGAGGCTTCGGTGCCATGCCTGCCCCTGGCCCAAGGCCAGGGGCGGAGGGTTCTGGCCCCCCACTCGGGGAGGCCTCGCTGCCTCATGGCTCCGAGTTCCTTCTGCCACACACACACCTACCACAACGACAACAACCCTTCTTTTCCGGTTTGTGTTAAATTATGTAATTTGTAGAGACGTCACAGAAGTCTCTAATTGGCTACCTAGCCGGAATTTCACCTGGAACTAACCATCTTCTACCCTAAAACTGAGGGGAATTGGCTAAACCATGACACAGAGCTACTTTGGACTTTTAAAAAGAATGAGGAAAAATAAGTATATATACACATATAAATATACTCAACTCACAGAAATCATTTGGCGAGTGATAACTGGTTCCCATGTGAGGACATGGGGGGAGGAATACGTAATTTCTGGTTCACAGCTAGCTGGTTTAAAGGATGTGCCAAATGTCTCTGATCGTCCTTTCCAGGACAAACCAAATTCTGAGCATCTGCAAATGTCTACCTCTAGGTATTCAGCGAAATTTAGAGTAAAAGAGAGAAAAACAGAATTGGGTTTGGAGTTTAGATTCCTCAGACTTCATATGGTTGTACCTCATGTTAGGATTTCCATACATCTCTTTTCCATATCAGGTATTAACGTCTTGTCTGGTTTAATTCTTAACTGTTTTGTCCCAAAATCTTTGCTGAAGATTAGCAAATAAATTATTCTAAGAAGTTACATAACTATTGCACAGTACTGTACTAAGCAGTTTTGCTAAATAACCTGTGCAGCTTACTATGAAATATTCTCGTGTGGAATATATCTGTGCTGTACATCTAATTAGAAATGCCCAGACTAGCAGTTTGTTCAGTTTTGTTCAGTATCCTTAAAATGTACAGAAGATGCTGACACATGACGTTCAAGTACTTTCCCATAGGCAGAGGATGGCAGTAAACTCAGCATTCTCAGTATGACACACATTTACAATTCCCTTACATCATTCCTTCTAAGGTTCCATACAGCACTGCTGACATGTAACGAGGCTCTTTGAATATGATCTTTTACATTTCACTATTATCGCTGGTTTCTAGTAATTGACTGTGGAGTAGCAGGTACAGGGAATTTTTAATCACATTCCAAAACACTCAGAAAATATTCTGGTCAGAAACCTCAGTCTGCCACTGCAGATGCCTTTAATTTTTCTGATCCCCTGGAGTTTCAGACATAAGCATAACTGACATTTTCTCAATTGAGAACAAAAACACTTAGCAGTTTTGTGACCTTATTTTGTTACTCTAATGCCATCAGGACTTTCAGAACTGCTCTCTCTTCACTATGCTTTTGAAATAAATAAAGAGGGACCATAATTTGGATCTTTCAGAAGCTTAAGAAGACAACCCACACAGGGCCAACAGGTGTGAAAGAGTTCACACACACTTTGCACTCCTATATGAAATTACAAAAAATTCAGGACCCCAGTATATACAGCTTGAACCATCTGTGATGGTGGTTTCTCTGTGGTTCGTGTAGCCAGCATAGCTGTCTGCTGTTTTGTTCTTCACCCAACAGTTTTGGTGGGACCACTTGAGACCATGCCCAATTCAACCAATTTTCTTGCACACTTGAAATGGCACAAAATGGATGAGATAAAGAGAGAGGAAGCTAGAGCTGGCCTTTCCAGACCAAAAACTCAGTCATTTGTTCATGTAGATTTACAGGCTTCAACTGAGATCTGCACTCAAAGGGAGTGGGAGGCCTGAAACTGCTGTCTCACAGCCAAACAAGATATTACCATTTTGGCACTTAGTGGAAAGTGATGAGGTATATCATGCCTCTGTGGGAGACAAAGACTTTCACTAAGTTCCTGTGGGTATTAGTAATGCAGTCCTTTCCCAAATAAATGTAAAGGTGGGTGAGCTGCTTTTTCTTTCAAAAAACCTTGTCATACCACGATTTCACTGCATATTCTTCCTCTTCAAGCAATGAATGTTGTTGTCCTTTTACTGGAAAAAGTAAGGGCAAATGTGTTATCTTCCGTGAGCAACCTAGATATTACTGTCCTCCTGGACACAGCAGTCCAAAGGAACACTGAACTCTTTTGCTGAAGAGATGTGTATCTTTTAAGTGTCTAAAAAGTTTATGTGCAGTTTAATAGGATCAGTATTAGCAGCATTAGCACTGATACTTAAATGATCTCTGATCCAACCTTAAGCTCTGTGAGTCCTGAAGACAATAATTATTTCCGAACATAAGTATCATCTTCAATGCCATTAAAATCAAATATGAGTACACATTAATTTCAGTGTCAGGAGATGTACTCTAAGGACCAACAATAATTCTAGCTACAGATTTCTCTGGAAGCCCGTAAAGCTCGAATACCATAGAATGAGCTATGCAGAAATTAGAGCTGTTTGAATAGTACTCATGGATATAAAATGTTATTTTTTTCTTTTATTTTTATAATAAATTCCTGCAATTTAGAAATTCCTGCAATTTAGAAATTAATTTAAGTCAGCATTGTCCACAAATGAGGCTATTTAACACCGTTATTTGTGATCTGAGCTTGGGTAGCTCAAGCATCCATGTGTCATATGAATGTTTTCAAATCAGTTGTGAAATTATGTAGTTCTGTGAACACTGAAAAATTCAGAACTAGTGTAACCGAACTGAAATGTTAACATTGAAAAAAGAATGAGATTAACTGGCATGTCCTGGCTATTTTGTGCCACTCCAGTGATGCAAGGAAACAATAAATCTGTGCTGTCTGTTGTGCTGTGACTGGTCGATGACTTCAGGTTAGCACAAGGTAGATGCAGAGTATTGGTGAATTTGACTTAAATATTTAAAATTATTCTTTCTTGCCTTCATCCAGCTTTGAAGACAATATATTAACTGCATCCAGAATATAACACAACTACCAGTGCTGAAACAATAATTCTTTTAATAAAAGGTCTACCAATAGTTCTTACCTAAAAGCAGTACTCAAAGTGTGTGCTTGGGCTCATTAAGGGACTAATGCTGCGGGAGTATGAGCTACTGCACATCAGCTGGTCTGCAGTAAGCCATCTACCTTCTGGTTTACTGTCAACACTTCTGAGTCTGAGCCCTTGAGTCTTTCACACGATGAAGCACCATGGTTCAGGGCCTTCCAGGCACTGTTCCAACAAGCTTTCCAAGGTGGCCTCCAGCATAGGTCCATCCTCAGCAGAGGATCTGTGGATGAGTCCATTGTCCTGCCATCTTTCCTTTCCTGGGAACAACATTCCTTCATGTGCTGGGAAATGCAAACAGACAGAGTCACCTCTGTGAAGATTTCAAGCTTCTTTTCCCTAATTTTGTGTTCGTTTCCTAACTCTTTTGTTATTTGATGGTATTTATATGTAAGATTAATTCCTAAAAAGACTGTTTTCACAGAATCACTAATTCTGCCAGACCTCAGCTGTTGCAGCTGACTCTCCTAAGAAAGCAACATCCTGACTGAGTGAAATGGACTTAATCATATGTGTTTCTTAAGGCCATTAGTAGCAAGTCTCATCAGGATGTCGGAATTAAGAAGGTTAAATCTGTGGGCTAAAATAGTATCTGAAAGATCAGTGGATACTGGTTCAGATCTTGGTGAACTCAGGAATGATGTTACTGGAACTGGAAGATGAGATGCCACAGATGTGGAGCAGGAGAACAGTGAATTTGACAAAAGTGTAAGTCTCTGTGGTAGTGGTTATTTTAGAGTGGATAAATAAGGTGAAGCATAGAAAGTCTGCCATGGGAAATGTTTTGGAAGATAAAGTAATGATTAAGGAGATCTTTGAGAGAAAAGTAAAAAAAAGAATGTAGAAGCTTCATAGAGGCAAAGGTAGAGACTGTGGACACTAGGGGAGGACCAGAGAGCTTACCTCTGGGTAAGTCACTTAACTCTTGCTAAGTGATTTGTTTTTTTCAGACAGCCTATGGTCAGAAGGGACAGGAAACAGAAAGGTCCTGAATTACGGGGAGTTTACGATCACCATGTTGTGAGCACCTATCAATTTAAAGCTGGGTACATACCCACTGACTGGTATTCCTCTCTTCTCTGTTTCCAATTAAATGATTTGCTACACTCCCACCACATCTTTATTTCTCAGTTGAATCTAGTAATTCAGCTCAGAAAGCAAAAAACCAGAATACAAACATCTTTGTATTGGTTCCAAGGAAGTGTTTAGATGAGAAAGAGCCCCTAATGTATTTCAGAGTTAACCCAGATTGTCAGATTGTTCAGTGAGTAACTGAAAGGAGTTAGTGGCAAATTCAATAGTAATGCAGAACAGCTCTGCCCACAACTACTCTTTTATTCTGGCTGCACTATTTGTTTTATCATAGTATGTTTTTTCAAGTATCTTTCGTTTATTTGTCTTTTAGCTGTTGGTAACCAGTACTGTTATTAGTAGTGGTAAGACAGGAAGAACACCTTAAAGGACGTGCATGGGCTGAAACAGTAAGACAGGTTGTCCTCAGGACAACCGGCCTCCGGAGCTGGTAGACAGAGACAGGAAGCCAAATAACCCCCTTGTAATGCAGGAGGAAACAGTCAGCGACCTGCTGAGCCACTTGGATCCTCACAAGTCTATGGGACCAGATGGGATCCATCCCAGGGTGATGAGGGAGCTGGAGCAAGAGCTCACGAAGCTGCTCTCCATCATTTACCAGCAGTCCTGGCTCACTGGGGAGGTCCCAGATGATTAGAAGTTGGTGAATGTCACGCCCATCCACAAAAGGGTCTGCAAGGATGACCTGGGAAACTGCAGGCCTGTCAGCCTGACCTCAGTGCCTGGCAAAGTTATGGAGCAGATCATCGTAAATGCAATCACACAGCACCTACAGGATGGACAAGGGATCAGACCCAGCCAGCACGGGTTTAGGAAGGGCAGGTCCTGTCTGACCAACCTGATCTCCTTTTATCATCAGGTGACCCACCTGGTGGAGGACGGGAAGGCTGTGGATGTGTCTATCTGGACTTCAACAAAGCCTTTGACACCATCCCCCATACAATTGTCCTGGAAAAGCTGGCAGCCCACAGCTTGGCCAGGGGCACTCTGTGCTGGGTTAAGAACTGGTTGGAGGGCCGGGCCCAGAGAGTGGTGGTGA
>VXAY01007230.1:336611-381457 GCA_013399855.1 Oxyruncus cristatus | reverse complement strand
AAGAGACCTGGGATTTTGGATTGACAGGAAGCTGAACATGAGCCAGCAGTGTGCCCAGGTGGCCAAGAAGGCCAATGGCATCCTGGCCTGGATCAGGAACAGTGTGGCCAGCAGGAACAGGGAGGTGATTCTGCCCCTGTACTCGGCGCTGGTGAGGCCACACCTGGAGTGCTGTGTCCAGTTCTGGGCCCCTCAGTTCAGGAAGGATATTGAGGTGCTGGAGCAGGTCCAGAGAAGAGCAACCAGGCTGGTGAAGGGACTTGAGCACAAGTCCTATGAGGAGAGGCTGAGGGAGCTGGGGTTGTTTAGCCTGGAGAAGAGAAGGCTCAGGGGAGACCTCATCACTCTCTACAACTACCTGAGAGGAGGTTGTAGCCAGGTGGGGGTTGGTCTCTTCTCCCAGGTAACCGGGAGTAGGACAAGAGGGCAGGGTCTTAAGCTGTGCCAGGGGAGGTTTAGGTTAGATATTAGAAAGAAATTCTTTACAGAGAGAGTAATTAGGCCTTGGAATGGGCTGCCCAGGGAAGTTGATTTACTGTCCCTGGAGATTTTTAAGATTAGACTGGGTGTGGCACTTAGTGCTGCTATCTAGTAACCGCAATATTGTTGAATCAAGGGTTGGCCTTGATGATCTCAGAGGTCTTTTCCAACCTGGTTGATTCTATGATTCTATGAAAGTCATAAATCAAAGGTTCTTCCTTCATATGTCTTACCAACTTCTTTGTGCTGTAATAGCACTTGCTTAGCTCTTTGGCATGGCCAGGACATGCCAGCACTAACATGGTGTCAGGAGATATCTGCAGATGGTTTCTGCAGAAAAACCGTTCCCCCCTCCCTCCCCTGTCCAAGACTCTCAGGGGATTCAGAGTACTTATCATGCATGCTGTGGAAAAAAACCCCTCACCTACAGAGAAAATTTTGGCAAATCCCTTCTCAAGGAGAATCTATTAGGTTCTCAGGTTACCTGAGTGAACTAGCTTCATGGGTAGCCTTCTGTCATGAAAAATGTCTGCAAGGTCACTATGTAAATAAAAGGTATTTTTATTTATCTGTTTTCCATTAACCTACTTATTCACCCTTATATATTCATGAGCATCAATACATGTATTAACAAAGAGGAACAAATCCACAGTGATGTTTTCTATGGCAGTGACATTCTTGCACTAAGGAGCTCTGAAACAATTTCATGAGCAACAGCCTCCAAGCTACCTGAGAAAGCTACATCCCTCTGGAGTTCTAAAGAGTAACTGTTTATTCATCCATTTCTAATGTTCCACACAGTGTAACTCCAGTTACTGTAATGTCATATCATGGGAAATGACAAAAGCTGTTTCTAAAGACCTGAAAGCAGATTTCCCTAAACACGTCTGTGTTGGGTCTGGCTGAGCTGGAGTTCGTTTCCTCACAGTAGCCCTCACAGTGCTGTGCTTTGCATTGGTAGCCAGAAGGGCATTGATAACACACCATTGTTTTGGCTACTGCTGAGCACAGCACCAGCACTGTAACATTCCTTCCTCAATCGACGGATCCTGGGAGAGGACCCAGTAGTCCAGCTGACCCAAACTGACCAAAGGGATATTCCATACCATATGACATCAGCGCAGATATAAAAGCTAAGGCAAAGAGCAGGAAGGGGGGCATTCATTTTCTCCAGTGGCTGCCTGCTGAGGAACCATTACACGTGCTGAAGCTCTGCTGCTTGGAGTGGCCAACCATTACTGCTCATGGGAAGCAGTGAATAAACCCTGCTATCTTTTGCTTTGCTTTTGCGTGCACAAGCTTCTGCTTTTCTTTCATTTTAAATAAACCGCCTTATCCCAACCCATGAGATGTTTTTCCACCTTACTCTCTCCCCTGTCCGTCTGGGAAGGGGTGTCATAGAGCGGCTGGGTGGGCACCTGGTGTCCAGCCAAGGTCAACCCACCACATCTCACAGTAGCTAAGTAAATTAAATTTATAATATTCATGTTGATACTAGGTGAAACAAAAAGTATTTTACCACATTCTAGAGGAAGTGATTTAACTTTGCTGCAGAAGTTAGCTTATTGCCAAAAGCATGTGTGTCACTGATGAGAGATTTAACAAGGCTAGTAAATGAGAAGTGCAAGTCGTATTCTGTACAGGGTTTTACTCTTCAGAGAGGTTTGACATTTCTGCTGATGTCAGCTGCCATGGTAGACCCTTGTCATTTGTACAGAAAAACAACATATCATTACAAAATGTATCATTTTTTCCATTCTCTTTTAATCTCACTCCACACTCACAGTCTAACTGAATGGCACTTTATTCAAAACCTACTGAATTGTGCTGGTTTGGGATCATATGTCAATGCAACTAGAACAAGGTTGAAACTAACAGCTAAAATGTTTTCATATATAATCTGAAAACTATCATGAAACCTGAGAAAGCACCTTTTAAACAGGAAAGGACAGCTACTGTCTCTTTTAAAGTGAATGAAATGGCATTGATATAATACCATATATGTATCAAATTTATGCATTTTTAAATCATGGAATGTAGATCTCTATAAAACAGCAGCTTTTGTTTGTAGTGCTTGTAAAAACAATATTTGTTTGTCTCAGAAAGTTGTACATTGATAACATGGAAGAAAGAAGTTAACACTAACAAAAGTTATTGCAGAACCTGAGGGAATTTTGCCAAGTTTATTGAGTTTTCAGGGTTGTCAACCTGCAAAAGGACAATAACAACTCACTTTTAATGGTATTTCTTAAAATCTTCTCTGCATCAAGAGGTTTCGGGGTAGGGATTTCTCTTTGAAGACCGGTTTCCTTAGTAGAAATTCTGTGACCATTGCTTTGCATGAAGGTCCCCAGTAAAGGGCTAGTCACCCTGTGAAATTAGCTGTTTCAGAAAGTGATTCAGGTTGTTAACAGTAAAGGATGGAAATTAGTACTTTTCCAGTTTGAGGCAAGTTTATCTTGTGCAAGAAAACATTAAATGGAAATCCAGCTGTTAGAGCCCCCTAAGCAAGTTCACTCTACTTAGGAAAACTGATAACTTCATTTTAACTGCTTCTGCTATCTGCAAATCAGGAACTGTAGAGCTGTGGTCACCAGTCATGGAGCAGCAGAGTATGTGTTTGTGCATATTGCAATGTGGTTGAGCTGAGCTCAGAGCAAAGGGGACAGGACAGGATAGGGGACTGGACAGGGACAGCATGATTGAGGATGATGGCTAAATGAAAAGATGAGCTGTACTTCCCAAATTGTATATGAAAAAAGATAAAAAGAGGCAATTATGTTTTCCTGCATAATGGATGACAGGTTTTAGTCGTTCCAGTTGCAGCTTTTAACAAGGAAAATAGCTGATCTTTGAGCTGAAAGTATCTTCAATATCATGATATCCTGCCTAAGTATTCCCCCATATGCACAGTCTTCATGGCTGATCCCATTTCCCCTTCTATTCCTCTTCTCCTTAAGTAGTACTGGGGCAGCTAAAACAATTGTACAAGGAGAGTAATTGATGTTTTGTCCTAAACCATGAGCATTCACAACTTAAGAGCCCTGGACTTTCCCTGGTTAGTGCTTGCTGTTGGCTCATAGACAAAAGCAAGCTTTCCAACACCTCACCATACATATCTTCACATTGGGGAGCAACAACAAAGGTTAAAGGTTAGGAGAAAGACAGAAGAAAAACAGATATTTGAAGGAGAAGTGAGATTAGGAGTGAAAACATTGAATAAGGTTAAACTGAGGTAAGAGGTACACAGTAAATATTTGAGGCAGAATAGAGGGATGTAAATATAGGTGGATGCTTTCCTGCTGCTCTCCCTGGATCCTGACAGCAACGCAGGGTGGTTTCACCCATCGACACAAACCTCCCTTCCAGTCACTCCATTAATCACTTGCTACTGCTGCTGTGTGTGAAGCATGGAGTGAGAAGGATGCTCTCGTTAGCACGTAACCATCCTTCATTTCAGTTTGCAACACCAGTCACACACATCAGTCTGAGCAAGCAGCACTCTAAATCTCAATGAAAAAAGCACGAGTCAGAAAAAAAGGAAGAAAAAAGGTTTCTGAGGACAGTGGAGGAAGATAATAGCTGAGGTATTGTTTCCAGAAAGGTCATAAAGCAGGGACAAAACTCAGATTTCTCTGCAAGGTGGGACAATCTATTCAAACGTTCTCTGCTGAAGTCATGATTAAAATTTATCAGTCTTGCAGTTTGCATTTTTTTACCAAATTTGAGATGTATTGAAAGACTCAATAAGGCCTAAGTGTGCTTTATTTGTGGGACTCTCTCTTTTCATATATGTGGTTTAGTCTTGTGGGTATCTACAACTGAGATATAGCTGGGCTTCCTGTTTGAGATCCTGTATGAGAGGGACAAGTGCAATTAATTTGCATATTAAGAATTGTATAGAAGAGAATTAGTTGTGGCAGCCTAAGAGTTACAAAGGCCTTGCACTCTTACACAAATCAATTCTCATTGTCTTAATATCATCTGCATTAAAATTTGTAAAACTGATGGGTTGTATATGGCATGGACAACTGTGTCCAGTTGGAGTTGTGCTGAATTAAACAAAGCATTATGATTGGTCTTTCTATTATGAAGGGAAAAAAAGCGTCCAGAAAACTAGAATGGATTTCCTTTTGAGGGAAAATATTGTTTTTAAATAATAGGTTAATATTAAATTTCCATTTTATTTTCCCAGTAAGAATTCAAAAATATATTAAGTATGAGTATTTTTCCACACATAAAGTTTTTACTGTTCATATCACCAGGTTCATATCATTTATTCTGCACTTGGCTGTTAACTAGGTGTCTGACAGAGCTGATTGACTAAGCCAAATCAGGTACCTCTATAGCCCAGAAATACCTGTGCTTTTTCCCTCGATAGTGAAATTTGTACACTGCTAGAAGTTGAAGCATGTCAAAGGGTTTAGTTATTTTTTTTTTCAGTTAAAACAAAATATAAAACTTTTAACTGAGGATGTTTTATATCATTTTGGCAGTGCAAAGTGGTTTTATGTTGAATTCAATTCAATTTATGTCTGCTCGAAAGACAAACACCACTCTGCTTGAATGTGAATGAGAATCTTATTCAATACATGTGTATGTTTTGAATTTTGAACTTACAAATTAATGTGGTGAGAAGAACCAAGTCTCAGATGGTCATGCTTCAGTGACTTCATAGTTTCTCTTACCATTTTTTTATTTTTGCCTCTGAACTGCAGTCACTGGTCATCCATCAATATCTCACCAAGGAAAGTGATGCTAAAACACAGAATAAAAAATATTGTAACTATCACAAAGACCTTCCAAAAAAGTTGGACACAATGTCCTGAAAGGAAATTCCTAATTTCCATGTAGTTTATATGAAAAATTGTAACATACCCAAGATCCACTTGAGTCCAAGGGAGCTTCTGCTTTTGTTTCAACTCTTTCAAGCATCCCATTAGGATTGTCATGTTTTGCTTACAGACTCTTGCCCCTTGAGTTTAGTTTAATGGTCTTCATTCAATGATGTCAGCAGAAGTTCAAATTTTTCATTCTTTCATTCATTCTTGCTAATAAAAGACTAAGTAGTTTACCAATAAATAAATATTCTAATTGATTTCATAGGGATTTATGGGTTTGTAATTAGATTGTGAAGTTCATTTTTTAAATTCTAACAATATCCAAAACTGACCAAAATTAAGCTGGTGGGTATTTTTTGTTTGTTTGTTTGTTTGTGGGGTTTGTCTGTTTGTTTTTTTTCCGACATCAGCTTATGATAGGGTCATGGTGTGGGATATAAAAATAACAATAAAATGAGGTTTGTGTTTACATGACTCAGTGTGATGATATTCCTGAGTACAAGTCAACAAATTTGAGAAAATACCTCTCTCCTGACCCTAACACAACACATTGACAGCTTTAGTATGAAACATGCATTCTTGAGCCTGAAGGTGATCCTCACTGTAGAAGATCATGAATTCACCACTACCCAGCAAAACCTGAGAACTGCTAAAATGGAAGATAAAATATAACTTCACAAGAATATTCAAAGGAAGCCACTCTAAAGTCAAAATCCTCAAACTAGATTTAAGTCTTGAAGTGAGGCAATTCACCTCAAATAGGAGCAAATAAAAGATACTTTAAAAGCATAGGATTAAAAAGTAGACATAAAAGAACAGTGATACCCTCTTTTCAAGTAATAGAACAAACTATATTATGAGCAGCATTTTGAAGTGTACATCAAACTGATTTTCTCCTCTTTATCCTTTTTAATCTCCACCAGATGCACTTTCTTTAAATTCAAGTTTTACATTCCTAGCCATAACTTGTCTGAACACACGGAGAGAGCATTGAGAGACATTAGTGGCATTCTTTTTCTCTTTCTTTCTCTGTCATTCTATTTTTTTACAGCTGCTGAAGGCTTATCTTCTTAAGTCACTCAGTTTTATAGACTTGGTTTGCTCTATTTTCATTTATGTTTTTAAGCCCCAAACAATTCTGTGTCATTCTTTCCTGGAATGTTTGCAGTGAAAACCACACACACACACACACACACACACACACACACACACACACACATATGTGTGTGTAAATAAATGTGTGTATGTGCATATATGTGTATGTATACGTATGTAGACCTCAAGGAAAATCTGACATGATTGTTACTGGTATGGTAGAAAAAAAGCTTTACAATTATATTTCAAAGCTTAAATGACAGAACATGTCATGATTGAAATCTCAGAATGAAAACGCTGCAGGAGGAAAGAAGGGTTTTCATTAAGACACACCAATACTCAGTAGCACTTTTTTTCAGTTGATCCCTCAGGGTCATAATTTTCTCAGGAATGATGAAATACAGTTTTCTTTCCCATAAACATTTTAGGCTTTTTTGCTTTCTCTAAGAGGCTGTCAGTAATGAGTTTCTCCTCTATTCTTTCCCTCTTCTCTCTTCTACCTCATTTAATTGTGGATCAGGATGGATTTGCCATTTTCACTGTTTCTTTTAATTAGAACTACATGTATGTGAGGCAAACTGATCTGTTACTATGTGTTTTTTTCCTGTACAGGAAATACCCATTACTAACATCCTGCAGTAGTTGAGTCTCTAGAAGAGTTTTTATTCATTAAGGCAGCATGATATGTTTTAATGGTGTTTAACAGAATCTGCACAATTTCAGCAAGCCTGTCTGTTGACCTTGTGCTGTAAACATGGGGCAAACTAAAAAGATTATAAAAGGCAGCAAAAAATTTTATTTTATTTTTCTTCCTGCAGGTAACAAACGTGGTTGCTTGTTATTTATTTTGGACTCCTTCAGCTGGATTTATAACAATAATTGCATTTTTAAACATTGTCAAATCCACAAAACATCAAAGGTGTGATGTGTATAATGAGGAAACTCTAGGATAATTGGTGCAAAATAAACCCCTCATACATTTGGTTAATCAACTCTACTCCCCTTTTCCCCTCATCTTTCAAATTCACAGGCAAATGACATTTGCCTTTCCCCGGCATGCACCTCTCCTTTAAACCAGGGAGTTTGCCTGGGGCCATACCTATATATCTGATCCATGCATAATGAAGCATGAAGCTGCCAATTGTAGGGAGCGTCTGCTGTGTCAGAGACTGATAGGCATTTCATTTGCTGAACTCCCAAGGGCCCTCACGCATCTCAGGTTTCATGTAGTATTTATTTTAGGCACTCACATTTCTCATCAGTGAACTTCACACCATATGTAGAATGAGTAACACAAGCTCTGCGTGAAAAAGCTCTCCAGGTAGTTTTAAATGGAACTTGGTGGACTGGGGACATTATGGACTTGAAAAATAGGCTTGCATGGGAAATGAGGGAATATTAAGCTTTGTTCATACAACAGCTGTCAGAGACCTTCACTGAATAAGAATGGCCTTATTCTAATAAAATCACTGTTCTACACTTGTACCACACAAATTGTTTTGCAGTGTGCACTGCGCAGATCTACATTTTTCACAAATTATTGCTACTCTGCTGTACCGTCTACAAGAAAATGCTCATGTGCTCTTTCTAAAATGGAGTTTTGTTAGGTGTGAGGCTCACAGTGAGGCTGAGCTGATGGATAGCAAGCCCATATGCCATGTAGCTTTAAAATCTGAATGCTGAATAACAATCCTGAAAGGATTGCTTCAGTTCTCAGAATCTGACCATACGGAATTACTGAGGCAAATGTGCGTCTCTTGTTTTTTTGCTGGTAGGGATTTGGAAATATTTCATATGAAATGCTCTCTTTTAGCATAACAATGAAGGAGAATAATAAAGAGAGAGAGGGGTAAAAGAAATGCTTATTCTCCTTTGGTATCTTTTCTGAATAGGTGTTTCTAAGCATAACAAAACCTTTGGCATTTGCTTCTCTGTGTGTAGGTGAGGGGATTCTGTCAACCTTACAAAAAATCCTCACACATAAGTGTTCATGAGGACATATTCCTTAGACTTGCAGCTAAACGATATAGACTACACAGTAAAACTGACATTCAGAAAATAGAAAATAAATCTGTTTGACTGCTCGGCAATTAAAGCTTGTTTCTGGGAGGAGACATATACTGTGCTCTTGACCAGTAATATTTAAATATGTGCACAGTATGAAGCATTTCTCTATTTCAGTGGTTCCAATGTCAGATTGCTCTTGTAGAATTAAACGCTTTCATAGGCATATGCTGTGCTGAGGGAGCAGACCCTCTGCTAGTTTGAAGTGTCTTTAATGGAGAAATGTCAATTTAAAATAAAAACATTGTTGCCCTGCACTTCCACCCTTATCTGTTTTCAACAGTTTTCTTTCTGGGTGCTTAGTGTCCAAACCTCCTTTAGGGAACGACTTTCTCTATTTTGGTCCTTATTCTCGGCAATTCTGGGGATTTTACCAGGAAAAAAAACATAAATAAACATACAAAACCCCACAAAAAAATAAAAAAAAAACCCTCAAGAAAAACAAAAAGCCAAACAAACAAAAAACCCAACAACCAGAACCTCCCGACACAACTTGAAAGCCTTTTTCTGTGGGCTTTATATGTCATGTACAATCTGTAATAGGCAATACTGTGAATGAGACAGTTCACTACTATTAAGCTAATGAAATACAAAGTGTAAGTGGTTTCATTATGCCAGCAGCAATTCTTTCTTATGTTTCATTGCAATACTTACTCCATAGTATGCTTCACAGTAGGAAATTCTATTGAAAATTTTTTCTTATTATTAAATTTGAGCTGTAAAAAGACATTGCGGAATCCTACTTCATGTATATATAATCTTGAAAACAATCTGAATGAATAGAGTTGCCTGCATGGAATTAGGGTATTACAATAATGAATGCAATCATGTTGTGAAAGGCTTTTTATAATGTTCAAACTCACATGAGAGTGCAGCAAGGTTTGTTTGACAAGTAGCATTTTGGTAATCTCTGGCTTTCAAATTCCTAATCACAATTTTACCCTAATGTAAAGTTTTTATTTCTAATACATTATTTGTGTACACTTATATGCATATGCCAAACATTTTTTAAAATGTGTACCGTTTATTAGCATGGCTGAAATCAAGTAGAGGCTATTGACAGAAGAATAATTATGCAATAGTGAATTCAGTCCCTTTTGCTACAGCTGCTACAGCAAAGCTGTTTTTTATATGCTTTACATGGTACAAATACATGTATGTGCAGGGGCCCTCGTTTGTAAACATGCATAATATATGGATAAAAACAGGTACTGCACGTATGTCCAAAATTGGCCTGTGGCTACGTACGTTTCTTTCCTCTGATTGCTGCATTCAAAAGGGAGAGTAAGGCATGAGGAGGAAGGGCACAGACATCTCCTGATTCATGTGTCATCTACGACGCAGCTGACTGCATTGCAGGTCTTCTGCTGCCAGTGGAACTGAACCATGATGAGGAGGGACCACCCTCTAATGGAGAAAAATAGTATTTCGGTTTCAGGCCTCATTTGAATATTGGCTTTCAGCTTTGCCTTTGTAGCATGGCTGCAGCATGACACAGTGAGGCAAGGACCACACAGTACCGTAGCACAGAAGGGGCAATTTACAGACAGCTGGCCCAAAATGTTTCAGCTGCTTTCCATTCAGATTGCTCCCATTACTTTAATCCTGTGGCATAGAACCTCATCACTGAGTTGAGTTTTCAGTCAGTTTGTATTTTGTACGTGTCAACAAGCATTTTGTATATGTAAATCCTACTGGCATAAATGGACATTGCCCTTCTGAATTTCACTAAGAAAAGCAGTGTTCTTAGTAGAGAGAATTTATAGTTCAGCAGTGGTAGTACTGTCTGTGAGTGGTCTATTTATTTTTGAACCCTACACGTATTTCAGAATAGTTTTGCAGATGAAAAAAAAAGATAATTTATCCTCTGTGAAAGATGGCTTAAGTACCATGCATGGGAAAGCTCCATCTCCACAAAGACATCCTCAAATGAAACAAATATTTCTTCAACAGTTCCAGAAGTTCATTTCCACAAGCAACCTATATGCTCATTGTTTTGTTTTGTTTTCAGTTGATATATTAATTTAGAAATATCTGTTCATGCTGTCCAAAGGGATATACAACAGGAAATACCCAAATAATTTTTCAGAGAAGCCATATGAATGGTACACTGCATGCACATATGAATTTTCATTACTATTAGATGTTCCTTTAATGAGCATTGAAAGTACTTCTTAGCCAATAGAACTAATTTACTTAGTTACTTATTCAAACCCCTCCAAGTCTATAAGCATAAGCTTATAGGTATATTGGTTTTGGTTTGGGTTAACCTTAAAAGGTTATAAATTACATTTTTCAGTCAGTGGGTAATTCAAAGTTGACACCTGTAAAAATCTACAGAGATGTTGTACTGAAAGATAATATTTAAATTAAATTAATGAAAGCATTGTTATCCAGTTTGTAAGTAGTAATTACATTTCACCTGTCTAAAATCCCCCCTGATTGCTTCAAAAGGAAATGAAAACTCTCTTCCTAAACTGCTATATGTTACTGCTACACATTTTTGACAGCAGAGTTTGATGGAAAACTCTCTAGTATTTTATTATTTTTTTGAATTCTAAATTATGAAAGTAAACACATTTATATCTAAACACATACACTTACATATATAAACAGAAATATATGTGACCTGCTTGAGGTTTTTTGTGAATATATTGCAAGGGAAATGATACCAGCGTATAGCAAATAGGATTGTTTATATGCTCCCCTGTGCAGGAAACACTCACTTAATGCCAAATAAAAAAACACACAATATTTCTTCTTTCTGACCACGTCTTTGTCCAGGTGGTATTTGTGTGTAATATTCTTTGCATTCAGAAGATTACATGGATTGTAGCTGGGAGGAGAGATGTTTAGGTGGAAAGTCTGGCCATGTATGTATAAAAACAGCCAGCTGCAGTCTGGCTTCTGCTGTCTGTTCTTAAATTTGTGAAGTGCTCTAGGATGATGAAACATAATATGGAAACAAAAGATACTGAAATTCACATCTAAATGTCTAAAATATGTTGAAACAATTGAAAATATAAAGAATAGAGAAGGGAGAACATTCTGAGAAACACACTTTCACAAATCAAGAGCTGCAATAAGTAATATATAATATTTGATTCATTCAGTTGAGTCAATCTCTGAAATGCTGCTTACTTTTTTTTTTATTCCATTGCCATATAATTTAGGTAAAAATGGTCACCTTACAGAAGTGAGATTGTAGAATTTACCAACTCTGTCCCACACAGCTTTGCATTTCAGCTACTACTTTTCTGTTTAATAACTTTCATGGCTTTCATCCAGAACTAATTTTGTGTGGATGGAGGTGTCAGTGCCTGCGCTGATGCACTAATACATATTCAGGTAGTAACACATTGCTCTTTAGAGTTCTGCAGTCAGTCTTCCTACTGTCACTATTTGATCTGAAAACTGCTCTGGTATTTATAAAATAGAGTTCTAGTGCTCCTAAGGCGTTGGACTTCTGGATTATTTTTTGCTATTTTGAAAGAAATGCAGAAAGACTTGTGCAATGCAATTACAACAAACTGGAAATTGGTGATCAAAATGCAGTATGAAGTTGAAGTCTTGCATTACGAGATTCATTCCCAAATTTAGGAGAGTGGTGTCATAAAGATATTGGCTGATGAGTTTTAGGGTCACGACTGCCTCAGATATATTTATGTGAACCCCAAATCTAAACTGGCTTTCTAAGGCTCCATCTCTAGATAAAGTTTAAAAAAATTATCTACTGGGGGCGATTCACCCAAAAATTTTCAGTTGTCTAAAGTGTGATGAAATCCACATTACACAACTAAATTAAAATTTAAATCTGAATTAACCACAGAGAAAACTATCTTCAAAGCAGAGCCATTGGGGAACACCATTGTGATACTTTAATGTATATTCTACAGCCTGAACTACATAAAATAGCTACCTCAGAGACCTATTGTGTCTCTTCACAGACCTGTCTTAGAAAACAGTTTTGAGATGTTATAGGTAAAATATGTAGAAAAGCAAATGATAATTCATTGGCTGGTAGTCTGTTGCTCATTTTTCAGCCCACATCTGGCTTTCTTGGTCAATTTCTTTCTTCTTTAAAACAATTTTGAATTGAAATCGTGGGAAGAAACTACAAAGAGAGAGAAAAGAGAAAGAAAAAAGTAAAAAGAAAGGAAGGAAGGAAGAGTGGAGGAGAGAGAGGAAAAGTTTTATCATCTCCACTGAATGTGTCTTCCCAGACTTTCCCAAGTGCAGGTATCATCCTTCATTTCCTTTGAAATGTTGCTTTCAGCTGTCCGAAAGGGTTTAAAATTGCCCTCATCTCTTGGGCCTTCTGGAGTTTTGTGGATTTACTGCATCTGAGATATTTAGCCATTATCTGAAAAACACCATTTGATTTACGTGCAATGGGTTAAATCTGGTGACAGTAACATCACACAGTCTTCCTGGATTCCAAGTAACTGCAAGAGTATAACTGTTGGCAGAGACTACTTCATTTTGTTTTAGCAGAGTACAGCTCATTTAATCCTTTTAAGATTTGGAGTCA
The DNA here is from genome assembly GCA_013399855.1 of Oxyruncus cristatus. Classification (NCBI taxonomy): domain Eukaryota; kingdom Metazoa; phylum Chordata; class Aves; order Passeriformes; family Cotingidae; genus Oxyruncus; species Oxyruncus cristatus. The sequence goes on along the minus strand of VXAY01007230.1, from coordinate 368,446 downwards.
GTTATCAATGTTCTTTCTTACTTGAACTATGATACTAGGTGCTTTTATCACCTGATTAACTCGGAAGCAAAGCAGAGGCAAACTGTCTAATAAATTCCATATTCTTTTTCACCTGTCAATAATGGGCTACCTAGTTCCACATTTTGAAACAGCACAGCACCAACTTCTTGCAAGAGAAAAGATCCATCTGGGAGAAATATTGCACATGCTCACTGGGAAAACTTCCAAAGATAGATTACAGGTAATTCCCTTGTCTATTTAGAAAGGATTTTGGGGTACAGAGGACTTTGCATGTGACAGCATCTGGGACACAGTGGTTGATTGAAACATCCCAGAAATGCAGACCAAAAATTCAGAATTTGCTGTTCTGAAAGCACCAATCTTCCAGAAAAAAAATTCTAAGGCTCATTAACAAAGCTGCATCCTGTGTTTTGCCCTGGCCCCCTTGACACAGCATTCTTGTCTTCTCCTGCTCAACACCATACATCTGTTCTCACCTCGCAGTCAATAGGAGGACACACAGCTAGATCTTGCTGCTCACCAAAACCTTGTATTTGTCTTTGTTCCCTTGCTCAAGCAAGATCATTATTGCTGAGCAATAATGATTTGATAAAAGAACAGTTCCAGCTCTATCCAGCAGTTCACAGTAGTGTGCATACACACATACATATAAGCATACACACACAAACCATTATGGTATGCAAACTATAATTTTTTCTATTAACTTGTACATTTACAGGTTCTCCTTCCCCTGTCCAGCCTTGAATTCCATAACCATGGATTATTTTGAGTAATTCAGCTTTCCAAAAATCTTTGTGAAAGACTGGCAAATTATTGGCAAATATTATAGAAAGCAGCCTCTTTTTTCTTTTATGCAGTATTTATAGACAGATACTGTTTACATAGGCCCTAGAACTGACACCATCACCAAAAGAAAAAAATAACTGGAATGTGATATGGTGGTCAGTAATGTCATATTAGTAGTCTTTTCTCCATACAACACACTAATACGTCCATATTCATGAAAAACAGTGTGAGTACCCCGAAACTTTTACATGCTTTCTAACGACAGGCATATTTTTGATATGCTATCAGCTAGCATAACTATAGGAGTAAAAAGCCAAAAATACTTTCCTATTTCATTGATGTGCTGAAATGCCACTCTCTTCGAAGTCTGTGTCAGGTATGAATGGGAGTCAGAAGAATATAACACTCCTACCCTTTAAGTTAGAAAAGGTAGTAGTTTAATAGTAGAAATGTTGTGGCATGCAAATGTGGTGGTACTGTGCAGTACCAACTAGAGAAAACCAGAGCTAGGGAGTGATGCTCATGCTGCTGTACTAAAGGCTCCTATGAGTGGTTATGCCAGCAATGAAATCGTCAGTAGTGGAAGTAAAGGCCAAAGCAGACAAATAATAGGTCTATCCTGAGAAAAATCATGGTGGTTGCCTGTTGAAAACAGGACAGAGAGACCTGTTCTGTTGAAAACAATTTTTGGTGAACAGGGACCCTACCTCTGCTCCCCAGTCCCACCCCTTCTCTGCTCCCACTTGCCCCTGTTGGAGACCTGAGGTGATAGAGAATAACAGTCTAGATAGGTCCACACAGCTCCAGGCTCCGCCACCTCATGGCTACTTGGAAAACATTAACTCTGCCCTGGCCAAAACCAGGCCACAAGTTAATGCAACATCAAAGTACTCAGGGAGAAGAAGAAATGCAGCATTGATTGGAGTGACTTAGTCTCCTCTCAAATAAGCAGTATGACAAAAAGAATGGGTTGATACTCTTTCCAAAAGCAGCCACAAGGCAAAAAAAATCCAGTCGCTAAATAAAAAAACATTCCCACCTTGATACAAGTAAAAATAATAATAAAATGAAAAAGTCGTTGTAAGGTTGTGAGAAGTTGGTATGGTTAACTGTATACTGAAGGCATATCTATCTATTTCCAGGCTTGAATAAAAAGAAGGTTTTAACTTAAATTGAAAAAAAAAAAAATTCATCCTTTACTGTTGCAATGTCCCTGAAGTCTTAGAAAATCCATATAACTTTAAAATTTTAAAACAAATACTTTTTAAAGAACAGATATCCGACATTACTTTTGCATTTGGTTTCTAACTTTTTTTCCTGCAATTATTATATACCTTGTAACTGTTTTACATGATTAACACTAGTGTTCTTAGTAACCAGAAATGAGAAAAGTGGGCTTGTGTAAATCAGAGCACACAATTCCCAGATATTTCCTGCTAGATTCTCCAAAAAATAACTGGTTTTGAGCACAATTGCACTGTTACCACTTGTTGCCCACCCAGTGAAGTCCATATTTGCTTTTGTCGCTATCTTGTCTTGTTACCTTCACAGCCATGAGTCCCTCCAAAGTCTTCCAGGTTTGCTTATTGATTCCCCTCCCCTTATGTTCTGCCATCTTTTGTGCTCTTATGATAACTCTTCACCTGTCTCAGAACTGTCTAATCATTGTTTATCTTGTGTCATCATTTAGGTGGCTGCTTCGTAATTTTAAGGGCTAATCTCTCACTCAGCAGCATTTTATGTCATTTACAGTGGAGTAAATAGTGATCCAAGCTGAAGATCAGCAGAACCTGATTTGCCTCTCTACATAGGTATAGAACATGTTAAAGCAAACTGAATTCACATGTGCTGTGACACACTCAGGAGTTAACTCAGGAATTAATGGAGTCCAGAACATCCACTCCATTTCATTCATACTTTGTCTCTTTCTTTCACCTTCCGAACAATTTTGTTTTAATTTTTTTTTTTTTTTTTGCTGGAAAAAAGGGACATATATGTGGCAATTCTTATTTGGATTTAATCGCTCATTCAATATATGTGGAACATGGCATTAAAAAAAGAGCATCTTTTTAAAAATTGAAATCAACAGTAAAGGCACAATAGAATTTTCACCTTTTATACAGCTTCACCCTTCACTCTCTGTGGAGTCACTTGGGCGATGAAAATTGTAGTTCAAGATGGTGAGGGTGTGATGGGTTTTGTGTTCCTAAACTTTAAGATTCATTACATCAGAATAATTCTGCTTATAAAGGGTATTTACATATTGGCATGATGCAGCTCTAACACCCATATGAAAATTAAGATGTAAGTGAGACTAAAGTAAGTTGCAAAATTATTTCACTTCAAGAACATTTAATCTTTAGAATCAAATAGTCTTGAGGGAGAGTAAGGTGAGAAATTTGCTGTTCAAAAGCAAAAGTTGGATGTTGAATATATTTGAGTTTGAGGTTACTTTTTGGAAACTGGTCTTTTTATCTGTAAAAGGCTTGATGTTGTCTTGTCATAGTCTTCCTGGTTTCCTTTAGTACATTCCAGACACATTCCCTGCTCATCCTTTCTTTTGGTTTAAATAAAGGGGAGTTAGGCTAGTTTCTACCTTTTCAATTCTCCACATATTTTTTTTTCTATTGCTCTGGACAAATTATACCATTAATAGATAACTTTAAAATAATACTGACCTCCCTACAAATAAATTGAATGTAGTATTAAAATTTAGCTATCAATTCTTCCAGGCTTTGTCTTTGATCTCTTTTTATGAATAGCCAAAAAGGAATGTACTTGAAGTCTTATTCACTCAAAATGTTTTGCCATAATCAATCTTACGCTCTATTATTACTTGCAAAGTTTTGACTGACATAAGTGTGTTTTCAAGTATTGATTTATGTTTAATAACAGCCATAGAGGAAAATAGTCAAAGTTTTTTTATTTTGCAGGTTTTACCCTTAAATCACTTGCATTAATCATGCTCGATGACTGAATATTCAATACTGATGACTTTCCTTTTTCCCCTCCACCTCCTTCATTTCACACTTCTATAACTTGTTTGATTTCTTATTGTCAAGTCTAGAGCCAGACCAAAAATCAAATAAGTCTTCTTTTGCCTTATTCATTTAAATGTCAGTGGATCAAACTGTCAGTATCTTCTGCAGAGTCTGTAACACAGGCAAAATAAAAGATATTTCTGGGTTTGATGATGGCCAAAGACAAGAAAAAGAAGAGGAACAATCACTCCTGTATAAGTGGAATATTATGTTAGTGCTGTCTGTTCATATTTCACTATTCTATCAAAATCTAATGGATAAAATCAACTATATAAGTAAATTGCACCATAATTCTTCAAATTTAAATTCAATCTAGGACCCAAGGTTAGAGAAAAAAGTGCTCAAAAGCCCACATCTCCAAAAGTGGGATGCTTTTCTGTGTCACTACATGTTCCTTTTTCATCCCAAGACTATGGTCTCTGCATTTTTACACCGTACAAAAATGGACTGAAATATCACATGAAAGTGTTTTTTTTCATTTTGTTTGCTATTAGTGCTTCCAGTCATCATCATCATCATGGCTAGGCTTTGCGAACGAAAATTTGAGAGTGCTTCCAGTACTTTTTCTGCAACAGTAAGACAACATTTTTTTTAAACAATAGTAAGTTTTGTCTCTGTATTCTTGTCAAAGACAAGAAACACAGGGGTTAGCAATTCTGCTCATAGCAGAGTCCCAGGGAGGAATCTGCTCACTTTAAGAATTAGAAATAGAAGAAGCTACAGAAAAGTAGTTTCTATGCCTGAAATGATTCACCTGTATTTAGACTGTCTTTTTATTAAAAGTAAGAGCTGTTTTCCCTTTAATTTTAATGCCAAAGGTTTCAGGTTCCTGCAACCTAACTTACAGTTCCCTTACACTATACTGATGCTGAACTGGAGAGTTTCATCACTGTCATGGCATGGATGCAACAGTGCATAACTCCTTGCAGTCAGCACATCCTCAGGTTACTCTTCTTTTTTTGGATGAGTCATAGAAAACATTTTACACTGGTTCCTGAACCTTTTCTGCCAGGTACTGACCACTCTTCTCAATGAACCTCATTGACATTGTCCAATGTAAGAATCTGTCCTACAAATTCAACACACTCAATACAATTAAAATTGCCCTTAGAAACAGTGTATCTGGCAAGTCCTCTTTAAAACATTCAATCCACTATGCATTTTGTTTAGGGAATGCTGTAGAAAGTTCAATATTGGATTACTAAACCTTAAAGTCATTATGTTATGCAGAGTTGCAAGAGCTGGAGATCGCAACTCACTTGATGAGGAGCCTTTTGAAGAATCTTTTCTCCTGGTAAAACTCTTATTACAGATGCCTTCTCAATACATCTTAAATACTTGAAGACAGTTAATTATAAGAAAAATGGAGTTTGCACACAGGAATATGATTTTAGTATGTTATAAAAAACATAGTATTATCATTATTTTTACTCCTGAAAGTAAATATCTCAGTTCCAGCACTTGAGAGGAATGATGATTTCAATGAAATAAGGAAAGATAATATTTTAATCTTTCAGTGGTTGCAGTCACTATTTATTGTGGAATATAAACAGTGAAGACAAATTACTTGTTTTAGAAGCCTTGTAGTTCTATTTTCCCCTTTAGATTGACTTCTCTAATTGGAGGGGGAAAAATACGGTCCTATCATGGAAATTATGCAGTCAATGAGACTGGAGATAGAGAGAAGTACCTTGTACCACAAATCTCTCTGCTAAGGGTGAGCTTGTCTGTGCTTAGACATATTAGAAATAGGTGCACAGATATGCATCCCACTCTATAAACGGATAAACATACTCTCATTACAGAAGGGAAAGGTGACCAATGTTTTACAACCTCAGCTATGGGAACTCGAAATCCAACTATGACTGGATTTTTAGTTTAGTCAGAATGAAGATACGCTCAAATGCTCTTTAAAAGAGGGATCTTCTGTTGCTAAAGTCAGATCTAAAAGAAAAACAAAATGCACTATTAGACAAGAAAGTTATCAGCAATATTGAAACTATCTCAGCGAGGGGAAGTTGTCAAGCTCCATTAGCCATTGGTATTATTTTACTATATTCAAAACGAATACAAATAAATAAGTTTATAAAGTAAAACATAATGATGGTAACATGGGAGCTAGTACACTTTGCTGTAAGTGTTGAAAGTGTGATAAGCATGGAAATAAGATGTTTTCTTCATTAGATTCTGCCTTTAAGTTTGGCATTAGCCTTGTTGGCCCTGATGCTTCAGGTGCACATTATATTTAAATTTTTACCATGGTCCCCAAAGTAATTTTGGAATCTGTGGTTCCACAGAGAGAGACCCTGCCCCATCCTATCAAACATATCTTACTCTTTCTATTATTACCTGCATAAATCTCTGTTTGGGTATTCCCACATGTACTTTGCTTGTTACCAGGTCTCAAAGTGACTTAGTTTATTCCAAACTGGTCACCTGTCCTGAATCATTGCATCATTACATCTAGTAATACTAGATGACTTTCATGTTTCCTTACAAGCCACTAAATATAGTATATCACTACCAATAGAACCAAATTATAAAAGCAACACCTCAGTTATGATTCTTTGTTTATACTTTCGTCCTGTTAATTTCTACTCCATTCAATATATGCTATATTGCTCTTTCAGTTTACCGCTAAATGCAACCTATTTTATTTGATATATCCACAATGTTAGTAGCCTAGAGAACTTTCCTACATTGAGTTAAAAATTCTGTAATTTCTTGAGCTATTACAAATTGTTGTTTTATTATTATTATAAGAAGTTGTTTAAAGTTATTATCTTTCACTCTTCTGGTGACACATATTTTTTATATGCTATAACTTTACTGATTGAATTGCATTACTTTCTTCTGCTATCAACACTTACAGTTTTGTTAGTTTTATATCTGTTCCTTAACTAAATTTTGTTTTGTAACCAGTGAAATTGTAATTATGGACATATGGCATTTTTTCTAATTATCAAACATGTTTTTATGTTACCTTGTCTTTTGCATCTGGCTTTAGCCACTTAATCCCTAATTACTTGAACCAGCTCTTTATAGAAGATGTCTTCAGTGTACTGATGGACAGAGAGCTTCTGACTCAATCTCAAGACCCTCTGAGGTGTGATACATAAGTTCTCAATCTCTGAGCTGAATCCTCACACTGTTGCCAGAACTCACACGGGTTGGTTCTGATGGTGGTAACGTGATTCCCCTCCTGAGTTCAGCGTACTGTCCAAACAAGTTCCCTAAAGGATTACATTTCCAAGTCCTGACCATAATTATGTGTCCTTTATGTTTAAATACAAACACGATGAGCCCACCACCTGGAAGATGACACAGTGACAACCTTGAAGATCAACCCTTTTCCTATCTCAAAATCCTTTACAAAAATATACTAATACAGAGTTCCTATGTCTTCTTATTGCACACTCATAACACTAACAGCATTTTTGTCTGCAACTTGATAACATGTCAACCATCTGTAAGAGATGATGGGATGAGTGAATTGACAGACTCTGATCTTCTAAATCCCTACAACTACTCTATGAGTTTCAAGAACAAAAAGTCTTCTGGTCTTTTGAAGGAACAGTTGCCCTAATACAACCTGAGACAAATACTGGGCTCAGTAGCTGGGGTGATTGAGACCGCAGAAAATATATTGTATTTTGTGACTCAGGTGTAGTTCCCTTAAAGCTACAAGGCACCAGCTTTCCCTGGAACCTTGATCTCTTCCTAACTTCACAGCTAAGCTTTACACAAGCAAGCTGAACAGTAGTTCATAATGAAGTTCAACCCACTTCTTATTTCAGAGTGTCTGAATAGAATACAATAGCTTGCATGATTTAAGGTTAGGGTACAGAATCCTAAGCCAAATCAGAGATGGTCAGGATCTTCTGAAAATCTCATAAACATAAAGTGACCTGCTGACTATCCCTAAGAGGTGAGCTGAGGGATACTAATCCCTAGATCACTCTCAGAACCACCCTAAACATCACCAAATCTTACCCTCAGCTGCAGCTATCACCACTGCCAGCACTCCTCTCCATCCTGGAAAGGAGACCACAATCATCCCCATTACTTTCACCACCAACAGGAGCCCTGATGATGGTCATTGACAGTATTAGGGCTGTAAAAAACTGCCACCATCATCTTTCTTGGTGTGTTTTCTCCCTTACCGTGAGCACCCAGACTGAATTCCAATACTTCTCTCCCCTTAATCCTAAGCCTATGGTAAAGGTATCTTAAAGAAAAATGAGGCCATGGTGATTATGAACACTCTGCAGATTCTGGCAGATATGTTGGTTAAGTGGACCAATTAAGCTTATAATTTCAAAACCCTATTAACTTGTGCAGAGCCCTCACATCCTGCAAGTTGAAAGATCCATAAGGAAGAGGATAGGTCTGATAAAAAACTAGCTTCCTCATCCATTGATATCTGCTTGCTCACACCAAAATGAAAGCTCGCAAATGAATTAGATAATCAAGTTGCAATCATAAGATCCTTAACTACTCTTACAGTTCAAATGCCCAGCTTCCTACATGACTCTGCAGTCCTTGAAAATCTCACTACTAGAGCTGTAAAACACAGGTTTTTCAAGCCTTTTTATTCCTAACTCTATCCTTACTATAATGGTAATTAGAGCCAGGAAATAAATCCCTGAGCTAAATGAGATCCTATTATTTTGATCCTATTAACACTATGCCCTCTTCCTAGCCCTGCAGGCACTTTTGAATCCAGAAGTAATCATGGCTCTGAATGTGTGCATTCTCAAATTCTAACCCTAACAACACCCCTGAATTCTAACCCTAATTAAACTTAACTTTAATTATTGAAGGACCGGTTGTGCCTTAAAAGAGAACATGACTCACTGGACCTTCATGTAATTCTGTGGGCCCTTCAGTGACTGTTAATAAAATGGAATGTTGAAGGTTTATTCCAAAGTCCGTCCCCAAACTAACATTCTACTCCTGTCTCTACTTACAGGCTATAGTGAACAAAACACAAGATACTGTCTTTGTGAACAGAATTCCATTGTCCTAACTTATAACTCTGTAGCAAAGAACTGGACCTTTGAACTGCAGGCCTAGCTCTAAATTTAATTCTATGGTGACGGTCAGTTCTTACTAATTCTTACTAAGCCATAACACCAAAGTTAATCCAAATATTAAGATGCCAAATGGATTGGTAACTATGAGCAAAAAAAAACCCCAAAACCAACCAACCAACCAAACAAAAAAAAACAACAACAAAAACAATAAAAAGAAAAACAAAAAGAAACCAAACAAACAAAGAACAAACAAACAAACAAACAAAAAATAAAAAGCAGCATTGGTCCTCATCAACAGTCACTGACTCCATTTCTCCAGGGCCTGTAAAAGTTAACAATAGATTACAGGAAAATAGAAGATTTTAGAAGTTCTGAATACCTCTTTCTATCTAGTTCTTGGGCCTTAAAAAGCTCAGTAATGATTACATAATTAGAGGTTGTATTCCCAAACTCTAGCCCAACTTGGAATTTTTTCATTATAATTTTTTCATTATAATGACTAATCTCTACACAAAAAGAAAATCTAATAAATTTTTACCCCCAGCTCCCTCTCTGATTCCTTGAACCTCACAAAATCGAGCTATAGATTTACTCTCAAATCAGTAGACACCAGACCCTTAATCTCCAGTTTTAGTTATTGCCAAAAGACCAATCTATGCAATAAAGGGTAATGAAAAGACATTACCCTAACCAGAGCAGCCAAAGAATCCAGTATTAAGGTAGCCTCTTGGTATTTCCCTAGATGTAATTTTGATTTGAAGTATTACTCCTCTAAATGTAATTAGAAATAGAGCTGAAACATATTTCTATGTTGGGTACAAATGTAGAAGAGTGGAGATGCTGCTGACACCACTTTCCTTTCCACTTTTACTGTCTTTATAACATGAAACAACCACCATATGTGACATACTCAAGGTTATAGCATGAGAGTGTTTGGAAGTTTTTGATATTGGGATGGTTCTAGATGACTGTATAGGATGAAGGGAGCCAAAACCGGTACGGTATTTTCCATACAGGGTAATGCTGGGATCAGTCTAGTTCAAAATATTTTCAGGAATATAAATCTGGGATTTGTTTTAGAGGGAACTAGACTGTTCGTTTCAATATTGGAGATAGAAATAAACTAAGCTTTACTCAACGTGGACAAGTTGAGGACACCAGAACCTGGCAGTAAATTGCACAATTAAATTCTAACATTATTATGAAATTTAGATTTATAGTACATCCAAGCAGAGAGATCTTCTTCCTTTCCTCGGCCCTTATCAGTCTTATTGCAGCACTGATTTTCAGATATAATGATCTATTTGCGAGAATGTAAAAGGAAACTAAATTTACCTTGATTTTATACTCTTTCCCTAAGCATCTCTTCCTGACCAGTACCTAAAACAGACTTCATAATCCCTGGTGCCTGATGCATCAAAAAACCCCATTCATGTGTTTAGCTTAGGGGCCAGACCCTCAGCTGCTGTTAATCTGCAAATCCACTAAAGTCAGATCATAACCTGAGGATATGGGTTCTCAGTGTTCTCAGTGCACTCTGAGAATTGCAGTATCTAGTCTATTATTGCACATGGTTTGAAGACTTCATGATTATTTTTAAAATAATTCACAAATCCTTATCCCTGCACAATTATTTTATGTGTCTAATTGATGTACAACCTCAGAGGATCATTTACCTCATACTGTACCTGACACATAATTTCTCAAACAGGGATTACTACTAGTCATCTCTCTTCCATGCTTTGCATAGGTCACTAAAGTAGCATCAATCTGTACTAAAATAAATTTTAATCTGATCACAGCTGCAACGGTGTAAATGCTTGAGTTCAGTGGAAAATCATCTGTAAAATAGATTTACTAAGCTCTTTCTTTCCCTTTGTTCTTCTTTTTATTTTCAGAAAAAAAAAAAAAAAACAGAACAACCTACTTTTGAAATACAAGACAACAGTTCACAAAAATAACTCACATATTATGCATTGTAATTTGGCTTTTGAAGAATTGCAATTATAAAGGTGCAGTGAAAAAAGCAATGTCACACTTCTCAATATTTAAAAATCTCGGAGCATTTTACAGACTGTTAATTAAATCTTATGGCACATTAACTGTAATATGTTAAAATATATATATATATAGGTTATATTTTAGCAGTGTATAATCCAAGTCATATACACCCTCTACACTCTTTGCAAATGTCAGCAGTACATCTGTGGGATCCAGGAAACAGGACTAAGTTCCCCATTCAGTTGATGTTTTCTTGCGGTAATTTGGGACTATATTATCAAAACAACTCTATTTTCACTTCTAGACGGCTGTTTATTGTCAAGATTGTCCAAAATCCAACGTTTTTTCTCTTTCTATTCCTTTCTTATGATATTTACTGATGAGCTTTGAGAGGGGCTATACATCCTGTAAGCTTAGCTCAGTAAAAATCAAGTGATTTATTTTGATGCACTAGTTGGTTTTCAAAACATGACAGTCACTCATCTCACAGTTCCTTATTAGTTATAAGGAAATGTTGCTGCATCCTTCACTTTTCAGAGCAATGTCTTTTAGAAATAACTGTTTATTGCTTTATGTAATATATCAGTCAGTGCACAGTCTACCTCAATACTTGCAGGTGTAATATACCTGCGAGTTCAGTACCAGTTTGCTGGTGCTGCAGACAACTGGATGTCACATAGTGCAGCCACACTGCTACTTTCTTCAGCCTCCCAGAAGACAGTAGCATCAGACTGTTGTCAGGCAATAATTCCAAACAGCACAATCAAATTGCCTAGGAGAACATTAGGTAGTTTCAGTCCAAAACCAGCGAGTGACTGCTCTACCATCTCAAGGCCTCCATGTAACAGACCATGTATGAACAGCACCAGGGTTACATATATAGAGAAACATGAGACACTTATGTAAATCAGGCTCTGTAATGTATCACTACTGATAATGACCTTGTGTTAGTTTTGGCTGGGGTAGAGACAATTTATTTCACAGGAGCTGGTATGGGGCTGTGTTTTAGATTTTTTCTGGAAACAGCGTTGGTAATTCAGGGATGTCTTTGTTATTTCTGAGCAATGCTTGCACAGAATCAAGGCCTTTTCTACTCCTTGTACATTCTCCCATCAAAGAGGCTGGGTGTGCACAAGGAGTTGGGAGGGCACACAGTTGGGACAGACCCCAGCTGACCCAAAGGATATTTCATATCATGTGGTGGCATGCTCAACATATAAAGCTGGCTGAACAACTGCCTGCCTATGTTTTGTTTTGCTTATGCATGCAGCTTTTACTTTACCTATTTAAACGTCTTTATCTCAACCAACAAGTTTTCTTGCTTTTACTCTTTCGATTCCCTCCCCCATCCCACCAGTGGGGAGTCAGCTGCTGACTGGGGTTAAACCATGACAGTCCTGAAACACCCAAGCAACTTGTTAGACATGAAACCATGTACTAGACCTCAGAAATTCAAAAGGACCCTATTACAGTTTCTTAAGAACAAGGTAGTATATCAATTCTTTCCATATCAACATAGTAATTACTTTGTAAAGCATCTTGTCGTTTTGGAGAGAAGTTTGCATTCAAAGTATACTCAAAACAAAGGGAACTAGATTTTTATTGTTAGGAGATTAAGCAGAAATAGAGGTTTCTAACACAGTTTAATTTAGTTTTTATTTTATATTTTATAGGAATGTTTGAATACTCCTAAAGTAAATTCAGTTTCATTAATTTGCTGAATTTTCTAAAATTTGATTAATGGACATAAGTAAGCTTCACTGCATGGAGGAATAAAGGATGCATATGGTATTAAATGCAGAAAAAAAATCACCTGTGTTTCAAAGTTGGTGTTTGGCAATAACATTTTCTTGGCCTTATGGACTTTTATGAAAAAGCTTTCCCATATGAATAAACCTGCAGGAGACACTTTCATAACTCTTGAGACTGAAAATTACCCATGGGCATTTGCACAACGTATTCTCCAAGTGAATACTTAAGAAGTTTGAACACTTAAGAAGGAATACTTGATAGCTGTAAGTAGTACAATACAACATATATCTCAGTCATAGCTCTGTATCCAAAATACTGTGTTCAGTCCTGGTCAAAACAGAGACAGAAGAATAAAAGATGATTTATGGAAGGGCAGCAACAACGATTGAAGTTGTGCAAAGAAATTCATAGCATACATAAAAAGAATGAGATGGTTTATTTTAGGTAGCAAATAATAGAAGGGGAAATGATAAAATTATGCATATTATTATTGTTATTAGAAAAATACATTGTGACCTGCTGTTTAGTGTATCTCATGGGACAAAAATAAGACAATAAGATTTCCTTGTTAAATGATACTGAAACCCAGACACAGTTCATTCAAAGAGTAAGTGATCTTTATTGGTAAGAATATCTAACATTTTGACATGAAATATCAAGATTTACGTAGGTTGTCTGGAAATTTGTATCTTTTGTGGGCCTGGAATAAAGCTTCCTCTGGCACCCGGTGATCCCTGACTGCCCACTCCTTTTCTGAGCTCTGTGGCCATAGACCAACACCATGTAAAAGTGTTGGATACTCATGGGTGAATTCCCATCAGGACATCTTCCAATATAAAGTCATCTATTGCCCTAGAGAAAAGGGGGAAGAAATAAGGAGTGTGTAGCATAAGTATGTCTGCTCTGGAATTTCTGATACCAACCAAGCATTACAGAAGTGGGCTTTTTTTCAGATATTTCCTTCAGTGTAATGCATAGTTTATGCTATTGCAAATTAAAATCTGATTTTTTTTTCAGACAACAGATAATATTCTTCTCCTTAACTGAACTTTTCTTCATCTTTGAAACTGATCAGTTATCTAAAATCTTCATTCTTCTGATGCCTCACTTCTAGCTACCTAATTTCTCTACATTTCCTACTCTATTCCAAATTACAGTTTCTTTTTTCCAGGTCTCCTTTTTTTTCTCCTAGTTTTCAACAAGTATTTCAAAATTCTTTCTTATAAACATTGACTCTTGTTTCTTTTTCTTTCTTGCTTAACTATTTAGCAGGCTTATTTTCTTCATATCCCTCAAATGTTGTTTCCTCTCTCACTAAGTCTCTCTGTCCCCCACAGTAATTTTTTTATGGTCTCCCTCCTAGAGATGTATCCCCCTTTTTTTTCCCCTCCATTTTCCATTTGTTCTTTCCCTTGCACAATTCGGGAGCTCTGTGTACGGCAGCTGCAACCTCTGGGAAGATGAGGGAAATTGATAGTGGCAATTGACAGATTGTCTTCTTTTTCTCTGATTTCTACCTGATAATAATGCTAAAAAAGCAATCAAATCTTAGAATTCTCATAAAAAAATTATCAGAGCATCACTCTCCAACAGCATGAAAATTAAGTCTCAACCAGGCTTAAACAAAAAGTATAAATATAAATCTTTCCAAAAACTCTTCAAACAAAAAAAGAAAAAAATACACATGCTAAACAACCAACTCCAACTTTTGGGTTTGCCTGTGAAATGTTTTGGATAGGAAAAAGAGGAGTCTACTGAATGGTACAGATTGTGAAATAGGGGTTGTAGATAGAGCTTGACAGATGTCCAGTGTTTGAAGAGCCCCTAGCATTCAAATTGCTCTCAGATTAGCCAGCACATCTCCAGTAATAAAAGAGAATAATGATTTCAGCTCTCTTATTTATTCATTTTACACTGAGTGTGAAAGCCAAAAAACACTGCGCTGATGGATGTAAATTGTCTCAGACAATTAGCTCCTATTGTACAAAAGCAAATTTGAACTCTCTCCAGTTTAATAAACAAGATGCCTTGCATTGTATTTCAAATATTAGTGAAGTAAACAAAAAGAGAAAAAAAAAGGCTTCTAGTGGGCAGACAAATATGTAATGTCCAGGGTGTGACTGGAAGGCACCATTAGAAATATAAATCTGCACCAGGGACACTTCAGCACAAGCTACTTCTACTGCTCAAATGTAAATTTGCCCATCCTTTGTGTATTATTGATTAATAATCTTTTCTTTAAATTATTAACATTTTTATCTTACTCATTATAACATTTCTTCGTTTGATTGCTAGGTCTAGACAGAGTCATGATGTTCACTGTTCCTCCACCAAATAGTTACTTGGTCTCCTCAACAACTCAGAAAATGTTTCTGCAATGTCTGTGTCAGATTTTTTAGTAAGAGATGCCTGGAAAAGTCTCCTACATCTGATCAGTCAGCAAAGCCACTCAAAACAGTTCAGACAATTTTCCTTTTATGGTGCCAAAGAGCCAGAAGTCAGTCTGGACACTTTAACCCTTTACTGTAGATATTCCCTAGGTCCATTTGTTTTTTAGAGTTTTAAAGATTTCCTGGGAATGCACCATGGATTTGAAGCAAAAGAACACATTATAGACTTGAACTTAAAGTTCAAGATCTTGCAAAGTGGATGTAAATTCTTAAGTGTAATCGATTATTAATTCCATTATTGCCTTGCTAAAATTTATTTCTCTTATTGGTCCTGAGAGCTTTCCAGTTGGAGGAGCATTGAGCCCTGGTCATTCAGAAAGGAATTTGAAGGAAGTGTGGGAAGTGATGGCTTAATCAGCTTCAGATTTAAGACATCCTTACCCTTATGGACATTAAAATTTCCTGGTTGCATTTGTATAAATGAAAACCATGACAGATGCACAGCAAATCTAAGGAATCCCACAAGCATCAGATGTATCGTCCTTTTGCTGGACCTGTGCAGCAGGTATATGGTGTACTCAATATGACAGGATGAAGGCAGATTTCCTGAATGATGCTGTTGAAACAGTAAGGACAAGATCCAGTGTAACATATCTAGTCACAGCAGCTCAATAGATCCTCCTTCAGATGGTTCAGGGTTGTCTGTCTCATTTGGCTGTTTTAGCTTTGAAGTTATGTCAAACAGCTTCTGTGAAGTTGACATTGAAGTTGAAATAGTAGCAAAGGCTGAAACTGGATGGTCTGTCTAGCTTTTGCAAATCTGATGGGAAAGGTGGCTGGGTTCTACATTCACCAATTCACACCAGTACCACTTCCTTGTACTCCAGCTACATGTTCTGTCATTTCATATCATTTATCAGTGAGTAAATTTTTCAGTGTTGTGCAGTGATAAAATATTAGAAATGTGAGGTTAAAATAAATAATATGCTTAATATGACAGAATTAATCAATAGAAGAGAAAGAAAAACATCCCAGCATATCTTTTGATATTGACTCTTGATATGTAGACTACACTTATTCCATCAGCAAAAGGGGCTGCAAGGGATATCAATTAGTTATTAAAAAGAGACAGCAGTACCTGAAGAAAAAGACTTGATTCTCCTTTAGCCTAAGGCCTTTTCCACTGCACTAACAGTGCAAATGAACTTACACAGTGTGTGAAAATTGTATTTGCAGTTGTAGAACAGCAAAATGGGCTTTTGTATATATGTCAATTGGATTCTATTTCCTGCCTTCCAATACATCTGCTCTTGAGAGAAGAATGGTCCTGAAGGACACAGTCAGTACGTATTAACAGTCCCAATGTGTTCAGCTTTTTCCACAGTGATTGTTTCAGCTTGAAGTTAGGTCCAAAACAATAGCTGTCTAAAAGAGGGTCTCTCTTGAGTTTCATTCTTGGAGGTCAAGATAATTGGATATGTGTTTTGCTCAGCCAGTGAAAACTGAGAACATTGTATATGATTTTGTACACACAAGTACAAATTTTGTGTTTAGAGGATACACATTTAAAACACTATGTTTCCTCAAAGGCTGAACTGTATATAAATTGGCTATAGTCCTAATAAGCTTTTTTTTTTTTGGTAAATCAAATAATAGCACATTAATTTTTATTTATAAATTCAAAATTTTAATCAGCAAATGTTATCTTCCTGCCTTTATCAAATCCTATTGAAAAAGTCCTTAAGACTATTCTCAGAAGTGATTGCTGAGCATCTCTGTAAAAAATACCCTCCAACTTTCTAGCTTGTCTGTTGTCTGTTCTCTTTTCATCCATGGCTGGTCAACATCACATTCCATTTGTTCAGAAAACCAGGTTCAGGAATTATGAGTTGGTTTTAGGGAAAGCTTGTATTTTTTTCTGTGTTTTTTACCCTATCCTATTAATTAATCACTTTACATGACTCTTCTTCCTGAAAAATGAGGCAAACCATGCTTCTTTTTTAAGAGGAAGAAAGAAATGCCAAAATCTTTAAGCAGACCTGATTGCATTAATGTCTCCTTTTCTACTCTGTTCTACTTTTATTCATAGACCTTAGAATCTTTTTAGACTTAATTTCACTTTTGAAATCTAAGTCAGCTTGATCATCACAGTCATTTTTTGGAAACTTATATTATTACTTTATATCCTAACCTTTAATGCACGACTTTCATTGCTCATTAATACCTTTCTTCATTGCCTGTAGGCACTCTGCTTGCTCCAAATATCCTTTTTAAGATGCTATTAATTGAGCATGAGATTACATAATTTTCATGTCTTGTGCAAAGTGTTTTTGAAATCTCAGAATTTAACACATTTCTTTAAAGCCAATATTATAGTTTTGAAAATATGGATATCTATCAGCATATCTGCACAATCCATACCAGCTGGTGTCAAAGTAGTAATTAAATACAGCACAAAAGCAAATCAGGTCCTCCAAATGTTAATCTCATTATCACCTTCTCAGCCCCGCTTACCAGAAAGTTAACAACCGTTAAAGCTCTGCTGCTCATCCAATCAGAATATTAAATTAATCAGTATGGCCTGACACAAATATTGCCACCAGTGTTAATCCTTTGCTTTGTACATAGCAAATGGGGAAATAAGTAGCTGTCTATGGAGCTCAGTGCATTCCTATTAATATTTCAAATCTGCATCCTGCTTTGGAATGTTTTATGTCTTGGTGTGCAATGAAAAGTTTCTCAGAGACCGGAAAACGCACCTCATGACTGGTTTCCAACTACTTTCCCTCATCTGTGTTCCCCTACCACTGGTCATAGATAGCTTTCTGTCTCTCTCTCTGTGTCATCGTATGATTTCCTGACAAATTTCTTAAAATGTGCCAACAGTCTCTGAAATCACATGTGATTAAATGAATGTACCTAGAAAGGCTCCAGCATTCAACAGGCATGTGTTGTAGGGAGCTATTTGAACCACAATGTGATATTGTCCTTTTAAATACTTTTTGTGTATCATAAAAGCTATTTAGTAATTTTTGTGGTTTGTTTTTTGTGGTTTGTTTTTTTCTTTTGCTATAAGTAGACAAATGTATGAAAACAGGGGCTGAAAGAATCTCCTGTGTTGTAAATCTTGGCTCATGAAAGACATCATGCTTTCAGATGCTTGGACACTGCTCGACTGAGGCCTTTGCCCTGCCTTTGTTATGATAGTTGAAGCTAAGCCATGATCCTGTCAGAATGAATCATAGATAATAAAAAAGTATTAAATGTACATAATTCCAACTTTCATGTGGATGCTTCCATTTAGTAATAATGCACATCTATAAAGAGCATGTTAACAACCTTCCAGAACTACAACTGTATATCTAGATGTGTATATGTGTATGAATGGATGTATATGTATGAGAATACACATACATGGGATATATACATATATGTCCACATGTATAGAGCTACAGAAACATTTTTGTATGTGCATATTTATATAAACACAGAATATACACACACACATGTACTCATGCTGCAAGAGGAATAAATATTCATTGCTCATTTTAATAATTCATCATAATAAATATTTATATAACATACACAATGATGTGTTGTGGTATAAATGTTTCAGTGGCATGAGTTGGGGCTGAATACATTATTTATGAGTGACAAAGCCACAAGTAAGTCAGGCAGGTCAGCAATAAAATCATTCCAATTCACTCTCATGAAATTCTCACATGTTATCAAAAGAACTATTTATCAAATGTCTAGAACTGTTAAAAATTTGTTATTTCTGTTTTTTTTTCCTGTAATAATGCCCCTCTTTCTGACCAGAAATAATCCAAAATTACTGCAAATATGTACACAAAATTAACATTTTAAAACTTTTTTTTTTTTTGTAAATATAAACTCAGTTGTCATTCATTAACATGGAGCAAAGACAGCCTTGAAACAAAGACTTTATTACACTGAAATTTCCTGTAAGTTTTGAAAATAAACATGTGATTCGGATAGGAATAGAGGTAAGAACACAACCTCGTGCAGAGCAAAATGTAACACAATGATAACAACTTTTACAGGACTCAAAGTTACACATTTTGGAGTTTTGTCAGGTGTGAGTGCTGAAAAAACTCCGTGTGGAACAACCTCATTTTTGGTAGTAAGGTTTTCTTCTTTCTTACTTAACAGTCAGTTGTCTGGAGCTGTTTAGACGTGTGGAATATTCAAGTCAGTCATAGAAGAGACAGATTAGTAGCAAGAAAAAGATGAGACAGTCAGAGGTAAACGATAAATTGAAGAAGCACGAGATGAATTTTATTTATAGCATGGTTTAGCAATTTATCATATAATTATACAATTACCCCATTGCTTTTGCCATTACTTGCATAGTAATGTGCATTTGTTTCCATGTTTTTACCTCTGTATTTTCACCAGTTTAGGTATCAGGTATCTTTGTTTAGGTCTCTAAGTTAATATAAAAATAAGGCACACGATGTATCTTTTCCTATAACATAGAATGCTGCGGTATTGACTGGTATTAATATGGATAATTCTGGATAAAAGCACATCCATATCAAAAAGTGCTCAACATAGGCAAATAGGCAAGCAGAATTTTGAAAAATCTGAGTGTGTGAGGATAGTTTGAATAGCTTTTATTGTGATAGTCTGGAAAAAAAATTAGATTAGAACAGTATGGACTAAAAGCTCCTCTGTGAATAATGATTCTGTATACTGATATATATATATATATATATATATACACACACATACTTTTTAAACAAAAATATTTTTTATACATGATCTATTACATCTGTTGTCTGGAAGCAAGAAAATAGAATGTACTGGGCAAAAGTAATGTTTTTCCTTTATTACATTAACAAACAACTGCTGATATCAGTACCTTGCACCCCCCTGCAACATGATACCAGTATCTCTTCTTCCAAGCCCCTAAGCTTAACTGTGCATATTTTCATTAATTATAATTTGGAGGAGATGGAGAGTTTCTTTGAGGTGACAGACAAACAGCAGGATATCATGAATATGTATTGCATGTCTGAGAAAATAAATTAACAGGGGCCATCCACTCTGGTGACCCACTTAGGCTGTCATTGATGAGTGTGACAGGAAGGTTCTGTAAGAACTGAATTTGCATGACAGACTTTTCTCTTGATCAACTAATTTACCCTATGCATTTAGATTATTTTAAGCACTACACAGCAGTCAGATAATTAATCCCTAATTCACCAATAGTGACATTAAGGTATAAGCAATATATTATTGCTGATTACCACTTAAGCTCACTGGGCTTCAGCTCAAAAATTGGTGTAATCTTACACTGAGTAATGAAATATATGATCTGATATGTTCATAATGTTAGATGTTTGGAGAAAGAGGTTGCTGCTGTATAAATAAATGTGTTTTGTTGTTCTTTATGACAAATATGAAAAATTTTGTAAATTCTCACAGAGGTACCTGGTTCCGACCATTTATTAGGTTATTATGCTAAAACCAAGTTCTATTAAACTTAAATATCCCAAAATTCCTGGAGTGAAAATGTTTGTTTTCATGCACATACATCTGCATACTTATAAGCATATAAATATGTGAATGAAAGAACCTTTTCTGCAACTCAGACACCTTCTTACAAATATGTGCACTTTCAGCCAAAAAGAATCTAATCCTTAAAAGAATGTAAAGAGATATAGAATTAGAATGGGTCATCTCACATTATAATATGTGTTTATGTGATGCATCAGAAACACACAGAGAGTATCTTTCTGTGCTGTAAGCTTTTACTGATTCATATTAACTTGATTCAAGGTTGTAGCAAATTATGAGTCTCTCTGTTGCTTTCTTAGTGATTTGAGTTTGGACTTAGTCATGCTATGAAGACCAAATATAAACTGCCACCTATTTTAACAAATGCATCCACAAAGGCATGTAAAAAGTAAAGTCCCCTTGTTTCTTAATGACTCAAAAATTAAGAATAGAATTTTTTATTCTTCCCTATCAGACCTGCAAAGAGTTCTCAACCCTAAAAACTGATCAGGTATACACAATCATATATATCACAAAGGGAATGCACAAAAACAGCCCATAAAACTTTGCTTTGAAAATCGGAATAACACTTGTGGTGTTTGCCTGGGTTTGACTGACTTTAGATTGCATGGTTTTAATAACAGAAGAAAGCTCCAGCACCAATTCCTTAGTCCAAGATGCCTTTGACACTTTCGGAAACTTAAGCTTCTTAGTTGGAGGATAACAAATTAGTGTTTGAGACCTGGTGTCTTTGATCTTCTATGCTTACTTGCAATCGAAGAACCAAGTCAGGTCTAGAAGGCTTAGAGGTGCACCTGGCAAATCACTTGTTTGCAGCTCTCTTGCAGTGACCAGGAATTCATCCATTTGTGCATGTGCCTTGGTGCCTTTTGGAGAAATCCACCTGTTGAGACGTAACAGACTAGGAAAAGCATAATCTACTTGGTAGACAAGGTAATTCTTTCCACATAGAATTAATTAATTTTCTTTCCAATAAAAAACTACTCTCTTTGGGGGTTTATCCTATATTTATTGAAGAGTTTTTGGCAGCCCCAAGAACGTCCCTGAAGCAAAGGTCTGCAACTAGTATCCTTTATAAATCTACCTTGACTCCTATCACTCTGCAATTGCTTTGTAAGCTGAGCTGCAATTAGCTGCAATAAAGGCTTATTTCAGTTCCCAGCCAGCAGCTGAGTTTAAGTGACTAGAGGAGCACAGTAAGAGGTGAGGCCATTCAAGTCATCAACTAAAGTACTCTGGAAACTTAGAAAACTGTGAAGACCTGTTTTGTTCAGAAATGCTGTAAGGACAACTATTCATAATGCTCTCTGGAAGCAACAACAATTTTCCCAGAAGTCTCTTAAAATCTATATATATCTATAAATTCCTCTATAAATAAGGCAATAGTTCTTTTGTGCCACCAGCAAAGAAAAGGGAAGGCTGATGTCCTAGGAAGTTGAGCCAGACACCTCTGGCTCTCTGCTGTATAAATTCCATACCCTGTGCTATGGAGATAAGAACACAAACAGTAATCATAGTAACTGCTGATCTGATTCTCTACCTGTACCTACTTTTGGAAAGTGGGTTACCTCAGTGTTCATCAGGAAGGCAAAGCTATTTCTATGCTGTTACTTTCTTTAATTTTTAAGTATTTAGAGGAAGAGTCCCCATTTCCAAAAACCCAAATTGTACCTGTTGTTCTAACATTAAAATCCAAGGATGTCTTATCTGAAGTTCAAATTAATACCGTTTTTCATACATACTATGAAGATCGGAGAATGTGAAACAGAAGAAGGTTTTCCGGGCAGTGTAAAGCCCACAGGAGGAAAAAAAATGTGTGATTCTTAGCCCAGTTTGACCAAATATATTTTAGGCCAAAAGCAACCCCAAATCAATTTTTGAATAAACTGAAGTTTGTGATCTTGGAAAATATTTGTTCACATTAAGTATGTTACTGTGGCAACAATAAAAAATGGTTGAAACTTAGACATCTTTTAGAAAAGAATCCAAGATGAATTTTAATGGAAAAGAAGAAAGAAAATGTGAAAACAGAAGTATAATCACAGGCTCATATGTAAGTGCTTCAAGGGAAGAGATGCTGATTTTATCCTGTCTCCACAGGTACATATAGTGTGCATTAAGTATACAGAGAACGTAACAACAAGTCTTTACTGGGAGGGGGAATCCAGGATTCATGTCTCAAATCTGAGTTTGTGAACACAGGTTTAACACATTTAAGCTCGTGGTCTCTCTCCAAAACTTTACAGGGGGCTGTAAAGTGAAGGGCTTAGCTCTGGGCCACCCTGCTCCCCTGTGCATTGCACACAGTCAGGTGCAGGCTGCAGAGCAGTGATTGCAGTTTTGGTCCCCCTCAAACCAGGTAGAGTAACATCAGCTGTTGCTGAGAGCAAATCTATCCTGGCTCTACAGCTTTTCCCCATACTAATTCTCATTGACTTGCTGCTCCAACGTCTGCCAGTCTTAGTTGAAAGAAAGGAATTCCACGTTTTCTGGAAAGCAGGAAGGAAAAAGTAATGCCCTGACAGACTTGTTTACTTAGATAAAATGCTGTTATTGACATTCACTGGAATGCTTGTATAAATCCTCCTATTTTAGTGGGATTAGTGGGCAGAGTGCTCAGGTACTTCAAGAAATTTAATATGTGCAATTAACCGGGTTTCAAAGTGAGGAAACGGGATGCGAGTGATTTTTAATGAAGAGTGGTTTACAAGTGGAGATATAAGAAAAGAGCAAGTAGCATGAGAGACAAAAGTTAGAAAGTCCTTTTATCACTTTATTTTCTTTTTTCCTTTCTTCATATTACATGATGCCTCAAAAAAAGTCATCTGTTCCTGGAAGGGCATTAACTTTGACAAAGCAGTTTTGAACAATGTCATATTGGTAGAACTTTTTTTTTTAATTAATCTTTTCAAATATATTTTTCTTGATTTATATATTTCTTTAAGGCTTGTTTGGATTTTCAAGACCCGTCTAGAAGGAACAGGGCTACGACCAGTAAACAACTTAAAGAAATTCTTCCTGCAGCAAACTTGTGTGGGGACAAAGGCCTTTTGTAAACATTGTTTCTCATATTTAGCACTTAAACACACACACAAAATGGCCTTTTTCTACTCATGTGTGAATATTTTTCACTTACAGTCAATGAAAACAGTGAATTTTTTAAACCAAAGGTTTAAGAAAAAAAAGTAACTTTTCCATTTTCCAAACATTAGTAATGTACAAACTGCAAGTGAAAAGACTTATTTGCATGTTTAACTTAATCATGTGAATAGGTCTGTTCAGTATGTGCATGCCTGTTTGCGGAATGGAAGCCCAAAAGACCAATCTTAGTCCCGGTGGAATTAGGAGAGGCTTTACCAATTATTTCGGTAGAAGCAGGATCATGACATTACATATGAATGAGAAATGATGGTTTAGAGATACGATTGTTTTAAGAGCAACTGTTTTGTACCCTGTCAATTTGTCCAGCTCCCTAAGGTCTGTTAGTGAGTCCCCCAATTCCCTATATTCTTTGAGAAAGATACATACCTCTCTACTCTTACAAGAAGCTGTGAAATTAGCCATTTAGTTTGGGATGCAAAGAGTTATTTCATAATTCTTAGCAGAAGAGTTTTGTTTAATAATTGCTTAAACTGCTTAATAGTAACTCTTAAAATGAAACAAAAGTAGGACAAGAAACAAAGTGAGATTAACTTACAGCTGATAACTAAAATGTTATGAACAAGTAGATAATTACACAGTCTGTGGGACAACTCGCTCTGCAGATATTTATTTAATATTTAGTAAACAATTATATTTTAGGGACAATATGTGAACATAAGAAGAGGTACTGTATAACGAAATACAGCCACCCATTTATTTGAACTCCTCATTTTTTGTAAGAGTTAGAAATAAAATTCATTTAAATCTGCAGTGAAAATACTCTAGTTGAATCCCCAAGTTTGCAAAACTCGACAAGTCCTATGCTTAGCTAATATTCTACCATCCATTCTCATCTCCTCGTGTTGGTCCCTTTTCTTTCCCTGAGGTCAAAAAAAAAAAAGAAAAGAGTGATGAAGTAATTGTGCAATCATATTAGTTGGACCAAGCTTTCAGACCAAAAATATAGACTCCAAACATTCTTTTCACTAAGGTAATCCAGGTTTTTTTCAGGTGCTCATAGGTTGCTTAGGAGCCATGCATAGGATTCATTCATTTGGTCACCCAAATCCTTTGCCATCTTGCCATCTATGTTATCAGAGCAGTAACAAAGTGATAAATTGCCTGACCATTAATTCAGAATAAATTATTTCCTTTCTTTGGAAAATGGAAGGGGATTGAAGGGCTGTGAAAAGCTCAAGGAAAAGACTGGAGTACAGTCTGCAAGGTTTTTTTAAGATGGCCCATTAAGGGAAAATCAATCTGAGATATTCCATCCTCATAGAAGATTCAGTGGGTGTGTTCTTATTGAATCTGGGAGAGACAGATGACTCCTGTAGGCGCAAAATCAGCCATCAGCCCCTTACCACGTGTTTACTTCTTTATGGGGTCATGTCAGGGAAATACTTTGAAATATTTCTCACTCTTTCACTTTTTTCCCCTCCTTTTCTTTCCCTTTCTCTGTAGCAATCATAATGCAAGCTTCCACTTTTTCTGCTTCCTTATCTGCATTTTCCCTCTTCTGCTTCTGAAGGTATCTCCTCTCTTCCTCCACCCCCGCAGTCTGTGGGTTCTCAGTCTCTTTTTCTTGGTGCTGCCAGCATCCTCCACCACCCACGCTGCTTGCTGTCCTCTTTGTGTGCCTGCAAGCACATCCCTTCTCTTGGCAGCAGCCCTGGATCTCTCTGTGGGCATTTAGCAGCAAGGCACTGCCACCTGCAGAGAGCAGCTTCAACAGTGACAACCGAACAGGAAATGGGAAACAGTAAAATCTGACTGCTAGATCTTTGAGGTTTTTACCTTGGATTATGAATCAGTTCTACATTTTCTTAAACCCACTCATATTTACTACAAGGTCAATGAAAGCATGTCTGTTTCAATATTTAAACAGGATATTGTAGTGGAATGTCCCTTGTGACAAAATATTAAGTTCTTTATATTAAAATTACAAAGTTAAGTTGAAATCTGACAAGGTTATAAATGGTTCACTGGACCTTCAGTTTTAGTTAGCCATCCGGTCTGAACACAGGTTTTTCACTTTCTTGTGTGCTGCTGTTTATTGCAAGGTGCAGCGCTACCTATGTTCGTCTGACTTAACATCTAAGCTTTTTCAGAGGTGCTGAAAATGGATACAAACAAGTCTGTGCCCTGCTTTTAGATGCTTCCTTAAAGTGAAAATCTCTGTTAAGATATACACAGAGGTGCTGCTCTGTTGCTTGCAGGAAACAATAAGAAGCCTTTCAGTTTGAAAAAATTTTCTTCCATCTCTTTGGGGACTGTTGGCAACTACAGAAGCTTGGAAATCTGTATTGATAAATTAAATGTGCTCTCTGGAGTTGAAGCCAACTGCCTGGTACGTCCTATACAGACTACTAAACTTTCTTGGCTTTCAGAGTAAAATGATTGTATTCATGTCTCGTATTGAGCAGATCCCTGGCTAGTGCTAGCTCCTGAACTGCACCCAAGCATTGTTTTCAAAAGTGTTCATTATCCTGGGCCAACTTCGTGCCAGAGTTTTCCTAAAAAAAGAAGTTTAGACAATGGAGTTGTAGTCTTGGAAGGATCCTTTGGCAATTTTTACTATACTTGATGAAGCTTTTTATCATTTAACTGTTTGGAGCAAAATCTGGATGCCTTAGATGTGTTTGTTTCAGACTGATTTATTTCCACTCTGGTATTAAGGCTCTTCTCAGGACAGCTTGTTCTGCTCAAATGTGCAGACAGCTGTGCATCTCCTCCAGCGTGGCTCCCTTCTACCAGCACTTCGTTTTCAGTCTGAGACAGAAAGCACATCCCCTGTTAATATGTGTCAAAGAATAATAACCACTCTCTCCCCTTCCATCCTGTACTTTCGTAGATTCAATGCATCATGGATGCCAACTACTGCAGCTGGACAGTTTGTTTAAGGTGGACAACACAACATCTGTACTATGTACAACTCCTTTGCGGTGCCATGGCCTAGACCTGGACTTGTGGCTGACTTTCCATCAGTCATGTCCCTGAGAACTGATTAGGCACATCTGGATATGGAAGTGTTTGATAAGGAGGTAGGAGAACAGATATTGCCAGTGATGGACAATTAATGGATGGGGTAAGGGTCAATGACAGCACTGAACAGCCAGCTGTGTCTCCTCTTTTCCAAACAGTGAATATCGTGGTGTAACAGCTGTGAAGGGAAAAGAAGATGATTTGTGGGGACTTTAACCACAAACTTCAACAAGTAGATTACAGAAATTTCACAGCAGACTTTAGGCAGATGAAAATACCTCAATATCTGACATACTATGAAACACCAACCTTTGTCAAAATTTACAGGGGTTTTTTTACTGTCCCTGGATTGTTAAGAAATATTGAAAAGAACTATCTGTAGGGGAATTATTGCTCTGACTTGATTCAGTCTAAATTCATTTTCTCCCATATCTTGCTTGTAAGATGTAGAGAAGTCTCCAGCTAAAAATTATTCTTGCTTTTATTGACCTTAAAACTGACAGCCAGATTCACTAATAGAAACAGTAACATTCCTAAAACCTATGCATGTGCAATGACAAAACTTAAACTTCTTCCTTAATGGACTGGATTAAGTTACTCCAGCCAACCAACTAGTCCTCTGTGCATCTGTGAGATGATTTCATCTCCTGCAGAGATCTCTGCAACTTCAGGAAATGTGGAGGCAGTCATGCAGTAATTAAGGAAAAAAGAAAATTATCATAAAATAGGATTTTAGAATAAAATTTAAAAAGGAGAAACCTAAAAACTTTCCCTTGACTATAGAGCTGAGAAATAGATGGGGAGGAGAATCTATGTTTCCAGTACAAAACTGGCTTAGAAGCACTGTCATACACAGCCCTTGCACTGCCCTGTGTGAACTACTGTATGGTACATGCACAGCACTGTTTTCTTGTTCTTGTTCTCCAGGTAAGCTAAGGCTGAAGCAGTGCATAAATGAATACCTGGCATGTGGCCAGGTTCCTGTGTTCTGGAAAAAGAAGTGTCATGTACTGTCTGATCAAGAATTATGCAGTTGCTGAAGATAAGAAGATTTTCCCCTTAAAAATTATGAGAAATTACTAGAGTGTCAGAAGCAGGGAGCGCTCACCTCCATCAGCAAAGAGACGGATCCCAGTCTGCCACTCTTCTTGCTGCTGCTGTGTTATCCCACAAGTTATCCTGCCACTACAGCCATCATGCTGTGGTTCAACTCACACTCGTTCAAGTGTCCTGGCTCATCCAAGCAGCCATTTGACCTGATGTCTTCCTTTACAGGTGTGCTGCTTCCAGGAGCAAGTCCATGGAAGTTGGAGGGTTAGTATCAATCTATAAGTAATATTGAAAAAAAAAAAACAAAAAAAAACCAGGCTCAAACAAGAGCAAAAACTTTGACCAGTTTTTTAAACTTATACTGAATGACAGATTTATGGAGTAGATAATAAACTAGTCAAGGCAGACTATCATTTTTTTCTCCCAATATTCGGCATACTGAGACTGAAGCCTCCAGAGCATGAATAATTGTATGTCTATTATAAGGAACACTTTTATTTTTAAACATGGAAAGCAACATTGTCAGCAAAGCATAAATATATATTTTGAGAAAGACAGCTCACCCACCCAACCTTTAGTAATGACAGAGGGCAAAAGGTCAATTCCTCGAACTGTACTCAACACGTATCCCAAAACCACCGAATCTAGTGTAGCACTCACATAGAATGTCTGTATTTTCTTTCACTCTTTTCCCAGTGTTTTCAGTGCTTTTAGGGCTTTTCTTTCCAGAGTTTCACTGCTATCTGTCTGTGTGTGTAGATGATACAGGGACTTTCCATATGCTCAGAATAACTTAAATAAACTCTTCAGCCATTTGAAATGTGGGTGTTGCTGTTTAAGCGGAAAAAAAAGAGATGGAGGGGAAATGACAGATGTTTTTACTCAGCAGTGTGCTCCTATGATTTTAATAAAGATTTCTGATATATAAATAGTGCTTGCAAGGCTAAATATTTTCATGTGGTATTCAGCTGTAGCTTTGTTTTTTTTTTTCAGAATAAAATTCAGATAGAAAAAATACGATACAGTATTAATATATATGTATATGTGTCTTTATGGTTCTGTAAAAGTATATGGTTCTTTAAAATGAAAATAAAACCAGAGTAGGAATTAGGGAACATTAAAATACTAGAAATTTGACCTATCTGAGTGTGTAAGCAACCATGTTTGCAAATATCCTTACAGACTCCATATGGTTCCAGCAACCAGATCACCCCACCCATTTTGAGACAGAAAAGTTTGATTCTACCTAGTACATATTTAACTATAATGTCAATCCCACTCAAGCCCCACATAATCAGATGTGTGTTTAAATGTGTATCCTGAGAATGATTCTTTTGTACAAGAAGACTGACAATAGTCACAAAATTTGGGATAGATTCACAGCATGTGAAGAGTTTACTGGCAATGTGTCATTTTCCCGAGCTCTAAATGCATACTTAAAAATGGATCCAAGTGTTGGAAAACTGAGCTGTTTTGAACAAGATTCACATTTATTAATTCCTTGAACTTTGCATCAAGGGTGAAGTTCTTGATTTAGTATGGTAAATGACCTCAGACCTAAGACCATCCTTCTTCAGTGAAACCTTTAATTTTAAACACATATCAAATGTGCTTTGCCTAAGTGAATCCTCCTTAGCTTCCAGCTATATATGGAGATCTCATCATGACACCTCTCAGGATGCAGGTGTACACAAGACACATTGGAGGGCACTGAGAGCAGAGGAGTGGCCTAAAATGTGCAAGACAAGGCTTCATCTCCAGGCTCCAAGTCTTGCTCTAAAAGGAGTCTTTTCTACCTCTGGGCAAGTTGCTAGGGGCTTGTCCAGTGCTACACCCATTCTAATATGCTATGTATGGGGTTCCTTTTTCAAACATCCTTATCCTGTGGTGCTATCAAAAAAGTAGCTCAGTCCTACCGACCTTGCTATGGCTTCAAGTCCCCAGTATTTGCCTTGCTCCAGTGCTAGAAATCATGTCATTGAGTGATACAGAGAGACAGTGAGACAAAGAAGGGATTTGACGTGATGGAAAACTGAGCTTTTTTTTTTTTTTTTTTTTTGCTGTGCAGATTTTGAGCTGTGTTTTTTTCCTCACAGCTGAGTTAACTTCAGGCCAGGCAAAAGAGATTTGTTAGGAACACAGAGGCAGAAAAGGGGGAGGTCTGAACTATCCTTTTCAGCCACATCCTCTGCTGTGAAGTCAGCCCCCAGACTTTCAGCCCAGTATGTTAGCTCTGGTGCAGCATGTGGCTAGAACTGTGTCTGGACCAAAAATTTAGATGCAGACGCCTACGTTGGTGTCTTTTCCCATCATATTTTCCCAATTCCAATACTAGCATGGGAAGACTGAGCTCAGTTCGGCCTGTACCTGCTAATGTACACCTACACATAGCTTCTGTGCATCTGCTCTTTGTCTGGTAACTTGGGAAAAACTGTATTACCTTAAATGACAGCAAAACATATTCTGAGCAAAAACACTTTCACAGCTTGTGAGGCTTACAAGCACTGAAGTAAGATGTGTCAGTCAAGCATCTTGGGTAACTATGCCAAAAATATGCATGTAGTTCCAAATTAGAAAATTATTAAGATGTTGAGAAGGGAATACTTATATTTTAGTATCTTGCTCTGTTCAGAAACTGTGCATGTTTTATAGTGGTTCATTTGGGCATGGCTCTCTCTCTTATTTCCATATAGTGAAATGGTTTTATTCCTTCATCAGAGGATACTGTACAGTTATTGAACACACACATAGCCAGCATGATTTAGGAAAATTTATACTGATATTTCAACAGTTTTATTTAGTAACTGATTTAACATGTGTTTATTTTAAGCTTGCTGATGCAATATATGTTGTATAATAAAGGCTGATAAGAAAACCTAGTCTGAATAAGACTTCATCAGAGAATAAAGACTACACACTACTACTGTTTTTGCTCAGTTTGGGGGCTGCTGCAACCACTACACTGCCAATCCTTCTGATTCATGTTAAGAATATTGAACAGACCTTTATTCTCCATCCTTACAAGGTTTTTTGAATATTTATTTAAATAACTTAATTTTAGATGGGAGTTTATATATCTTGAACGACTCTGTTACTAAAACACCACATTCAATGAACAGATCAAATTCCTTTTTTTTTTTTTTTTCATTTACAAATGTGATATTGTTTCTGTTTAGAAAGGAAAACACATTGAAGTCATTATTGGAACCAGATTTCCCAAGTGCTTTTTAAATAAACTGTATGAGAGACTTTGATCTAGTTAGCTTACAAGTATCAGAGTTCCATGCACATGTCCTTTCCAATTCTAATGAAAACTTATTATCATTTCAGATCATGTGTTGTACTGCCAGTGGGTTTGGTTACTAGAAGTTAAGGCCAATAGTAAAGGGTCTACATGCTAAAAAAATCTATCTAACATTAACTGAAGTATTTTACACAACTCCAACTCATAAACCCAAGAGGAATGTTTTTCCTTCCCTTTTTGTCTATCTGTATAAAACTATTGTTTATTTTGGAGAAATGGGTCAATCGAGTCATCATCCTTTAAACATATAATCATTCTGGGTCCAAGTTTCTGTAATCTGTCTTATGTTTCCAACCCCAAAATTACTGGCTTTAGGCTGTGGCTGAGCGGCAATTGCCAGCTGATGGGTGTGTTACCTCTATACCCATGGCATGCTGGTGCAACATTTAGCCTGGTAATTTATCATTTGTGCACAATATCATGTCATGAAGCTCCAACCTCCTGAAGACAGTCAGAACAATATCTACCATAATAAAGTACAGTTCCAGTGGGCACCAAATTACATCTTAGATGTTTTGTTACTTGTCCTTTATCAAGCAAATGTAAAATTGTAGTGGGGTTACTGACAGACTCTATAATTCAGCTGTCTGCTGCTTTATCACAGCTCTCAGTAGGTCTCTAATGAATATTTCTGTATGCATGTTTCTGACTGATAATCAAACTAAGAACAAGTCCTAATTGGGTTTTCCAGTGCACGGAAAAGTGCCTATATTTCACTGGCATGTATCCCAACCAGTGTTAAATTAAAAGTGCAAACACAACAGACTTTCTTTTATCTTTTTTT
>VXAY01007230.1:289650-336581 GCA_013399855.1 Oxyruncus cristatus | reverse complement strand
TTTTTTTTTTTTTGAGTTTTAAATGTGCACACAGTACAAACAGAAGCTTATGAACAAAACTACATGGTGCCCTGGAATAAAAGATGGCAATGTAGGGGTATGTTCCACCTAATACAAGTATATAAATCAGTGACTGTGTGTCTGATTCTCCATAGATTCACACCAAAGCAAACTGAAATGTCTTCAGTAAAGTGGTGGAAATCAGATGAAGGCTTATGTCTTTATCAGATGTATAGTGTAATAATTACTAGTATTTGGAAGTCATGTCTGCACACCAATCCTATTCAGGTAATTTTAATTTCATTAAGGATTTGGATCTGACTTGCAGTCAAAAGACACCTTTTTTTTAAAATGTACACAGCATTGGAGCCAATGGAAGTTACACCAGTACACAAATGTACACCAATTTACCAATACATGATTTATACAACTCCCTTTAGTTCACAGTGGAGAAATAGGTGAGTGGAGCAAGAAGAATCCATCTTGTATCATCCTATAGATTACCATGAATAAGATATCAGTATGCAAGAATGCAAATTATGGTTATTTATAGCCAGACAGCATACTCCTCCTTAATCAGTAAAAGGCATGTGATCAAGCTATGTCCATGATATGCAGTGGCATATATACAGCAGGTAATGGCTAGCCTTACATATTTTATATCTGTTTGACCAGAAGCTGATCTCCATTGCATAAATTACAACTCAACTACTGTATATGGCTTCAGTTGCTTTAACTTGAATTTCTACCTTTATAACAATTTGCAAACCAACAGTTAAAATTACTAGAATCATCACTGAAAGATTTTCTATTTATTAGAATTACTTTTCAGTAGTTTGTACAATCTAGTTTGCTCTGAACTGAAAAACACATGGGGAAAATATTAATCCAAAGGAGGCTGAAGAATAATCCCACTGACATAAACATTTGGACAGTGTCATTTCATAGGTAGGGTAGAATGATTTTAGGTAAGAAGAGAGTTCAACAGGCTATGCGGACTTAGAGTGGTAAATTATCTATGGTTATAGGCAAAAGAGAGCAAAGTATCAGAGAGAACAGAATTAGATAATGTTATACAGAGTACAGTTATAACAAAAAAGATAGAGAGGATGCAACGTAACACAGCACAACAGAAATAATGTAACACTGCAATTGGGTTTTAACATGATTCACTTCTTGCTTCCAATAATTCCAATGTGCAGTCCATTTCCTATTGCAATTATTGTGCAAAGAATATTCCATACTTTCAGAACTTTCTTCCTCACTTTCCTAAAAATCTCTGCATAATGTTTAGACATCAAAGTAGGAAGAACAGGTAGTTACAAAAGTGGAGGACATCCACAAATACTAGCAATATTAAAATACCAAGAAGGTTCATAAGAAAAGATAAGGTGTGGAAGCAGAATAGCTACAGTCTCTTTTTAGAGACACAATTTTGAGCATCTCGCTATCTTCCCCCTACCACACTGTCAGTGAGTCATTTTAGTGGGGGCAGCGGGAAGTAATATCAGCTGCATGATTCATGTGCATGCTGCTGGTCTCTGTGAGCCTTAAAATGCTTAGTCTGTTTGAGCATAAGTGAACTCCTGACCTTCTTCAAAGAGAGAAACAGAAATTTTCATTATATCCTCCCATTCCGATCAAGGTGGAATTAATACACTGAGATAATGAGTTAAAAAAGCTGTTTTTCAAGGCTAAATCATGCCCCCAGCAAAATGCAACAAGAAATAGATACAGAATGAAGAACAGGTACTGCCTTTCACTCAGAGTAGACATATTTCCTCTTCATGTGAATTATCTTTACTGGTCATGACTGGAGGCAAGATACTGGATAAGGTGTAGTATTCATTTGGTACATTTGAGCATTCTTAATTTCATATGCTTGACTTCAGATGAAAGTGTTTTCTTAGAAAGACTGTTTTCTAAATTTCCCAGACATGGGTTAGGTTTCAAACACATTAAAAGTCAGAATGATTATGTAAAGGAACAGGAACTAAGAAATGTATTAAAGATGCTGTGGGTGGTAGAAATCTTGAATGCCCTTTCTGCATTTAAATTCCTAAATATATTTTAGATACTAAAACTAAGAGTTAGGGAAAGATACTGCAGCTTTAGATTTTTACACATCCTAAGACAACCAACAATGCTCAAAACATGCCCTGCCAGCTGGGAGATGTATAACTTTGATTGGCAGTGGCAAGAACTCCTCACATCTGCTTTATAAAAGTAGTTCTTGAAGGCTAGATATCTAATTATTGTCAAATCCACTATGCAAGTTTAGAGTATTATCTGATCTTATGGTTACAGACAGGTGCACTTAGAATACAGAAAATGTTTCTAATTCAATTTCATTGATGAGATAATCAGGATTGAGTTTCTACTAAGGCCATGTACTCTGCAGCCTTGAACTTTTTTGTCCATACCATCGATGGCCATCCATACTGTTTTTTGCAAAGCAAACTAAGAAGTCGGTACTGGAATTGAAAGTATGTTACCATTATCTTCAGGAAAAGCAGACTGGGTGGAGAAAGCAAATAAATAAGAACATGTAACTGGGAGAAATGTGTCCTGATAGGAAGCTGAAGAACTTCAAAGCTAGTTCATCCTAATAAAAGGAAAACCAGGCCTGATACCTAAGGTCCAACCAGACACTTCTAAGGTCCAGAAGGTAATTGTTAATTTTACAGCCTTGTAGAGCAAATACCGTTTGACTGACATGGTTTTGTCCTTCCACAAAAATTTTTCAGCAAAGAGTCAACCACAGATAAACCCATGGGACAATGACTTAAGGAAACTTTAATCTGTATTGCCCCTAACATTACCTATTAATTTGAAACAGTGCTGCTGCTATTTAAAACAGATGTAAAGAGTCCACGGTTGATCTGGGATTTTAATCAAAACTCCCAATAAGATTAATCTCCCAAACAGTGAATCACTGGAGTGGTTATTAATTATAAAGATAAAAAAATCTTCATATGTTTTGGTGAGTTATGCTGAATTTCAATAAGAATTAACTCATTTGTGTAAAATGCAGTTACATACTCCTAAAGCAATAGATGAATTTGCTGATTGTTATCGATCCAGGGACCATAACATATGTGGAAAAATAAACATCTCTATAACCCTTATTATAAATTAAATATCTCCTACTGGAATTATTTATCTGAATCTAGTTCTAAAAGGATCCATTTGAGAGGGGATTGTTGCTCTTAATATGGTAATTTATGAGCCAAGTCTTTTCACCTTCTCTCTCCATAGCGTGTAACCATTGTTACTCTGCCAAAAGAATCTATACATGTGTACATCTATAGTGTAAAATAAATGGTTTGTAAGATGTATAGCTATCCTTTTCTTATTCAGCACTGTGTGCATGAAGCTATCAAAAGCTTAATTGAGAATATTCTAAATAATTCTGAACATTGTGAAGCCACAAAACCAGCCAAGTTTTCATTTATTCATCCAAAGCATTCCCATCACTTGAAGGTGATCACCCATTCCCACAGTGAAGATTACTGCAGTCACAGTGATCTCCCCATCTCTCTGTTATGCTTGTAACCCAGACCCTTCTATTCCCATCTCTGACGTTGTCCTTTCCTGCCTGGGATAAGCATATGGCTGACAATTTACTGTGTTTGGGGAGGATTTTACAGCAAGCTGAACCACGCCTCTTTGAGGGTATCCTGGGAACAATGGGTTCATTCCTATGGCTATGTTTCTTCCTGAGAAAACAGGAGTAGGTAAGTTGTAGGTTCAGTCCAAGCTATTGAAATTTTCTTCAACAGGTTTGGCAATTTTAATAGGAACAATTCCATCAAGCATGCAGCAAGAAAACAGCATTTGGACCCATGAGAACACAGGAAAGGGATAAAAAGCAGAGAGAAGACAGAAAATTGAGTCTGCAGCAGAGTATTGAGACAGTTTTTTGCTCTAAGGTTTACACTACCAAGTGCTACCAGTGCTCTTTCACCCTGTTTTTTACCTGTTGGATCAAAAACACTCCAAAACCCTGCTGCTTTTGTTAAAGTGAAATTTTAGTCAAGCTGAAATCCATCCTGAACTGAGGAAGGAAATAGAAAGCCCTAAGGAAGAGGACAATCTGTTTTATTGCAGGTTACACAATCTCAGACTCAAGGAGTCAGTTCACAAATGAATTCAGCTTATCTATGAAATTTCTCTAGGGGTTTCACAGTTTGTTGCTGGGTTGTGGAACTTTTGCTATAGATGGTTCTTCCTGCTCAATCTGACTTCAACAAACATGTGCCTTTTGATAATACAGCTGTAAAATCGTTACATTTTGGTAGAGGTTTTCTTGACTTCTGAGATATGACAGCTTTCATTAAAAAAAATTACATTGTACCATAAATTGTGGGTTATAAGAGCAAAAATAATTTTGACTAGTAACAACTAAATCATAAAATTCTCTCAGCCAGGAGTATTTCTCTGTGCATTTTATATGTTTTTAAAAACTGAATCCTAGCAAGACAATCTGACCTTGCATGTATTCCATTTCAATCCCTTTTCACTTCTGTTTGTCACTACTGTTGAAAGTACTTCAAAGTGCACCAAAATGAGCTGAGTTCAAATGCACCCTGACACATCTTTGAAGCAATAATCAGAGATGTTTAATCATCAATGCTAAGTTGAAACCTAATGAAGGTGATGTATTATACCATGTTTTTGTAAATGTGCTAGATAATATCAAGAGAACTACTTATTTTTATGAATAGCACTTTAATTTACAGGCAAATTAGAATAAGTTTATGTAACCGGCATAACAGAGCATATAATATGTAAGGATATCTTCCATTTATAGGCTGATTATGCCACCTTTACCTGTATTGATTTGAACAAGAATACTCAAGCATCAAGAACAATACTTGATATAGATAAGGCCAGTCAATAGGTCAAAGATAACTATATCAGATGTCTTAGTGAAGCAAGGAAAAATGTTTAAAATATTATCAAGGGACTGAGGTCGATCTGTATTGCTTCAGCTAAGAAGGAGGGAGGGTGTTTAACCCAGCAATTGTATGATTATGTACAAACTGTGCAGAGACTCACTGAAGGCTTTGCACTTACTCTTTCTCTCAGTTTGATATAACTTTAATCCTAGATGTGAAGATGTGCTGTGAGAAGTATGGAAGTGTTTTTCTAGCAAAGAAGCAAACAAATCAGAATACTGGGAACTACAGTGGTTTACATGTTACACAGTTTCAGACACAGCTAAATTAGTGTTTTAATATACCTCAATACCTCTTGCAGTCAGTGCAGCAGGAGAGGTGGCTTTGGTCTCTGCTCTGGATTACTCCACAGAAGACTCTAACTTTCTTCTTTGGCTAGAGAGCAAAATTAAGATTAAAATTAATACCATTAAATGCTCCTAAGAGGTCACTGAAAATGTGCAACTAAAATAAGTAGTATCAGGAAATATTGATGTGTATCTATCTTTATAAACATATGTATTTAAATATATAAGTATTATATATGTTTTCACTTTATATATTTCACATATTTTATAGGTCTTATATATATGTATACCTTATAATAATTCCATTAAAACATCAGATTAACACTCAGCAATGTCCAAAGAAACTCTAAGCAAATGTTAGAAATTATTAGGGTAGAAATAGTGAAACAGAGGGCAAGTCTAGCATATGGCTACAGGTAACTGTACTTTTTGAACAACTGACTCCTTTGACTTAAAATTATATGGATTGACTGTAAAATGTACAGAAAAAGAAACAAAAAATGTTAAAATGATGTACTAACTTCTTTATAAGGAAAGACTGAGTGGACTAAGACCCATGAGGAAAAGACAGAAAGGGCTAAAAAAGGAATACGACAGAAGAAATATAAAAACATGAGTGGCTTAAAGACATTCAATAGAGAATTGTTGCTTTCCATTTTTCTCAAAGAAGAAAAAAAGCTATGAAAAAATACTTTCATAAATTAAAAGAAGCAGTGGCTACTGGAAACTGTTAAATGCAAAGACGGTATTTTTTTCCTCAGGAGGTCCCTTAGCTCTAAATCACTGCAAAAGCATGCTACAGTTTTGCCTTGTTCTTAATCTCTTTCCTTGTTTTTGGCCACTCTCCAGTGTAGGATTTGAGGACATTTACTCTGACCTAACAGGGTTTTTCTGAGTCTAATACTTCAGAATTGCTTAGGGGGAAAGGAATAATTTATCTTAAATTGTTACCTTGGATTTCTCTTGAAATTATATCAAGGTCATTCTTAAAACCTAGGCAGGTGCTTTTGTACTCTTTCTCTGAATATTATCAAATAGATAATTTTAGGAGGCTTTATTCTTCTGCAGATGTCAATAGCTCCTGTTAAATTCAGTCTTACTAAGGAAAGCTCATTGTGAATTATATTGTTATTCTCTTTCATTTCATGGCATCACATGATTGGAGCTGTTTGGGTTTCCTGCCAGTTTAACAACATGATTTTCCATGATTTTCTTTTTCTTTCTTTATTTTGCAGTCTTGCTTAACTGTGAAACTAATGGATATATTTAACACTGGAATACATTATAATTTATGATCCTAGCTGGCAAGAGAACAATGAGCTTGCATGAGGTGAAGACATTTAAAATCAGAGATTAGCTGCTTTGCTAAAGTTCAAGACTCACGGAGCTCCGGATGCAGCCTGATGTGACGCTTGGCTTAAGCGATGGTGGGGCCAGGAAATCTATGTAATTGGGAATTTCTATGGGAGAGTACCAGCACTCAGGAATCAGGACAGGCACTTTTCAATGGATTTCTGCTTCTAACACTAAAGATGTAAAAAAAAAATGGAGAATTCTTTCTCTTTGTGTATGGGAGTAATTCATAGTATTTGCTTTTAATGGCAAATTTACAAATGACTTAAATAGAACTAGGAGTGTGGATAGTAGAGGTGAGATTCCTAACACTTACTGTGGCTCCTCACAACATGGCCAATAAAACATGAGTCAGTCACCGGAGGCTACTGAAATGGTAACTGGAGATTGAGTCAGTACAATAAATGGATCCCAAGGTGTGGTATATTTTACCCTATGACTTGATTGAACACTGTCCAAATCCATTGCCTGTGAAAGAATCCTCAGGTGACTGACTACCTCTGGTGTATACTCCCACATTATAAACATAAAATAAGGTGACCATAAATCACCTTTATGTAAAGTTATTTAAGGGAATCACCTTAAGAGAAACATTGTACCCATCTTTTAAAAAGATAGGAAGGAGGATTCTGGGAACTACTGACCTTTCAGCCTCACCTCTGTGTCTGGGAAGATCATGGTACAGATCCTGACTACAGGACACATGGAAGATAGGGAGGTGATTTTAGACAACCTGCATGGCTTCACCAAGGGCAAGTCCTGCCTGACCAACCCACTGGCCTTCTATGATAGAATGACTTACGTCAGTGGACAAGGAAGGACTACAGATGTCACTTGTCTGGGCTTCTGTAAAGCCTTTGACACAGTCTCCCACAACATCCTTCTCTCTAAATTAGAGAGATATGGACTCGATGGATGGACCATTAGATGGATAAGAAAGTGGTTGAACAGTTACATCCAGAGTAGTGGTCAGTGGCTCAGAGTCACAATGGACATCGGTGACAAATGGTGTTCCTAAAGGGCCAGTGGTGGGACCAGTGTCACTTAATAACTTCATTAAGAACATGGATGAAGGTATCCTTAGCAAAGCTGCTGGTGACACCAAACTGAGTGGTGCACTTGACGCACCTGAAACATGGGAGGTTATCCAGAGGGACAAGCTTGAGAAGCAGGCCCATGGGAATATCCTGAGGTTTAAAAAGCACAGGTGCAAGGTGCTGCACCCGAGTCAGGTCAACGCCTGGCATCGATCCAGGCTGGGGGATGAACAGATTGAGACCAGCCCTACTGAGAAGGGCTTGTGCACTCACGAGTACACTCACAGCCCAAAAAGGTAAATGTGTCCTGGACTGCATCAAAAGCAGAGTGGGCAGCAGGTGGAGGGGGAGATTCTACCCTTCTACTCTGCTCTCATTAGACCCCACCTGGAATTCTGCATCCAGCTCTGCAGTCCCCAGCACAGG
Organism: Oxyruncus cristatus; assembly: GCA_013399855.1. Taxonomy (NCBI): domain Eukaryota; kingdom Metazoa; phylum Chordata; class Aves; order Passeriformes; family Cotingidae; genus Oxyruncus; species Oxyruncus cristatus. The sequence continues at coordinate 328,517 of VXAY01007230.1, read as the reverse complement.
AGGAACATGCACCTGCTGGAGTCAGCCCAGAGGAGGCCATCAAGATGAATCAGAAGGATGGAGCAACTCTTCTACGAGGAAAGTCTGAGAGAATTGGGATTGTTCAGCCTGGAGACGAGGCCTAATTGTGACCTAATTGCTGCCTTCCAGTACACGAAAGGAGTCCACAAGAAAAATGAAGAGAGACTATTTACAACAGCATGTAGTGACAGGACAAGGGGAAATGCCTTCAAACCGAAAGAGCGGAGGTTTGCATTAATATTAGGAAAAAATTCTTTGCTGTGAGGGTGATGAGGCGCTGGAACAGGTTACCCAGAGAAGTTGTGAATGCCCTACCCCTGGAAGTGTTCAAGGCCAGGCTACATGGGGCTGTGAGCAACCTGTTCTAATGAAAGGTACCCCTGCCCATGGGAGGAAGGGGTTGGAACTAGATGGTCTTTAAGGTCTTTTCCAACCCATGTTATTCTATGATTCTAAATCCTGCCTCAGGTTTCCAAGTTTGCTCATTGCAATTACTACATCAATTACTTGCATAAGGATATTTTTGTTTAAGTCAGATGTGCCATTTACACTGTCAAACCTACCAGGTTTTAAAGATGATTAAAGTCCTGTGATATCTTCAAGGGTGTGACTGTATAATTTATTTATATTTCTTAGAAATAATTCTGAAGTACTTCTTTCACTACAACAATTAGCTACATGTTTTAGACCATAGTAAATTTGCTTTAAAATTCTGTTGTAAACATACCTAAATTCCATTAAAAAATATTTAAAATGGTTGGCCAAATTCCCAGACAGTATGACTAGCAATTATTTATCAATTTCTTAAGTATATACTCAGTTTACACCAGTGACTGTGAAGGAAAGTATGTGAGAATGTCATAGTCTCATCTATGTAGATGCTAAACTAATCTGCAAATTCTTTAACTACATTACATTAACTACTTTTCTGTTTGTACTTAGCTTATGGCAACACAAATATTTCAAAATTTTCCCAGTGACTGAGTTTTAACAATATCTTACTTATAGATAGGTAAAAATGATATATCCTGTGACCTCAGATTTGTTCAGAATTGGCACACAGACTCTGTAAAAAAATTATCTTATTAGCACCCTGTAATCTTAATAGGCACAACTCAATAGTTCATTTTGTAAGCTCCTATGCTTTCTGCTTGTTTATGGTAATGTTGCAAATTTGCAATGGGAAAATTAATCATTTTCAAATTGGTTTTTTGAGTTCATTTTCATCATGTTACTGTCAGAAATAAGTGGTCTAGAGATAGAAGGGTTGAAACATGATTCTCCCTTGAGTGACTGCAGAACCACTGCTCTCTAAAACCCACAAATGGGGTTTCATTTCAGTCAGGGTATCAGAAGAAAGAATTTCTGTACTGTTTTTTCTTTCTGAGTTTCATAACCATTTTACAAATTCAAGGCAAAATGAAGGTAGACTGGCTTGGAAGTGTTATTTCGCAAATCATTCATTTTGTACCAGTTTTTTTTTTCCTTTTTTTTTTTTTTTTTTTTTGTCCCAGAACTGTTGCTTAATGCTGCCTGAAATGTCACAGATATATGTTTATTATCTTATGTTCAATTAAGTACTCCCTTATTACTCTCTTTGTAAAAGCTAAGGCAGGCAGAATGTCAGAATCATCACAAACTCACATGCCATCTCCTCCCCAGTAGAATCTCCCACTGCAGTAATCTGACAATTCTTTTGATGACTGGATGGTATGATTCAGTAGAATTGCAATACTAAAAGATTTGTCTGTTCATTTGGTGAAATATCCACTTGTGATGAATTCATGTCCACAATCTATTTTCTAATGTTTTGCCCACTCATTTTAAAATGATAAAGACCTTGTTTTAAAACAATATCAATTTCACTGTTTTCTTGGAAATTTATGAGAATGAATGGAAGAAAAGGGAAATACATTCAATAGTAAATCTAATCACAGCGTTCCCTAATGGTGAAGTAAGATGTAAAGTGGCTTTAAACACAAGGGTAAATTAGTCAACAGATAAGGACAAGCCTTTGAAACAGGAATTAGAATTATGGCCTTTGCATATCTTTTGTAGTTTTAGCTGCAACCTTTGAGCCATCTGAGAGTTAATGAGACAGGACAATTCACCAAACACTTGAGAGAGGATGCCACCAATTGTTCTTTTTTTCCTGCGCAAAATAATTTTAAACTTATCATTTGACCCACAGCTTAAGGTGAAATTTTATTTCCTGCAGCACTGATATCTAAACAGCATCTGTACTACAAGTAGGTATGTTATGCAAAAGATTTCTTTAAGTAAATATCTTACCTGCTCATAAACTTTCTTTAGTCCTGAGAAATTATGACAGTTACTTCCACTGGCCAATAGAAAGTAGTTTGTGGTAGAGAACTATTGTTACATTTGCAAAACAATGAGAATTTTTTCTTGGCTCTGGCTGGGACCTTGTTTAGGCCAAGCAGAAATAATTAATGGTGGAAGAGGCTAGAACTGCAGCAGTCAGATGACAGGCTTTAATACACATGATAAACTCCAATACAAGAGGAAGAAATTTTGTCTCTCGTTAGACTATCTGGTACAGTTGAGAAAAGAACCAAATATTGTCTTGTGGGGGGTTTCTCTCAACGTACTTGTATCCCTACCTATTTGATGAGGTGAAATTGATATAATACCATGATAGCATCTAATATAAGAATTGTGCAAGATGAAGGGCCCATGACTTCCTATTTCTTTAGTCCTTGTGAAGTACAGAAAGGGTAGGGGGGAAGTACCTTTACTGAGTCCACCTTGAAAGCTAATATTTCTTACACCACTGTTAAATGGACTGTAAATATGCACAGGTGTGTAACACATGAATAGAGTTGACTGAGCTAGTGAAGGGTGTGTTGGGAGTATTGTAGTCATGTTACTTAGGCCAAGCTAAAGAATGTCAACAGTATACAAGATATTGAAGAGACTGAAAGGTAATAAAGAACTACAGAGTGGCCTTTATAAAAAAAGCTGCCTTCACTTTTTTCTTCCCTATTTGCAGTGTTGTTGTTCATTTGCCTATCATCTCTATCAATTAACTACTAAATTATCTATTGCAAGTGAAAGCAATAACTTTAGTGTCAGAGTGACTACTCAGAGATTTTTTTTCCTTGAGAACAAATGAGCTCTTTTTCATCTTAACCAAAAATATGTTTTGAAGTAGATGAACAGTCTTTTAAAAATTAGCAGTGTGCCCCAGCCCAAAACAAGAATTAGCAGAATTAAACTCCAGTGTAATGATATGTGATTATACACATGAATAGTGCCAAATGGAATGGTTCTCCTGTTGAAAGTAGCTTTTTATTTTAAATCTGACTTTCACCTTTGTAAGGATCTTAACTTCTTTTCTTGCCTGAAACTGTAGATGTGATATAATTAGCAAATGGAGAACCTCCTTGATACATTTAAAATTATTGTAAAGCACATTTTCAGAAGTTTGATTTCAGAGTAGAATGAATTATAATCATTAAACATGTTGCCATTTTCAACAATACTTTTTAAAATAATTTTTTTTAGTGTCTTTTAGTATTTCACAGAAATAAAAAGAAGGGGTTTTATTTGGATGTAAAGAAGGGATTTTGGATCCAGTTTTTATCTGGTATAAAAAACTTTATCTAAAACTACTCAGTACGTTTGCATTTTATAATGATTTGTTTTTATCAGTAAGTTATTTTTCTTTAAATCGTTTCAATAATCTCTTTATGAGACATGAGCCGAAGTCCATTCAAGTAAATATAAATACTGGCTTCTCTTTAAAAGCCTTACATTTTTTCCTCTCTATTTTGACCTACTTGTCCTTCAAAATATGATAACTGATTATATGCTTAGGATGCCTGAAAGGAACCTGGCAAAACTGCATTTCTTCTCCTGTTTTGCCCATGGTGGTTGCGTTATCACAGACATTTCTCTCATTCTCTTTGCCTGAAATACTCAAACTGCAGGTGCTCTCTCTCACCCCCTCGTCTCTTTCTCTTTCTGCCCACCTGGGGTAGAAGCACTTTCTGGAGTTTTTGAGAAAAGGAACAGTGGCTGGTCACAGTGTGCACAGTTGAGTAGAATACTTCATAGAAAAACAAAAATAAAGCCATAAGGGGTCATCTTCTCTGCATACATCGCTGATTTAAGATTGCTGAGCATTTAAAGATGTAGTTATGGTTTTGACAGAGTGATCTGAATTATAAACATACTTAAGAAGAAAGGATGCTCTTGTTCTGCCATCCTCCAAAAAAGCAACCTCTGAACCAAAGATTAAGCAAAGGGAAAGCTTTCTCTTTACCAGTAGACAAACAATAAAAGCTATAATATAATAGGAATAACAACATAGTTTTGGTTTATTTATTTATTTAATGAATAAGGAGAATGTTGAGTAAGTCAATCACACCTTTGCAGCACAAACAGTAAGCAGTAAGCGTTCATTTAGTCCCCTTTCCACTCCTGAATTCAGCTTGAGGAAATTTTTTTATTATTATCAAAAAAATATCACAAAGCTCAAATTAAAAGTAACAAAAACAAACAAAAAAATCCCTTATGTTGTCCTAAGATTTCACTCAATTGCTAACACTGTTAGTAACCAGAGATCAGGATTTTTTTCAATTCTCCCATCCCCTTGGGAGCATTAAATGACAATATACACAGTACCTCGTAACTGAAGCTTACGTTTTAACTCTAGGCAGGGGCCTCAAGACACTATTATAAGTAACAAACTATATAGTATTTACTAATACTGCTGGGGCTTTCTCAGTCTCAGTTTTTCTTTCTTCTCTTTTTCAGTATTTGGTGAAAATCTGTTCTGTAGTCTTTCATTTGTGATAGATTGCTCTGTGTGCCCAGATTCTGTTATCTCCATTTATGTTTAGTCTACACAAACTTTTCTTTTCTATGAAAAGAGACTTCCTTTACTCTGGATAGTTACAATGCTTTGTCTTTTGGATAAAAATCTCAGGTGGGCTGCTTGTATCTTGAGGGGAAAAGCCTTTTTTCCTAGCACTTACAGAGAGACTAGTTTAAACCAGCATTAAAGTAATCAACTTCTTTATTGCTTTCCTCTTGCTTCTTCCCTTTCAAAGAATCACCAATTTAGTTGACAAAGAATCTAAATTTATTTCCTTTGACTTATACCTGCTACCTGACAAAAATTTTTATTCAACCTCAAACAATCTTCATTCACTCAGTTTCTAAACTATCCTGCACTTGCGTTTTCAAATTGGTGTCTGATGAAATAAGAGGCCACTTCCTTTGATGGGATCCCACCATCCCTGTTTGTGTATTCCCTCTCACCTCAGAAAGCTGTATTTTTGCTACTGCTGTAGCCCACCTGGTGTGAACAGACCTCAAGTACATATCTGACCAGATTATCAGTGTTACACTTTGAGGTCAAAGCTTGAATTGTGCAAGAAGTGTAATTTGGTGCAGAATGCCATCAATATGTGACCCCTGTTGGCTGCATTTGTGTTGATTGCTCTGCAGTAGTTACTTAGAGTTTGAGGCATTTCCTTGGTTCTTGCAAGTGCAGGTTTAGACTGACAGTGGGTGAACCTAGAGAAGAATGAAGAGGTTCACAACATACCAAATCATCTTGGAAGAAAAGCAATGTAAGACCTTCAGAGAGCACCTTGACTCTTGCCCACATGAGATTAAGAAGGGTGCTATGATTCCACTTTTTAACCCAGAGGTAATAAATTGAATCAGACTGCATCAGAGACAATAGGTTCAGTCTTGGATTTATCTTAATGTGCTGTGCTCAGAAACAGAGCTGGTACAGTTCTGAGAGAAAGATTTCTCCAGTGAAGAATCTAACAGCTGGGTTAAACTGGTTCAGCGATGAGTAAAGCATCTAGTAAGTTCCCCTCAGAACAAAGGTTTAAAGTAAACTGTCTTCTGGGTAGAACATCCTGCAAAAACATGCTTGAAGTAAGTAATAAATAAACAAAATCTTGACTTCAAAAGCTGAAAGTAAGGTTTAATAGAGAACAGATAAATGGTGTCTTTGTAGATATGATACTTCCCCCTTATACGTTGTTACTAACTGACAATTGTGTGTTGGGGATTGAGTCTTTTTCCCTTTTTTTTTTTTAATTTTCTTTTTCTTCTTTTGAGAGGGAAGAAAAGATTTGAGTTGGCTCTGATCCCATTGCCACAAGGTGGTTGGAGCCTGGCCATCTGTCACAGCTGCTGCTTGCTGTCGCTGCCTCTCTAATTGACAATGAACCCAGCACCCCGCAATAATTGGGGCTGCACTGTGACTGGGGCAGGTAATGCACCCTTTTAGCATCCAGCAGGCCCCATCTGTGCAGCAGCCCTGCCTCCCTCCCCGAGCCCGGGAGCACAGTGGCCCCATTGCTGGTTTTCCAGGTGGGCAGCAGGGATGGCCTCACCCAGGAAACGTTAGGAAGGCCTAAGGGAAACCATGCTCACATTGAAATTAAATACCTCCCCAAACTCACTGGAAGATTTTAATACTGCTGCCAAGGTACGGACACATCTGCCATTCAGCCTCTGTTTTTATACTAAAATAATCCCCCCCCCTTCTAATATTAAGCAGTTTATGGACTGTCTCAGTCAGAGTTTCTTTTTTAAAATACCTCTCAACAATATTTTAAACTGACTGGTCTGGGTTTTTTTCTCCATCACAAACACTACAGACACCAAAAGCTTTGGCACACAGGGCATATAATTCAGTCACTGAGAAGGCATCTTTTCAGCAAGACTTTGTTCAAGGATTAAGTCATTTCAGGGAAACAAAGCCAAATCTTCACCATCATTCTTGACTGCAAGGTGTTGGAAAGCTCAGCCCTTTCCTTATGCCATAAGCATAACCTTGGGTCCAGAATGTTCCATCCAGGCATTTCTCTGTCCCCTGCAGGCACTAGTCTGCCCATTGTGAGTGGCTGATTTACAAGTTACTGTTATTTGACTGTATTTTGGGAGCTGCTGCCTTCTTAAGTGGAAATAACTCAGGTTTCCACAGCAGGTGCATGTATGATATAAAATAAAGGTCTACTCCTGCATTTAAAATTTACAGACCTGTGGGCCTCATCCAGAGCATAATGAAGTAGATAAATATAAGTCACTTTATTCCAGAGAGATTTAGTTGAAGATCAACAGGTAGTTTAGGGCTTAAGGCAATATTTTGGAGCTAAATCTCTTTTCTTTCTACGATTCCTTCACAATCCTGTATGAATTCAGATATACATTGATGTCAGGGGTAGGCCCAGTGATTCTGATTAGCCTAGAATGACTGACGACATTGTTTGCTTCAAAGTTACTTTTCCTTTAAGAAGTACTATTTCAAATTGTAGTGATTTCTAATTCCAGGTAAGTGCTTCCAGACCTGGCCAGGCCAACTGGCCAGTCTGCTCAGCAGCCTGTTTCCAGTGGGAGCACTGTCCTGTGCTACAATGCAGCTCCTGTCATCTACATGACTTCAGATCTTTTCAGATCTTGCTTTAGCATGATTTGGATGTTACAAAGTCCTTTACTTCGTTTTATTTTCATCATTATTAATTAAGATGTGACATTTTCCATTTTATTGTCTTACTTTTCTCCCTTCTCCCCCAAAACAGAAGCTAAAGTCTCTTGGTTCCCTTTGCAAAATTATGCTTTGTAGAGAATTTAACCTGTGTAATTTTAATACTATTGGTAGGCTTATTATTACAAAAATCTGAGCTAGTGCAAAACTCAGCTGTTGTCTTCAGAAGTGTGATTTTTTCTTCATTTTTTGACAGAGTGGTGTGGAGTGATGTTGCTCTAAATAAATTACTCCAACAGCAGCCTGCAGCAGAGAAATACAGGTTAATGGTTTTCAATGTTTTCAATCCCTTAACCGCGTATCAGCAAAACTTCACCTGAAAAATTAATGAACATGTGAGCTGAGTGGTGGGAATTGTTGAAATGAGAAACGCATTACAGATAAGTTGTTAAGCAGTTGGAAGTGCAGTTACTGTACACTTGTCGCTTAAATGCAAGAAAATACATTTAAGACTTGGTGCACAAGTAAAGACAGGAAATATTCCTAATAAAATATGAAGTTAGTGAAAATTCACAGGATTAAAAAGTGATGCTTATGTGTGAAATTTTCCTACTAAAAAAAAAAGTATCATGGAGAGAAATTGAGAGCATACACATCTACACACATGCACAAGAAAGGCCAGAAGGTTCTGATCCTGACATGAAGAGCTTCAAGTATTTTGTTAGGTCTCTGTCTAGTCAGTTTTCTACAGCATAATTTTTGACCTGCAGATATCAGTGGACTTATAGAGAAACATAGATGTTTCTCAAGGAATTAGTTGTAAATAGTAGATTTTGCAAAAATTTCAGCAAATATATCGCATGTTACAAAATAATTCGGTAGGAAAATTACAACTCTAAAACTTCTGTTTCTAGTATTTTGGTCAGCTTCATTTTAATCTAAGGTATTTTATTAACCTGTTTTATAGCATGGTTTCAATAGCACTGAATCTAACTGATTTGTGAAAAGCGTGGCTTCTCACTTCTCAGTAGAAAGAATGAATGAACGAAGGCAATGTGCAATCACCTGCAGTGGCTTGCAAGGTAGTCTATAGCTCTAAATGCTTGTGAGAGTGGGTTTGAGATTAATTTCTTAATTTTACTTAAGTACATTTGAAACCAGATAATTTTATTTAAGTATGTTTAAAACCAGGACTCGTGAAAAGGGAAGAGCAGAAAGATCCTGCCTCCCCATGCGAACTGTGAGCAGCCTTGCATTACAGCTAGGCTGTAAGCTGCAGAGCCTGTGTGGGCATGTCTTCTCTTCAGCTGTGTGCATAGGACACAAAGTTAGACATATTTCCTTAAAGTTACAGGCTAGACTTTAGATTTATATGGCACAAACTTTAATTGCCCAGCATTTCCCAAAGTTTAGAGCTGTGTTTTATAGTTCACCTCCTTATGGGTTACGAATAGAATCCCAACATGGGAGCCAGTTATTCAAAGTAAAAAGCTTGGCCATTGTCCAGCATCTAAAAAGAGAGAGACTGAGGCAGAATTCATCTCAGATTCCAAAGGTGTTACTCCAGACTTATACGAGTGTTACTGAAAGCAGAGGAAGTTCATTGTCTATTATGTTCAAGACATAAGATCTTTCAGACAATGGGCTACAGATACCAGCCAAAATGCACTCATATGTTTTGCATCCTATTCATTGAAACTCTTTGCTTGGAAGGCTTCATAATTTTAAATGCAATGTTCACATATCATGAGGGAAGCTTGGAATACCTAAAAAAGAATCTGTGGGAAAGCTTTATATCAATTTTCACACAAAAACTCTGTCCAGAGATTGAAATAAGCAATCCACAGATACACCCAGGACTTTGACACTATTTCTAGACCAACTTCAACTGTCAAATAAAGTGGTCTCACTGTTCTCTTTTTATATATATATATATATATGTATTCTATGTGCAAAATGAAATATATCTCTTCTAGCTGGAATAACAAATTCATGCATCTTAACAAGTCGTCCTGTAACAAAGGATGAACATCTCTGTATTCGTCTTAAGAAACTTTATATTTTGGTTTGAGATATATGACATTTCATAGCTGGCAATATGCGTTCTCTGAGGGTGAAGTACACCTTCTGCAAAGTCTTTATGTCTTGATAAACTGTATCTTTTGAATATCAGGTTTTTCTAGGCAGACTGTTGGGGTTTTGTGCTCCTTTCAATATTTCTTTGATTGTAACATTCTCTTCAGTTTAGGAATTTAAGTTTTGGAATTCTAAGAAAAGAAGAGGTGGGGGAGTGAGGTGTATGCACTCTGAGACACTTAAGTTACTTTATCTTTCTATCCTGGTTTACCACTGCAGAAGCAATTATTCAGTTCACACGGTTTACAGAAGAACATCTTTCGCAACGAAACCTGAAGTTTCATTAGCATATTATTACTTCTTCCAGGTCACTATTAAAGATAAACAGTATCACTGAATCTAACAAAGAGTCTTGCTGTATCATCACAGCAAATACATCCTGGTTGATTACCAAGAATTGTTATTTTTCTTTTTTGCATATTCCCAAGCTACACAACTTGTTCACATGTCAACTACACAGATTTCCCTACAACTGTGAAAAGAAAGAAAATGGAACCAAGAGACCGAACTCAGTGCCATGCACAGGCAGTCCTTCAGCCATGCCTACCAGGGGCTTGTTCATCTGGACAGTGGCTGAAGAGAATGCTTAGAAGCAAGAACAGGTAAATGCATTGGATGAACCATGTTTTCCAGCCTCCAAAAGCAATTTCTCACAGGGACTATCCTCAAGAATTGCTAGGGTGACACTTCCAAGAGTTATCAGGTATTTAGCAATGCAAGCCTTACTAAAGGCTGCAGAACCTTTATCCTTGCTAAATAGTAAACACTTGTAAAATCTTTCTCATTTGAATGCTGAGCAGAGTGAACTCTGTCACAATATTTTCCTCCCTAAGACATACTTTTTACTACTGATAAATGTCAAGATGGCAATATTCTTCCTTTATAAAACAATTGTAAAGTTGACTGCCTCGGGAAAGACCCTTCTGCTGAAGTCATAGAGCTTTGAAGAACTGTGTGCAAAGCATTTTTAAGGTACTAAGTTACTGTAACTTGCAAACCTGTTCTGTCTGAAGTAAAAAGATATACATTCTCTTCTAGAAAATACAGGTGCTAAAAAATGTAGAAATTGCCTTAAAACTAAGCAAAACTTTCCTATAATTTCTCTGTCCAGTAGTAAAAAGGACTAAGCTGCTCCTAACCTGAGAAAGGGGGAGGGATATAAGGAAAGAGCTATATAAAGTGAGGCCCCAGGCACAGGTAATAAATCCTTCAACCTGATTTATTGTTTTGGTTGAAGAGGTGACCCTAGTATGGGGTGGGAGACTTTCAGTTCTGGGATTCAGCAGCACTCTGGCTTGCTAACAGTATCCACCACCTGCAGCACTTTGATTTTCGGCCCAGTGGCAGCTGTAGAAGTCAATTCAGACAAGAAAACTGAGGGAAAATTCACTTTTGTGATGATTGAAAGGTGGCTAAAAGGTAACCAGAGTCATACACCAGTATTAAAGAAATTGTCACAGAATCATAGAATATCCAGAGCTGGAAGGGACCCCAAAGACTCCTCGAGTCCAACTCCTGACCCTGCACAGGACACCCCCAAGAGTCCCACCATGTTTTCTAACTGCTTCTTGAACTCTGTCAGGCTTGGTGCTGTGAACACCATCCCTGCGGAGCCTGTTCCAGAGTCCAACCACTCTCTTGGTGAAGAACCTTTTTCTAATATCCAATCCAAACCTTTCCTGACATAACTTCATGCCCTACCCTCAGGTCCTGTACAATGATGTGGTTCTGACTCATATCGCACATGTAAATGTCCTTGAGCACTCACAATTTGACCCTTAGCACAACACTGCTACAGATACTCATCCAACTGAACAAGAATCCTGTGTGGGCAGTGCCCATTTCAGGAATTTAGAATAAGAGTTAGTTTTTGGTTGATGGGCACCTGTACGTAAGCTCCCTGTTCAAGCAGTGAGATGTACTGTTTCTAAAAGGAGAGCTCAGCTAGTCCACTGAAGAAATGCTGAGAAAAACATTGATGTCTGGATTCCACCTCACTAAGGTTAGGTGATGGCTAAGTGGGGTTATGATAGTTAAGAAAGGGTTTGTAGTTCTAAGGTTAGAGTTCACGAGCAAAAAGTAATAGGTAGGTAATCTCTTTTTCTCCTCTTGCTCTTTTTTTAAAGTCTTCAGACTGACTCCTGAAGCCTGTGTTTTGTCTTGTAAGTATTTGCACTGTAAAATAAATGGGGACTGTTTAACATTCCCTTCTAAAAATGCCTGTGTGCATGTTCAGCTCCATTAACCATTGAGGTGTACACTGGGCAGGACAGACCCTGACCCCAGCCTAACTGCTGTAATGGGAGTTGCTTATCTCTTATTTAAATAATCAAGTTAAACACCAAACAAATCTTCTAAACTCTGTTTTTTGTTAAGCTCAAAAAAATTGTGGGGAGAATGAAACATAAATCCTGTACAGGAACGATTACAAAAAGCCCCCCAAACCCTAGTTCAGTATCCTGCTGGCAAGGTATATAGTCCTTCTGAAAAGATTAATATTTTTAAAAACAGCAAACTAATTATAAACATGAGATGTCCCTATTCTCCAAATACCAACTGAAAGGCTAGATTACTATCTGGGTAAGATTAGCTGGAAATTTAAAGTGTCATTTATTGAGGTCAAGAAATTAGTTTAGGATAAAAACACTTCCATTTTAAAACAGCAGGATGAAATCAGAATTTGTCTGTTAATTAACCACCAGAAGTTTCATAGCAAAGATTTTACTATCTTCTTAGTTTTGACCTTCTAGTGACTAAATTGGCTTTATCTGCATCTGAGTGACTGTGTAATATATCATTTGTGTACCACCAGATTTAATTCACTAGTGAATTTAGCACAATCCTTATCATGTAGTAGACTAAGATACCCACAAATTACATAATAAAAATATTTCATGTTATTGGGTTTCTAAGGCCAATAAAACACCTAAGCAGCACTAATAGTATCAATAAAGCCAGCTATTAGTACAGGTTTCCTTTCCATCAAAATGGTCATAGGATAAAATCAGTATATACATGTGCGGTGAGATACTGATCAAATGACAATAAAGTTCTTACAGTAGGGTAATTAGGGCTTTGAATGTGATCCGAATGGGGTAAGCTGACACCAACTTACATTCTGATGGTCAAAGAGATGTGATGGTATCTTCTTTACAAAGAACTAAGTAACACTCCAGTGTTTATGTATCCATCTGAAAGAAGCCCCATAAAGAGGAATAAACACTTTTAAATTCTTGACACCATGAGACTTTTTTTTCATTCAGTGAAATCAATCCTAATTGTCCCCTCAGTATTGCTATTTTATAATGACATTGTTAATACATTTTGAAAATATGGAATCAATTTTACAATCAAAACTGGAGAAACACAGTATTTAAGTGAAGGACTTTTTTAGTGGCTGCCACACCATCTTTGACCTCCGAAGTTCCTGAACCTTTTCTTAATCTGGTATAGATTTTTCCTGGTGTGCAGCTAAAATCAGAAACTTTCTTAGCTAAATGCTGTTTGTCTAGTACTCAGGACAATAAGTGGGAACAAGCAGCCTGTAGAATCCTGGTTTTAGTGTTTGGCTTTAGGATTAAGGCATCTGCGTGCAGATTAGGAATGCTACTGTAATTTTTTCCTAATGATCAGGATGTGTGATGTAACATTGCTGCTGCAGCAGGCATCTAAAATAAGAAGAAGAACAAATGGAGACTTAGAGGTAAGGTGAATATTTAAATAAAGCAGTAAAAGTTAGTATGGAAGACTCACAAAGGTCAATTTACTACTCTCCTTTACACTGGGAACAAAACAGTTCTCAAAAATCCCAGGTAGTAATCCAACAGCCCGGTGCCCATGCTACTCAATAACGTACAACCATAACCTCACTGTGTGCCTCATGATGTTGCCCACACATGTAGTTTAAAACTAATAAAGAATTGTAAAAGTAGGTTGAAAGAGGAAGAGGAGAAAAGAGGTAGTTTCATATGTTATAATTATATCAAGTATATTAATTTTGGTGAAATCTAGTGAATGGGGCTGAAGGAAAGAAAGAGGTGAAAGGTATTCTGAAAGTATGAATTTTTCAACAAATACAAGATTCTGGGATTTTGTCGTGGATACTCTAATTTCGGTAAGAGTTTAGATGGTTGTGAGAAAATATTGAAGAGCCAGGAAGAGTTTGTGGATGCTAAGCAATATATGTGAGCCACCAGCATGAAAGATTTAAGGACTCACTCTCTGTAAGGAACTATTATAAACAAAAGAGTAAGCCAGTAACCATAGGAGAAGTGGGAATGAAGAGAAGAAAATTCAATAAATGGCATCTTAAGAAGGAAAAAAATTAAAAGGTACTCCAAAAAGAGGTAGTTAAGAGGAGCTGGGGAGTGAAATTGGGAGTCAGATTACATATAATACTAATGAAAATATCTGTTTTACAAGTAGATAATAGGAACTTCTTATTTTTAAAAAGGCAAATTCTATATAATATATAGATTAGAATCAAGGTTAGAGGGGAATGAGGATAGAGTCACAGAGCATCATGCATGTCCTCAGGCAGAGAGAGCCAATTCATAGTGAGGACAGAGAGGACAAGGACAAGGAGAGATGGGTGAAGTGCAGCACTGATGAAGAACACAATATGAACAGATAAAGGAAGTGGTTGATAAAGTGCCAGGATCAGGCAAAAAAAAAAAAAAAAGATGCTTGAATTGAGAAACAAGAAGATGAGCTTGAGCTGAGCCATTTGGGAACGGTAGTGGAAAGAGAATAGGGTGTGGTAAGGAGAAGAGATAGCAAAGAGAAGTGAATAACAAAGGCACAGACAGGCTGTGCATGAGCCTGTCAGTGTTACCTTTTGAGATACCAGAAAGATCTAAGACTAAGCAAAGAAAAACCTAAAGTTGTAAAGAGCTTTTAAAAACAAGAGTTTGGAGAGGACAAAGATTAAACCTCAAGAGCCACTGTGAATGCCAGAAGGGAAGACATTATAAAAGTCGTACTCATAAAGATTATTAGAGTTCAGAAAGAGTAGATGAAGAGTGGGAATAAGTGATGTCCACAAGGCTAGGAAAGAGAGCAGAGAAAGGAGAAGCAAGGTGGATCAAAAGGCCCATATGGTCCAATAAAGACTGGGGGGGAGCTCTGGGCTCCAGCTCAGGAGCTGGACTATTGGGTAGGTAGGAGTTAATTTAGAACAGGTAAAAATTGGAATGACTGACAGACTGAAAAACAAGTTTGGCAAGTTAATAGAGAGGCAGGGCATGAGAGCACCAACATTAGGACAGGACAAAGGAAATTCTATGATGGAAAAAACAGAGTACATAAGAAACAAGGTCTTAGTCTGGAGCAGGAGGTGGGAAATCGATAAAGCTTATGTATTTCCAGGGAGACAAATTTTGTAAAATATGGATTAATTTTAAGAATACCACTTAAACTGAGAAGTTCTGCGGCACGTAGATTTCTTCACCTGTCTTCATGGTTCTCAGACTTCCCAGAAATCCTTTCTCCTTTTTTGGAGAGTTATGACTGCTGCCGCAGCTACCTTTAACGTATGTAATCGCCCTGTAGTGTTTTTCATCTAACTTGACATAATGCATATTTGAAAACATGTCACAAAAGGGCCAGTTTGAAATGATGCTGTGGTGCACAAAAATTAGTTCTCCTGCCCTTTGGCTGCTGAACAAGAAAATTTATTTTTGTGCATTATGCAATGAATTTAAATGGTATATTTGAGACAGCTTTGTAAACATAGGACTTTGTAAACAGAGAAACTGGAGGGAATCAAACATAACCAAAAGCAATAGAAACTATTCTGGCAACCTATTAAATCATTTTTACTGACTCTTGCCCATCATGCCATTGGACTAATGTGCAGACTTGTCTGTTTGTTTTATGTGTTCATTAGAAACTCTGGTTCAAAATGCAACTGGTCATTGCTACAGCTTCCATTACCCGTGATGGCTTTTAAAGGCGCTTCTGGTTACAGTACTTAGGTTGTGTATATATAGCTGCTGCTTTTGAAAGGGCAAATTCCTGTGCTGTCATCCAAGCAATCAAAACACTCTTTGTTTGCAGAGTGGGGGAGGATGGAGGCGAGAGGAGAGGGGAGGGGAGAGGAGTGGAGGGGAGGAGATGAGAGGGGAGGGGAAGCAGTTGCAACTCATTGGTGTGGCCTCTGCCTTCCTGTCCATTCCAGGCTGCCCCTCAAGCTGTGTGTTAAAATCCAGTGTTCAAAGTAAGGCAACAAACTCAAAGAACGTGGACCCAGCCTTGGAGCTAATGTGTCCTGGCCGGCACATCTCCTGGCTCTGCTGCCTGCATAAAGCCCCAGCAACTGCTTGCAGGGAATGATGGGACAACAAGCTCTGGTGCCACACCATCGGGGATGACAAAGTAAATACTAATGCGTTTGCTAGAGGCTTAGTTGTTGGACTGGGGTGGCAGATAGGGTAACCTGTCTGCTCTGTGACCTTTGCTTCTTTTACAGGGGATGGGTGCAGAGAGGTTAAAGAATAAATACTCTGCTTTTGATCAGCAGTGCGACACTGTGCCCCAGCCCAGACACCTGAGGGGAAGACAAAACTGTTCAAGCTTTCTACCTTCTCCATGGCAATATGCTGAATGCTGCTGCAGCACAAGCATTACTTTTTTAATGGGATTAAGATCCTCTGCCACCAGGAGCAGCCTCTTTGCACTGCATGGTTTTATGTCTCACGAAGATCAATCTATCTCAAGTCAGAGCAGATTTTTTTCTCTGAAAATAAGTAAGAAATTATGTATTTATTAGCAATTTCTCTGACTGAATTATACTCCTACAAGCACCAGCTTCTCTCTCTCTAAGCAAAGCAAATAAGCTATTAATTCTCTGTTTTTCCTCAGGGTATGTGCACGAACAGCAGTTGTAGAAGCTCATCAAGCTGCTGTTTGTTCCTGACAGAACCAGAATCTCTGATGAGTGTTTCATTATTTTCATTCAAAAAGGGGAAAAAAAAGATAATTTCCAGGAGTGTTTACACTCTTTTAAAGGCCACTGTTAGAACTCTCCTGTTGCAAGTTTGTCTAGGTCTCAGTTCCACTCTTCTCCAGTACAACTTTTCTGAAGTGTGGTAGGAAATACTGTGGAAAGCATAGCCAGGTGACTGTGTGGAGCTTAATGTCTCCACTTTACACACTGTTCTGGAACACTACAATGAAGTATACCAAAGGCCTCAGCTAGAACAGTAAATTTCTTCCCACCTTAAGGTGGGTTTCCATTATCCAGAACAGATCAATTACTCTCAGTGTGATTGATGAATTCGATGCTAGCTCAATATTTTATTTTTGGTAATGAAAGTGATCTATTACTGTTTAACTAGTAATTCCAAGAATATCAACACAGAAGACAGGGAAAAAAAATGTTGCATTGTATATGTAGCCAGATTTAAAGATGAAACTGACTTCATGTAGCTCACAAAACATTGTCGTTTCATCTTCTTTTATTTGTGGAATTCATGAAAATTTAAGACTCTAATATATTATGTATGAAGAATAAAACCTAAAAGCTATTCCCAGTATCATCAAACTCATCACCTATACAGCAGTAGATGGCTTGGAGGAACACCTCATATCCCAGCAGTGAGCCCCTTGATCCCTTGCGGACGGTTCAGGGACGTCAGCAATTGTTTTTCAGAGAAGGCCCATTTGTTTCAGTGGCATATCAGGTCAAATCAAGAAGAGCTGCTAGTAAGAGGCAGAGAGAAAATTCACCACCTGCATTTCGGCTGTTACATTTTAGATATAGTATTTATTTTTATAAGCCCCTGGGGGAACAACTCTCCCAGATACACAGTATCTGCATAATCAACCAATTTTAGAGGTATTCAATATTCATATCAGGCTTCTTGAGTTGTGGTAGTGTCCCTGTGGGGTTCTGAGGATCCAGGAAGAGCTTTGCCACAGCATAATGATTGGTGTCTGTTGTTCAGACTGTCAGGGTTAGTCTCTCCCCATCACAGCCTGTTTAAAGGCAGTGATGAACTGTTTAATGAACTCCTGGGAATGGTGTTTTTCCCCCCATATAATGAGGTAAGATATTACCCCATAACACAAGGTAGTTCAAAGATGACCAGACCTTCATGAAGGCTTTTGGTACACCTGTACACGGAGATTTATTATCTGTCTGTTTAGTTTAAGCCCATTGAGCAACATAACCAGCTCAGATGAGGCTGAGGTGGATAACAGGTCAAGATCATGGATACAATTACATTAAACAGAAATATTTGTGGAAGGAGTGGAAAGAATTTACTAAGACGTATGGATGGGCTTGGTAACATCTTTCCAAAATTCATTCTAGAACTATTTTATTCCTTTTTTGTCTTCTTGTTTGTTGTAATAGTATAGTAGTGAATTTAATTTTTTTAAAATTAAATTGATGAATAATATCTTCAATGAAAACAGAAAAACCCCCCATGCTTTATCCTAATTTTAAGTCCTGAAAGTTTTTTGGATCAGTTATTATGTAATAAGTCTAAACACTGTTCTTGTTCTCCTGTGGTTGGTAACTTACTTTAAAGTTCTTAGGGCCCTGACAACGGCAAGTTTAACGAAATTGTGTAAGCAAAACCTGCTGGAAAACTCCCATCATCTTTTTTTTTATTTCTAACTGTGACCCATTTTCTGTTTTTTTTTTTTAGGGGCACACATGGGGGTTTTTTTCTATTTGTTATCACTATTGGCAACAACAGAGGATTTTACAAGTATCACCTTGCTGCCAGACAGGATGTGCCTCTCCAAAATCAGATGTTTGAAAGATAGGTGTGTACATCAGAGCTAGTTGTCTACAATTTCACAAAAAATAATAATGAGGAGGCAGAATTATCCAGAATAATTCCTTTTGCATTAAATCAAATATCTAAAATAGGTAAGATGAATTCTTTTTCAAAAGTGTTTTTCTCCCATTACACTTGAACGGTTGGTTGAAAGACCACTATTTTGTGTCTAGGCATGATAAACATTTATAGTTAGGTAAAATGAATTGCATCTTATGTTACAGACTATTTTTCAAATCATGTGGATGATTGAAAATCTGCTTTTATTCTTTATGAAATTAATACAGAAATGGAGGGGGAGAGAGGCATCCCAGAGTGGCCAATTCATAAAGTAGCTAATCTTGTCTGTATACTGATAGGCATCACATCCAATTGATATTCAGACATTCAAGTTTTATAAGCTTCATGTAAAGAGAATACCTCTATTCACTCAAATATCTGCATACTGAGGAAATTCCATACTCTCAAATGAATGAATCTTTTTAGCATTAAAGAAGTAGTTCACAAACTTTTAAAAAATATATGAAATTGGTTAATCATACACATTGCAATGCAAAAGAAAATTATACAAGTGGAAATGACTCTGGACAGTCAACAATCAACAAATTAGATAAATAGACAGTGGTATTTCACTGGTATGTTTGAAAATTCTGTAAGATACTTTTTGCAACTGTTAGAAAAAGCTGCAGTTCCTAAGACTTGGATGCCTAAAGTCAAACAACTAATTGATGTCTCAAAATAACCAAGTTTTTGTTTTTATTTTTGTTTGTTTGGTTTTTTAAATGCTGACTATGCTCACACAGTGCAAAAGCTTTAAAGCACTCTTTTAAAAATCAACCCAATTCATTACGTTCCTGTGTAAGGATCCTCACTTAAAAAAATTGGGGAAACTGTGAAAAAATACTATGCTAAATTTTAGTAAACTTACATACTAGCAGCTTACAGTGTTGTGTAAGTGTCTTTGCATTTTGCTGTTTATTAACAAAATACAGCAGGTTATGATACAAAATAGGAAAGTCCTGGTTTCTTGTTAAATAATCTTTCGCTAATTCCACGTGGTGAGATGCTGCTCATCTTGCCAGTTCAACACAAAAGGAAACCAGCAGATGGAAGCAATGAAAAGCAGAATCTTTACTGCACTCATTGCAGCTAGTGCAATTTACCGACTTTCCAGAAGTATAATATACATTAGCCCATCTTCCATTGCTCCTGTGTTGATGGATGTTGGCTGGAGTGTCCTTCATTTCAGGACAGAGAGGAAAGAAATAAAAAACGTAAGCGGACAACTGAAAATAGGACATACTGATTCTATTTCTACAAGTCAAAATCAGATGTTTCAGCTCCCATACTTCACATGTCACTAAACTTACTATAATTACAAACTACTATGATAACTACTTTGCTCTGATTATGCACATCCAAAACCTCCTTTGGGAGGAACCAGCTAATTCTACTGAAGTGAAAGGGCTTAAGTTCCTGGCTAGTCTTAAAAATGGAGCTGGCATGGCAGGCCTTTTTCTGCTAAACTGCTGCTGTTGTTACGTCCTTGCATTTTATTTTTTTTTAACTTTCTTAAATTATTATTATTATCTCTTATTTTTATTAACATGAACCAGTAAAACAGACAAATGCAGTGTATAAATCCATGAAAACAGATTTGGTGAGATCTGGTTTTCAAAAGAAATCTACTTAGAGATTTATAAAATAGAAACAAAGGATTTTTTATAATATACATGTTAAGACTTTAAGTTCTAAGACAGATCATCAGATATAAATCAGCCTAGTTTCAAAGATCACTACAAAACAGTACGTTTTAATTTTAAATTAAGTAAGAAATTGAGAAAGAAGAGAAACAAAGTTTACTCTGAAATCTTTTAAGAGCAGCAGGCTAGTGGAACAGAAGAAAGACTATTTCAATATTATACTCTGTTTCCTGTCTCTTATAATTAAAATCTTCAGTGTGAATGCTCAGCTATGGCATGTATATTTTACTAGTAGCAAGTAAAACTGTTCAGAAGGAGTTTAACAAATATTTAAAATTTATTTGAAATTCATTACCACATTTCCACCAGCTGGGATGTAGCCATATCTGCTTTCAGTCTCACACCAAAAGCATGTTATGTTGCTCTGACTTTTATATGGGAAGCTGAATTTATAATAATTTGGAACGTATTAAATATTGGAAAGTATTCAAGCCATAGTGACAGTGAGACGAGACTTCATGAACTGGTTGCATTTAGAGGGGAACAGGAGAAACTGAGCAATTGGTTTGTTATGCTCTGGATCTCTTCTTTCTAACATGCTCTGGTGTACCTCATTTCCACAAAAGCTTTGTGATCACTCTCCCTAACCACTATCCTTCACCACAAGCTAAAACAAGCTGTACATTACAGCCCTGTTTATTTTTAGAAAGATTCAGAATCCTGTCTATTCTGGTTTCATTTTCTTTTACTTTCACACTCCAATAAACTTAACCCACTTTCAACACACTAAGACAATTTAACCTGCCCATGAAGGGACTTAGTGTATTTTAATATAATGAACATTTGTACTCCTATTTTCAAAAGGCTTATATGTAGTCAAATCTCGAGAAAATTAAATCACCTTGATCTATAGCAAATTCCGCAAACATAACAGAACCCAGAAAAACAGCAAAACCTTAAGCATTGTGTTTTTTTCTGAAAACAAATATTAGTGTCCAATATAATATTTTCATTTACAGAATGTGTGGAAACTTTTTCAATAGGGTTCTCAAAAGTAACTCATTTCAAAAGTCAGCTGAAGAAGTCTACGACCTGGTAATTTCCTTGATGGAAGCTTTGGTTTCCTTGTTGTTGTAACCATGTTGCTATACTTTTTATTAAAAAACAAAAACAAAAACAAAAACAACAACAAAAAAAACCCAAACCAAAACAAACAAACAAACAAACAAAAACACAAAACACACACACACAAAAAACAAAAACAAAAAAACCCAACCAACCAAACAAACAAAACAAACAAACAAAAAACACAAAAAAACCCCCACAACCAAAACTGTCTTAAGTAGAGCTTACAAAAGGCTACTGAAACAGAACTGCCCTCTAAGCAAAGCTACAGGACTGTGCATCTATGCAGTGTTATGTCTGGAGGGTAAAGACAGTGGATGTGGCAAGGGATATGGCAGTAGGAGAATATTGTCAACGTGTGCTTCACAGAGGGAAAGATTTCATGGTGTTCCAGACTTGCCTTTCCCAAGTACTTCTATTTCTCTTTTAATACTTGTGTCTTCCCACCAGCTCTATGTAATCTCAGATTAGTCTTTTGCAGACATCTCTCATCAAGATCATTCCAATCCCCTGTGTTCCCTCTCTGTCTCCATCCTAGTTCCATCTCACTGGCCCAGTCCTGTCAGCCCATGGCTGCTAATGCTGTAAGCTGGATGCTCACAGCTGTTTCTGCAGCATTGTCCAATTTGGGAAAGAAAATGACCCCTCTATACATATTTCTATTACACTTTTTTCTCTCTCTGCCTCTTTCCCCAAGAGTTCACCAGGGAGTGCTTTTAATGTCAAGTAGAACACTAAAAACATTTCTCAGCAAATTAATCAAATCATCAATAGTTTGTATTTGCAAGTAGTTAAAAAGATGTTTCCAGAGAGTTTAATAATAAGGAATATGTGAAACCTTTAAAAATTCTTTTCTAATTTAGACCAAAATTTAAAATTTTCCCCGAAAATTTATTTGCGGTGATTAGTAGTGAAGAAGTATAATTTGTGGGGAATCTGGTTTGTTCTGGGGCAGCTAGCAAGTATGGCAGACGTGAGTAGCTAAAAAGTTTCTATCACACTCAAACCCTGTTCAAGATAATTCCTATAACAATATATCAAGAAAGCACTGACTTTCAAATGTGTGTGTTTAGGGTACGTAAGTAAGGAAAGTAAAAGAAAAAACCATAGCAAAGCATGTTATGCAACAACAAGAACAAGGAGACATGACCACATGGTATATACCAGAGGTGGGCAACAGGAGAACTATGACTGAGTTTACAGGCAGTGGGCCTATAACAAAACAATGGTAATGTTTTTTTAATTATGGGTATGAATGTGTTTCATTTATTCTTTCAGTGGCTTCAGTCTCATATTGGTCACTAGGGCCATAAAATATGTAGTATGGTTTATAATCCACAGTGTTCTTTGTTGCTTTTGGAGCAATCAGAAGGCTGCTCATACAGTGTATTGTACAAATAGGCATGGTAACCTTCCTGTTGCATTACCAGCTGTGGTGAGTGTTGTTTAAAATACACCATGTATTTTACTGCTGTTTTACTATGACACCTCAAGCAGACAAGATAAAATTCCAAAGCAAATACTTCAACAGGAGCAGTATGTACTGTGTGCTTTCTGTCATCTCAGCTGATACATCACTGTACCCCTTGGCACCAAGAGAGCACAGCACAAAGGAAACAATCCAGCCCATTTACTTCAGAGACGTAAGTCAGATGCAGCAACACTTGAAACAAAGTTCCCTCACCTCAGCAGGGCTGCCAAAATTGTCTACATTTTACAACCAAGTTCCCAATCCAAAAAACTTACAGTAATAGTTGTAAAGGCAATTTGATCTGTTCCTGAAGTGGTTATTAAAAATCAGCTCCAGGAAACTGGTTTGCTCTTCTCTTGGGATCCAGCAATTCTCCATTGGAAATGCTTTCCTCTAGAACTGCTTGTTACTGGTTTTAAAACATGTCCCTAATGTAGATTTTACAATATGGTACTCTGGGGTGTTTCTGGTTATGAGTCCTTGGAGTATTTATACATTTTCTTTGCAAAGAAAACAGAAACACTCAAGTGAAACCAGGGTATGCCTTGTACTGACTGAAGACCTAACCACTGGGCACCAGACCTGTGGTCCTTCTTGCTTATTCACAGAATCATTTAGATGGAAAAAGACCTTTAAGATTATCAAGTCCAAGCAGCTTTTTGCTGCTGTTCCTAGCTGTGTGCTGCAGACAGCGTGATAGTCACTATCTGTAATTGACAGCAAGGACACATTCCATCTAAAACAAAAGGCTAAGAGTAACTACTTCTCAACAGAAATTATAACTGGGTTTGCCAGGCTTAAGGAACTAAACGTAAGTATAACACAGATGTCCAGGGGAAAGTTACCTTCTCAAAAATTATGGGGAAAAACTGCACTGGACCACCATACAAAAGAATAACCTTTGTGATCTCATGATGATCTCCTAAAACAATACGTGAATGGTGAGGCTTAATACGGAGACTGAAACCTGCTCAGGCATAGCCCTCCTCCTTGAGGTCCCTATTGGCTGGTTCCCATGGGTTTTCTCACAATACCTGAGTGGCCAAGGGAAAGAAGTTGATCCTGCAAAACCATACTTTTGCACATGCAAGTCATGAAAGAAAATTTAGTGCTTTCCATAGCTGTTCTGTATCATCGCTACTTCCCTGATGTGGCTTTGTAGTTCTGTCCTCACGCCTGTAGAGTGGATAGCCTAAGTGCTGGAAAAATAATACCTTTATTAATACATGTAAGGGCTTTGCTATATACCTTTTTTTTTAATTTAACTTGAAGAACCAATTACTATTGGATATATTGCAAAGGTTTTGTTGCATGTTGTTGAAGAGACATATCTAAAGTAACAAAGGTCAAGAAAGTCACACCTCAGAGTGACAGTTCCATGAAAGAGGTAGTAAATCTAGGTAGTCTGCTCAGTGCTCTATAATGATTCAGATTCTGTGTCTACTCCTGTATATTACCATTTTAATTGCTGTACATGAGAATATATAATATATTCAGTAGGTCATGATGCAGAATAATGAAACATTTCATTAAAGAAGCATAAGCCTCTTCATTATATTGTCATGGGAATTGATTTGTTCTATTATAATTGTTTTTATATTTACCAAAAAAGTTCTCAAATATATTAAGCTTTAGTATACTAATTAGATTGTACTTTACAGTACCAGTAGGTGTGGTTTTCTTTCTGTTCACAGTTGAAAGATGGTATGGAGCATATAGTTCTTCTATTAGGAGCTGAAGAATTTTAAAGAGGTGTGTGTATGTTGTTGCTTTTTTGTTATGTCTTCAACATTGGCCCATCTTCTGCTCTTTCTCTTTTTTTTAACTTTCTTCAACTTTACCTTTTTTATTTAGTTGTTTTTGCACTTGTGGTCCATTGTACTTCTTCCAGTAAGTCATTAATAACTACCTTAGCCACTGCATTAAGTTTTGTGTGCTTGAATACAGTGGATTTCCATCCATATTTGATTTCATTAACTTCATTGGATTTCAGGCACATAAAAAGTTAATCATGCTGTTAAATGTTCCTTTGAAAAAGCCTATGGATGCATAAAAAGTCACAAGAGGGCAGGCAACATTATGTGTTTGACTGTCAGTTAGTTATCTGCAGTGTTTGATCATATGCGTATTCTCTTTATAATAAAAAGAATATGGTCTCAGTAATAAACCATTTAATAAAGAACTAGTAATTTTTACTCTGTGATACCATAAAGTAACTTGTATCACAAAAGTAACTCTCAAACTTATATAAAAGGGACAGTTTTGGTAAATCTTAAATTTTGATAAAATATAAGTTATTTATGTTCCATTATATGATTTTCTGTGTGAGAGAGATAATTATGAGATAATTAGAATATACTACTTTTCCATAAATGAAGCAAAATAATAATGGAACAGATAATATAAGACCTCTGAAGTTTCATAGATACTCATTACAAAATGTATAACAAGTAAGTGTGTAATTACAATATTCTCATTATTTCCTGAGAATTAATTCTAACTTGGAAATTATTACCATAATCAAAATTGTGATCTATTATTAATTATTACTAGTAAACATGCTACCCAACAAAATCCCTTACAATTACTAACAAGATTGAATACATGTACAGCATCTCATACTTTGAAAAGCAAAGATAATAAAAGACAGATTTTACATTTTTAGCCTGCAGAGCTTTGTGTATGTCTTGATTAGATTATTATAATGAAAGATTAACTCCTGAAGAGGATAGCTTTGCCTACTGATGATTGTGATGGAGAGCAGAACGAAGAAAACCAAGATGCTTGTAGTCTACTAAGTACTAGTTCCTAAATTCTTAAAAAATAATCCAAGTCCAAGATACAATGGCTAAGACTAGGAGATTCAAGCCTGTATTTTTGATGGTAGGAGCTTCAGTCAAATACTGCAATGCATGAGGAATGTCAACAAGGCAGATAAGAGCACATATTTTAGGTCCTCAGGCATTCAGTCCATGTAGAGAAAAAGACACCTCCAGAAATGAACCTGAAGGCCTGTGCCTCATCTTCCTCCCTCAGCCATGGAGAGAGCCCAAGGAGCTCTGTAGGGAGAGATCTGCAGTGGGTGAGCTCATGCACTTTAAGAACCTTCACAATGTTGAAGTTTAAAATGGCCCACCTTGACTCAGTTGAGGTTGAAGTTTAAAATGGCCCACCTTGACTCAGGTGCCTGCCATTCCTGAGTGCTGTGCCCTGACTGACAGGAATGAAGGAGTGATCCTTATCCATGTAAGCATTCATGGCGATGGATGTGTTACTGATGCAATGGTACGTGATATGATGCAAAAACCTTAAACGAAAAAATCTCAGATCCAGCTAGCCACCTCCCCTGAAGAACAGACCGCCCCACAAGTCTGCAAACTACTCGAGATTTGTGAAAGACTGTGATCATTTGTAGAAAATTCTTCTGTCTCCAGTAGGCACTGGAAACCCCATTAAGTCCCAGGAAAAATTATGCTATTGGCCATTTTAAGGAGGATATCGAGACGAGGACAGATGCATAGGAAAACATCAGTCTGTATTTTTTTCTGGTGAGGTTGAGTAGATGATGAATGTACAGTGCCTTTTCCCCATTTTGTTTCTCTTATCTCACCATAAATTCTTACATCCAGAAGGAACTGTCAGCCATAACCTACAACTGCAATCCTTGCAATGCACTTAAAAAATTTTCAGTGCTTAAAAAGAAAGAAATTAATTGAGTCAACTGTTTAGTTGATATCTTTGAATATTTTCTTAATCATTATCTAGTGGATAAAACATTCCCAGTGTTGCTTGCTCTGTGCCTCCCTCAGTTGCAAATTCATAAGATTTTGTCATAAGATTAGTACTTTTCCAGACAAAAGTGAAATAATTTTTTTTCAAAATTCCAAATAAATTAATACAGCATTTCCGGGTAGCAGAAAATATAAAAAAAAGTAAAAAGGAAAAGAGACATAGAACAATTTTTAACAACAAAATCTCTTACTCTACAAAACTACAAAATCAATTTCCATTTAAAGTATCCCAAATAACAGCATAAACAACAACAAACATTTTCTGTAAGGAACTCTGATTAGAGTACATATTATTCCCTCTGTTGATTAATTGAACTGGAATTTTGATTACCTTTAATTGTACACATTAAATAAGTCAGTACTGTGTCATGATACACCAATGCATACAGAGGGCTTTTTAATTCAATGTAAACAATTATATCCTAAATCACAGAAAGCATTGAAACATTCACCTTTTTTTTTTGTTTTGTTTTATTTGATTGGTTTTTTTCAACTCGGTAAGCGTTATTTGCCTTCATAAGTTTTGAGGATTGTGGTTCTGACTGAGGTTATGGAGGCACACTTCCAAAACATCAGTCAAGTTTCTGATTGCATTGCAAGACAATATCCTCAGAACTCCAGCTGTAGACTCTCTCTGGCTTTGCCACAGAACAATGTTTCTCCTTAAACAGAGGAGAATGCTTATCTTCTCCAGGGGGTTTTAGAGTCAGGAATAAGTTGCGATACTAAAAATAATGATAATGAAGAGCATCTTGCAGATCTATTTTGGAACTTTCAATTTTAAACACATCTGGGATCAGATCAGTCAATTGAAAAAGTGAGAAAGCATTTAAACATCAAGGGTATTTTACAATAAACAATGGTGGTTTAAAATCTATTGTTATTTTTATTGTTTTCTATGTTATATCAACCAACATAAACACATGTGCTTAGTTTAAAAAGTGCAAGCAAATCCAACTTTGAAAACCACAGTTTTTTCAGATAAGAGCCTTAATCTGCACACTGTTAACAAATATTCTAGTTTCTAATATAACACAGCACAAGGTAAAAATACATTTCTCATCTAGATCACAAAAGTATTTTACAAATATGTATTTTATCTACATGAAATGAAAAATTGAAGACTGGGAGAGAGGGATGATGAACAACTATATTTTTAGTATGAGAAAGAAAAGACAGTTCAAGGCCTCAAGTAAACTGGAAAGCGCTTTTATTAGAGTCTGGAGGTGAATCAGTAATATCCTGCAACATTCTGAATTCCCTTTCACCATACTGAGTGAGAAAAGAGCTGAGTATAGTACATTTAAAATCAAGCAAGGAAACCTTTTAATATATTACAAGTGAATCAGAAAGAAATGTTAATTTTTAATAAATAACTTTTTTAAAAACTTCTATGCTGTCCTAATCAGAAGTGGAAAAAAGGAAAAAAAATCCTATATTACCAAGTAATTCATTTTTTTTAACAAGATATAAAAAGAGATAAAGGAGTACAGAACAACAGTCACAGCAGGTACATATGCACAAGGGCAAGAATAAACAGGTCATGACAAAGAAATATAATAATTTATTGCTAGGGCCAAATATTTTTCAAAACTGTTAGGAATCAATTAATCACTCATAAGGACATAATTTTTTTAAAAACAAACAACAAAAACTACATGGATAATTTTTAAAAGACTCATTAATGAGCAGACACATGATACTTTGCTAAAATTAGCCTACTCAGACCAACCTGGTGTCCCTTCCTGGATCTAATAAGAAGGTATGTCTGTATCTGGTGAGATGTAGTGCAAAAAGGCAAGAGTCAGAAGGAAGGACACAGTACATAGCAGGAATTCAGAAATGTTGTCTGTACGTGTAGAAAGGTGTCAGGAAGGCCAAAGCTCAGCTCGACTTGAGACTTGATAGGTTCACAAGAAGAAGAGTTTGTTCATTCGTAGTAAGATACTGAACAAACAAAATTTTGAACTGTTGCTGAGTGAAAATGATTATTCAGTGCCAACAAAGACAGGTAAGACCAAGGAACTCAGCATCCCCTTTCCTTCAGTCTTCTGCAACTACTGAAGAGTTCTTCAGTAAATTTTTTCATGTCCATGGGAAAAAGCATCATATTTGTATTTTCATTAGTAAAATTACAGTTTTGTAACTCTTGTGATGACGGGAAACTATTTTTCAGAGTGTTAAGCATCCTAAACCCCCAAATAGTGACCTTTCCTGATCTACTTCACTACAATTCTTTTACTCCATACTTTTGTCTGAATACTTATTTACATTTGTGTTACATACAACTAAGAGCTGCTTGGCAAAGTTAATAAGGAGAGTTGAGTTCCCTATCAGTCTCTGCCACAAGAAATTTGTGAATTTTTCTTCATATTTTTGATGAGTAAAATCACTCATATCTGAAGTTGTCAGCTATCAATCAGGAACGCCAGAACAAGAGGTCATGAGCACACCCAGGGGTGATTTTGACAGTGGCTTGTCCCAGGAGCAGATGAAGATCTCCAGTGAGGAAACCACAGGGCTCATGAAAGTCAGCGAGGAAGTATTTTCCCAATGGATGGGCATTTCATTAACACCTCTATTTGAAGGGTAAAATGACATCCTGGCTACAGTATGCTGAGGTCTTGACCTTCCTCAAGAAACCACCTAATTACTATACTCTGTCAAACCTCCCTTTTTGGAGAATATGATTAAGGAGGCAGTTGCTAAGCAACTTCAGGAGCACCTGGACGAAGTGGGATTTTTAGTCTTCTTCCAGTCTTCAAGTAATCATTTCCAGACAAGTTTTCGTACCAGTGTTAGCTTCATATTTCCTAATACTGCTCTTGGGACACTAATGAAATATTGTTTTATATCAACTCTGTTAATGTTTTTCACATATATTTCAGTTATTGATGATTCAAATCATCTTATGATGAGTAACACAAGGATCATGTTATTACCAGAGTTTTATAAAGAGCATATGCATATAAAATCAAATGCTTTTTACTTATATTCATGAGAAGCAAAGCTCACCTTGAAGAACAGATAATGATTTTATTCATATTCATCTCCATGTTTCTCCCTAAATCCCTGATATCAAATATGCAAATCCCCTAGCCTCAGTCAAAGAAAAAGAAAAACTGAAATTGTATCACCATCAGGACTTCAAATAATGAAGCCATGAATAAAAAGATCTGTGATAAATGACTTTCTAATAACAACAGGGTTTCTAATAACAGCAGGAATCAGATTATGAGAACATAAAGGGAAGTTTCATGTATGAATGGTTTGAAGAACTGCAATCTTAAGATTTCTTTATTGCTTAAAATGAGGAATGATGTTGACTGTACCCGTCAGAAATTCTTCTGTGGACCTGCCAAATCTCCTGCTTTCACAGATCCTGAGGGTCAGCTGTGAAATTGTGGCTAAGAAATTAATCAAGTGCCACAAAAATCAAACAAGGAAACAAACAATCTGGTAAGTAAGCTTTCCTCAGAAAACCTGCCCAAGTTGGAAACACTCTGATGATATGAAATATCTAAGTTAGTTTAAATAACTTGTTTTTACAGATATTTTGCCTTATGTGAAATAATTGGTCATTTTTCATTATATAATTAACTGAAACAAAAATATAAAAAGTTTTTTCTTGACAAAGGGTGATGTTTCTCTTTGGGTCCAATAAGACAAAGGGAAGAGTTTGTAGTCTGGTGTTCCCCTAAGTACTGAGAAAGTTCTTCTCCTAGACTCAGAAAACTTGCCTGTGAGAAACAGCTAAGGTGAACTAAGAGAAGGTTAATAAAAAAGTAGTGCCAGTGTGTAATTTCATCTCTGTTGCCCTCCTGTATTGACTTCCTCTATTATCAAGTTTCTATTACATAACCAGATTTATGCTGCAGCTCCAAGTATCACAAGCATAAATCAACGAGTGGGAGCAGCCAGCAGAGTCAGACAGGGAAATTGTTTTTAAGTCCCACAGACATTTGGTTCTAAGTCTGAAACTCTAGCAATGCTCATGAACTTGTGACCGTGGAAAGTGGTGGTGGTGGGGGAGCTCAGCCCTTTTCCTGAAGCGTATCAAGCTCTCCACTGCTTAAGTTGCTGATGAAGTTGCAGTGAACACACAGGAGGATGGAGCAGAGCAGAAGGAAAGAGAAGGCAGCCAAGACACAAAAGTGCCATGGAACAACTCTTTCTTCTATCACAGCTCCCAACATGGAGGTTGAGTACTTGAACACTGGTTAGCCCTTGAGGAGCCTGACAAAGTGATCCTTTTGACTGTTTTCAACCCTTTTTATTGATGGATTAGATATTGAGAGGGAAACAAACTGCAGAAAAACAATTTCTTATTTCTGATTAAACATAGAAAATAAGGCTATTTAGACAGTTTCTTCAATGCTGAGGCTAGAATCAGTACAGACTTCTTTCTGCTTGTCTTTCTGTTTAGCTTTAGAGGAGTTTGTTTCAGGCAACAGGACATCTGAAAAATGCCCAGTGTTTTCTGAAAGAAGCATAGCAATGAAGAACAGCTATATGTTTTTCTGAGTTAAATGTGCAATGTCTATATGTCTGTTTGTTAATGGTACGACATTACCCACTTCTGATTTTGAAATCTTCTGTAACTTTCAGATTAACTCACACCCAAGAGGGTGTGAGGCAGATCAGTGGCCCTTCCGTTCTCAAGGGTTAAGACCATGGTCTGTTGCAGAGCATTAATACCTATCTGTCAAGAAAGGTCCCTTCTTCAGCATGTCCCACCGACCTGGTACCCCAGCTGTAGCAATACAGTAATCCACTAGAATGCAGCATGGCTGCATGTTATCACAGAAACATGGATTTCTGCTGCAAGTGTCTCAGAACAGCCTAGGCTACAAGCATATACCTCAGTCTTCTACTGTAGACTCTAGAAACAGCAAAAATGTAAGCACAAATGTAAGCTGAGAAGGGCCCTTCACTGTCTTGGAGGGAGTGAGAGCAACAGAGTGATATTAGTAAAACAATATTTTAACCAACTCCACTAAAGATTAAATGATTTTCCTTGGACCTTCGCAACTACCTCTGTCCTTGGAGGTTTTGAGCTCTTTCTGGTGTTGTACATGAACAATTTCCTAATATGTTATATCTCTTGTCCTCCATTACCATGAGGCTATTTTCTAGCTGTCTATTAACTAATTCTAATTTGACAGCACTGCTTTGGAGATGTTGCCATTTGATGTTTCTTCATCCTGTCAGTTCAGTTGTGCAAATTGAAATTAACCCAGATATCCTTCCTGGGCTAATGTGCCTTCTGACAGTCCCCAAACACACCTCCAACACAGGGGTTTTGTTTCTTTGTGTTCCGCAGAGAGGACTTGTGGCATTTTCCACAAGCAGGTAATTACTGTACTTTATATCTACAACTAATCCTAATGCTAACTGATTAAAGAAGGGGAAAAGCCAAGGATTGTGGAGTTAGAGACAATTTCTTTTAAAGAGAGTAGCTCTGCAGAGTACCTGTGGTGAATTATCCTCTTTCAAGTTTAACTTCTTCTTACGGTTCTTTCTCACTTTCCAGATAGATGTTCCAGTTGGTCACTATTGCACAGTGCCATCACCTTTAAACAGTTTTTCCAAATAATAAGATTATCAAAACTTGTCAAATTCCTAGAGGAAATTTTTCTTCAATTAATTATAATTTTTTCTCCTCCAAGGAATTTTTGCAAACATCATTTATCTCTTGTACCTCTCTGATTTACTTAGGTAAGCACTTTAGAGTCATTGTGCTTTGCTTTTTTTTCTAATTTAAAGCTGCAATATGGCATTTGTTTTCAAGACTGTTGAAGATTTTATATAATATTTACACTTAGAAAATGCAAAACTATAAGTATTAATTATACGGCCTCACATTTGCAATACTTGTTCTGGAGATGACATTTTGTTCTTATTGCCATTCAACATCAAGCTGAAAACAGTTCTTAAAAATTAATGGCCTATGCTAAATAGATACTGAAGGATCAGAGTCTAATTTTAGCTAGACTATATTATAATAAGCAATTACTTTCTCTCATATCATGTTTATATAGCATGACCAAGTTTAAATACCTGATTTAGTAAGGCCCTGAAATGAATAATATAGCTTCTTGAAGGAAGAGTAAAAAACCCTGTGTTACTCATTGAAAACTCACATAGAACTTTCCGTTTATTCAGTTGATGAGCTGATAACTGCATTAATACAAGGTGGAAATATGTAAAAGAACAGTGTCTTTTAACAGCTTTTTGTACTGTGGTATTTTAGAGCAAATCACTTCCTTTCCCTAGACCTTTTAAAGGTTCTTTCCGTAAAACAGTTCTCTGGGTTTTCTGTATGGTCGGTGAGACAAGCAGGTTATAGTGTTTTCCAGAGTCTTGGTGAGGAATGGATGTACACAATGGTACTGACAGCCCATGTGGATCAGGACCCAGCTCTGCTCCTCTTCTTGGAAAAGTTCACTAGACACGTAGGCTGCCAGTAATTAGATCTTGTTTCCAGCAGAAGAAATGAGATCAGATGTAAAATCCAGTACTGTGTAATAGGATGGAAGGTTTCAGTATCTGTCTCTCTGACTTTTTGAAAGGTCTCTTGGCATCAGGTTCTCCTTTCTTGTAAAGACATGGTTCTTGAAAGCTGTTCTTGCTGTGGTAATTCCAAGATAAAATGTTATAGAGCCGGTGCATTGCTGTCTGAGCCTGTATCAATAACCATTCATTGCCAAGAAGTCTAGAGCATTCATAACGCCATTTTTTATTTTGTTAGCTTCAAAAGGCTTTATAATGATACTATTTTTATGTATCAGTGCACAGAGATTTTATCACAGAGCACAGCTCTGTTCAAATTTAGAGCAAAAAGATAATTTCTGCCCCAAGGAGTTCACATCTGAATATGACAGAGAAGTGACTTACAGACATAAATAGAGGTGAAATAAAGTATTTGTGATATTAGAAGGTTGTATTCATACAGCATTAACAGCTTGGTTATATTTTAGGAGAAGGGAGGGAGTGTAGTGAATGCAAGTATGATTTTCATATATTTTCTGCATTTTCCACACGCATGTAACCCCACTTATAAGAAATTCATACCTTGTACAATAAACTTTCTCACTGGCATGGTTATATGTTTTATTTAAATTTTATTCTTCAGTAAGAAAAAAACAAACATGGATGGTATCAGAACTGATGGAAAACTCAATAAACATACCACTGTATCCATGTATACACATATTCAGTATCTACGATGCTTCCTACAGACTGCCAGTGCAGTTTTCTCTCCCTGAACAGATTCCACTAGTAGATTCATTGGATTTCCACAGCAGCATCAGTCAGCCCAGGCAAGTGACATTATCAGACACACAGTAATGTGAATGAGATTCCACGTGATAATGTCAAACAGCAAATATTGAGGTACCCAATTCAATCGGGTGTAACTTGATTTTGAGAAAAACTACACTTGAATAAAAACATATGTCTAGATATTATAGCCAAATGTCTTTATTCTTTGACTTTTTTTTTCCCTTATATTTTAAATTGGTCCAGAATAGATCAAACATACAATAATTTCAGTGTTTATGTGAAATCCAGATTTGGCACTGAGTGATGTTGTTGACCATGTTTAGTTCTTAACATTCTGGCTGACACAGATGTATTAATGGTATAACACTGTCATATGAATTTTGACAAAATATTGTTATATTAGATTTTTTTTGATTACTTGAAAAATTGACAATAATAGCAAGGCTTTTGAAAAATACTGATTTTCAGAGAAATTCTGAAGCTCTACTACTTTGAAAGCCAAAATTCCAACTTGTAATAGAAGTGAAAGAACATGAGGAAAAATGTTTATTAGAGGAAACAAAATAACATCAAAGTGCTTCAAGGGGAAAATTGTTTCTTGTTATCTTGATCAGTGTGAGAGAGTAAGTGTAGAGTTATTTATAAGATTCACATTAGCAAGAGCTTTTAGAGCTCACCTAAAGAATAATGCACACTTCGTTTCCTGGGCTCATCCACAGTGATCAGTAATGATGAATTCGAATGTGGGCATAAAATTTGTTTTAACCCATCATTCACAAAGAAAGCCTTTCTAGGTATGACATGATATTCATCCCAGAAGAATGCACAACTTTTTGTTTTTCTCATGTTTTGGGATGCTGAGACAAGTGCAAAGAGCAGTAAATTGTGATATTTTCAAAGGAGACATATAGTATGGAAAAGTAACAATTCTTTCTTTCCTGAAAAAAACATGTCAAACAATATGGTCTTAAAATTCTACCCAGACAAGTAGGACAAAATGTAATTTATACTGAAAATTGAACTATACTCATTTCCTTAAACTGGGAAAAAAAAAAAAAAAAAAAAAGTCAAACAATTTTTGTTAAACTCAACAACAAAATCTTGTTTCAGTACAAACTCCAGCATACATTTAACTGGAATTATTAGTCACACTCCCATAATATAGCAGATGTTATTCTTTTGCTGTCCTTTCAGTAAACTACTATCCACAGAAGCCACATCATGCACATTCAGACATCAGACATAAGTAAATCAATTTAAGCAGTTTTGATAAGAAAGGCCTGGGGGGAAGTATATATATTTATATTTATGTATATATATATATATACACACTCTAGATTGTCCTCTGCACAGAGAATTTTGAAATCTTTCTTACAGAAAAACAGCAGTGGACACCAAAAATCTCTGTCCATCCTCATGGACCAGTTTTACTCTCAAGTGTTAAATACCCTAAGTGAAAGGAAAACAGAACAAGGTCAGTAATGTCATAAACCCTAAATTAATTGAGAATTGCTATTAGCACTGTTTGTCTCCCCCATTCCCAAAAGGGGAATATGTTTTAATACTTTTTAAGGATGAAGTCATGCAGATCTAATGATGCTGATTCACAGACACACTGAGCTAATGCACTTCATAAGAAGGACATTGTATCATTTCAGCAGATTTCACAATGTAAATATTAAAGGGAATTTCACCATGCCATCAGCTTTACTGTAATCAAAGACTCCAAGGTATGATTACAGCCAAGCAGGTCACACAGTGAGATAGACTCACTGAGGCAGTAAGATGGTCCTGGTCTAAAAAACATAAGGCAGGAGACACAAGCCAATCCTCTTACTGTATAATAGAACATAATGTTATATCACGTCTTTAAAAAAATCAGTTCAAATTATCTTGCAGTCAACTGCTTCTGGTTAAGGGAAAAAAAACCCTAAGATGAGGACTGCACATATTTATATCAAAGTTAAACACTGGGGAAACAGGCTGCAAAATGAGATTTTTCCTCACAGGATAGGGTAAGTATCAGTTAACTGAAGTGTGCAAACAAAGTGCATTGTTTTAAGACTTCTGTTTTTTTATGTGCTATGTTTCATATTTGGAAGGAAACAAGAAATCCCATGGTTCTGATGCTTGTTTTTAAAAAATGAAATCAGGAAGAGAATTTGACATGTAAACGTGTACCTCTTTCCTGGGGACCTCAAAGATAGCTCCTCTAGATATTGTCTACTTATCTTTTTATAGAGTCCTGACCTGGACCTGATACAAGCTGCTTCCACCAAGGCCTGTGGTTCCTCCCCTCTCCCAGGGGATAACAGGGTATGAAATGGAGAGTTTAATTTACATAGGGTACACAGTTGTTGTGAAATATAAATAGTACTCCACCTAGAAGTTAGGAAAAGTGACTTAAAACTTAAGATAGTGAGATCTGGGTCATTCCTTCCTTCCTCCCTGTGGGCACCCCTCTAGGCCGGGTTTACAGACGCTGTGCTCCAGGATCCCTGCACTCCAGCTACTGCTGTTAATGACAGTCACATACCCCCCACCTGGGCAGAGGCATCACTGGTCGGCCAGGGCATAGGCAACTCATATGCAAATAAAGGTTAGCATATTTCTTGTGTTGCTCTTTTCACTGCCATGAGTCCTATATACGCAATCCCACCATTTTTGCTGGGTCAGCCCTTGCACTAACTTATATGTCATGGGTGAAGTATGCTGTCTCTCTCTTGTGTTTTGTGAGTGGTTGGATCTTGTGTTTCATCTTCACTAAGTATCCCACATACTTCATAGTGCTCTCAGCATATTAGAAAAGAGGTTTTGTCTATGCCCTCTTTTGGCACTCAGGAGCCCTTTCCTAGATTATCTAGAGTTTTGTAGTATAAGTAGCTGGAACACAGGAATGATTGATTCCTTACCCTCTTATTCCCCCACTGTCTAAAAACAGAGAATTGCCCATCACCCAACTCCACAGGGTGACTCCTGCCTCAGTAAAGAGCTCAGGCAGTTTCTGAGTACTGTAACTCCAGGATTTCCTCCTTGCTACAAAGGCTCATTTTTGCTATTAATTCTGTAATTAGGCAAATGGATTATTTCTTTTTGCCTGTTCCTAGATGAAATCCATATCTGTGGAAGGAAAAGCCACTTGATATGTTTATATCTGAAGGAAATTTTCCTTTATTTTACTCAGAAAATGAAAAATCAGCTCTTGCATATCTTCCTCCAAACTTTTGCTTTATTTCCCCAAGAAAAGCTCTGTGTATCTGTTTTCAAACTTTATCTTTGTGACAGTTGTCTATAAGAAGGAACTGGTCTGCTTATTTAAGCTCTGTCATTGTATACGATGTGAAAGCTTTTATTGTATCACATTACATATATGGTGAGGTAGGAGTGAGAGTGCATAAAAGAAGTCCAGTATCTACATTTGTTCATTCATTGCATCACTGTATTTAGTTGCCTATTCACATAAAACAACAAGGCTTTTGTATAAATCTGACATTTAAAATGTAGTCTACCATGCAATACTTACTGTACAGTCTATGTTATTTTAATTTTCTTAATGCTTGCTTTACACTTTCCAGCGATATGAAAGCATCTTACCCTTTGACTT
This sequence comes from Oxyruncus cristatus, assembly GCA_013399855.1. Taxonomy (NCBI): domain Eukaryota; kingdom Metazoa; phylum Chordata; class Aves; order Passeriformes; family Cotingidae; genus Oxyruncus; species Oxyruncus cristatus. Next base: position 291,113 of record VXAY01007230.1, on the reverse strand, counting down.
AACATCTGTTTGAGAGAGGGAAGAAAGGTTAATAAGGTAGTGTGAAAGGAAATGCGTACAGGTGTCACACACCAAGCACTGGTAAAAGTGACGTGTTTAATGCCACTCAGTTTTATTTGTTATTAATGTGCCAAGGGGTCTCTTTTGTACACATCGAGTCTTAGCGGTGTCAGTGTATTCATCTCAGTGGCCTGTATGGCAGAGAAACACACAGTGGTATATACTGGTGGTAAAAGCAGATAGACTCTGTGTCTGTGCCTAGTTAGAAGTTTCTCCTTTTTTCATTGAAAGAAAGTTTACTTTAGAATAAAAGTCTTGACAGTAATTGAAATACGTGTTTCCTATCAAATACTACACATCATAAGGTGAGTTGCTAAATGAAAAACCACAATAATTGCATGTCTAATTTTCCTAATGTTAAATGAGGAATTTAAAGTAAAAAGTTACTTAAACGGCTCTCCTGCCTTCTCTGTATCTTTCATTGTAAAGCCTTTGCCTCAGACTGTCCCCAGGACTATTCTGCCTGCTCTCCTTTTACAAGTTTTGAAGTAAAAGAATAACACCACCTCAGAGAATGCTGCAGAGCCCAGGAGGTTAATCTGGCAGAGACTGTCCTCAGGGACAGGTCTTCCAGTTTTTAAAGCTATTTCCAGATTAAGTGACCATTCCAAACTATCTCTTTTCTGCAACATTACTGCAGACTTTCAGCTAGCCCAATTAGCATCATTAAATCTGCAGCAGCTTTGTCTGGATATACTGCCTGTTAAGGAGCATTCTAATATCTGAATTGCCTCATGTCTTTAGTATCAGAAAGCTGTGCCACAAATTGATTCCCAAAGAATTGCTTTTGGCTTTTTGCTTTTTACAAAGAGCAGACTCTTGGCTCTGGAGGTTGCCTGCTAAGCTACAAACACACTAGCTCTTACCTGGTATCTTTTCTCTGAAAATCAGCTTTTGGCCTGCTGGATCAGAAGCTGAGTGGGTGTAAATCAGTGGCGGTGGCTGGAGCTGAGCCAGTGGCATTACGCAGAACTCTCATGGAGGCAGAGGCATTCACCCATGATTCAAGCCCAGAGCTCAGGCAGGAGTACACCATTGAACAGCTTCTTCCCTTTTATGTTTTTTTTTTTTTTCCCTGTCTGCTTACTTTTATTTGAGAACCTTACCATGTATGTAACTACATAGGTGTACCTTAAACACGAGTGACTTAAAAGAACAAAACTCCCAAATATTTATATAAAAAAACATGTTTGAGTATTCGCAGAGGAAGTGTCCAAAAGCGCATTCAAAATATTAGTGAGATGTGCATATACAGACATCTGTCCACAGGATTCCGAAATTGGTAAATGATGTCTATGCAAAATTTCGTGTGTCTCAGTATACCAAACCATCATATAAACTGAGAGTCAGTAAATATGCAGCATAAAACTTCATATAGATAATAAAGGATTCTTTTAAGCTAA
>VXAY01007230.1:262251-289627 GCA_013399855.1 Oxyruncus cristatus | reverse complement strand
AAAAAAAAAAAAAGGTTTACTTTTCTGTTAGTGCTGAGCTGAGGGAGCAGCAGGGCTGAGGAGCAGATGCTGCTGTGGCAGGGACTGACAGCCCTGAGGTTTGCTGAAACAGGGTCCTGACCCACAGGCAGGGTGAGGGGACTCTGGTCAGGGCCAGTTACACTTCTTGGCACCTTCAGAAACCTGAGTATATGTAGCTTAGAGTAAATATCCAAGCAAAATGCAATAGGAGGGATTCAGCTGTAGTTTGAATGATACCAGTAAATACTTATCTTTTAAATTACCCTTCGAAAAACATGGTGAGAGTGGGCTTTTCAGGTGACTGCCCTAAACAACTTACACACATGCATGAAGGAAAACAATTTTAATTATATTTTTGTGGTAGTCCTGCTGTCAGAGCAATCATAAACTCTGATGTTTCTCATCAGCTGAGCTCTGTTAGAAATGAAACATCTCAGTGTGACAGCAAAAAGATTTCATGAGCACACCCATTAGATCCTGGAAGTGAGAAAACTGGTACAGTGGATTATAAAAGTGTTCTCACTACACAGGCATTCAGTTCTTGTGATTAAATGCATTTTGCAATGAAAGGAAACACATCATCCGGCTCCACTCGTTGTGACTATGTGGGTGAACTAAAGCAAAATGGGAGGGCTTACATACTCAGACAGTGGTAGTGACTTTAAGTAAATCTGCAATTACTGGTACACGAACTGTCACAGCCCCTCAGAAATGGAAACAGCATTTTGCTTCAACTCTGAAAATCCAAGACTACCTGTATCCTGCATTACCCTACCCATCTCTCATCTTGCTGTTCCAAAATTAATAAAATGCATCTTTTTCCCCCACATTTCTTCAAAAAAGCCTGCAAAGTTTAAGAATTTTATGTTGTATTTTGAGTCCCTAAAATGCTAACAATTTGGCTGTCACTGCGTTGAAGTGGGGAGGTGATGGATGAGATGTGTGTCCTTTCTTCTGCCTGCTTAGGCTGAGTGAAGACCCAAAGACAAGGAGATCAGACAGCCCAGTGGCAAACTGCAGCCACCACACACACACTCCAGCGAGATTCCAGCCTGCAGCCTGCAGCTGCAGGTGGGCCATACAACAGCAGCAGGTAAAATGGTTGCAAAATCCTTCCCTATATGTTTATATGGGCTTTCTTATCCCCTCAAGAAAGTGCATGAATAACATGAGGAAAAAATAAAAGTAGCAAACCAAAATTTACAATTCTGTCTCCTTTTGGGAAGTTGCAAGAGAAAAACTGCATAGTCTGCCCCCAAAAAATGGTCATTTAAAATTTGTTTTATGAAGGAAATGGTTAATCCTTGATTATTGGGGGTGAGGGAAGAACAGATGATTCTTTGATTAAAAAGGTCAAGAGGTAGTATTTTAAATTTATCAGGTTAAATTTTCCAAGGAAATGCTCATAGCTTATTTCCATCTACATAGCTGTTAATGCCTGCCACAAGGTAGTGTAAAAACAAAATGACAACAGCTCAGAAGTGTTTTCTCCAGCTTCTCCTGCTAATGACGATGTTATGTTTCATAAACTTTACTTTTTGATGTATTCAAATTCTTCTCTGGGAGCATAAATTATGCTAAGGAAAAAATGACTCCTGATAATAATTTTACTGAGATCAACAGAAGTATGTTCTAAAAAAATTCTACTTAGCCTAATAAAGGTTGGAAAAATAAGCTCTAAATTTAGTTCTTTCCTTGCTGATAATATTTGGAACAGTATTGCACACACTTCTTTTTTCCTTGAGGTATAGAGTTTAGACATAAATCAAGTACTGGGCTCAAGTATTTATCTTAGCCTAATGTCATTTTCCTTACCATCCTGTTACACTGCTCTTGAAGTTAGTCTGCCCTATGAAAAATTGATTTTTTTAAAAAATGAAAATATTCCAAAAATCTTCTTTTTTATAGAATATTTTTAAACAGAAGGAAGCACTTTTTTCCCCATGCCTGTGTTAGTTCATTCCTATTTATTGTCTTTGGGTTTTAATTTAAAGCATGCATTAGTATTTTTGTTGCTGCACTCTGCTAGATCTGTAACATCCTTTTCCAAAATGCCCACACAATAAAATCTACTCAGCCATAGAAGATTTAATTTAAGTAAAATAAAGTTCATATTAACATTGGATTTAAGGGTTTGAGTTAAATTTATAAACACACAGAAATTCCAGGCACTGTAAATTAAAGATTAAAAAAGTTCATTCCTTCGTTGAGGAAGATCATAGTGATATTTGTCTATTTATTTATTTCATCAATCCCTAGCTCTGAATTTTCTTCCTTACTCTCAGTCAAGCAGTCACTCTGTTGTCAAAGGCAGTTTTGCGTGAATGAATCATTTTTGTGAAATTTTGGGTTTATTTTTTTTAAAAAAGTATTTGAATTCAAGAAATTCTGAAAGTCTTCTGATATACTTTAGTAACCAGCAGTGATTGAAATCTGCCTTTGCCAGGATTGGGGTGTGCTTTAAAGACAAATTTACTGACATGGCAGTAATAAACAATAAATTATAAACCCTCAAGGAAGGACATGATCACCTTCCTTGGTGGCTTCGGCTGGAAGAGGGCTTGCAGAATCAGGTTCCTGAGTGGGAGCAGTCTCTCAATGCCTAGGCTTTCCTGGGATGTTTCATTTCACAAATCATTTGTATACAGACTGTAAGGCTCCCAGGGAGCTACTGCAATCTCATAGGTCAACACAGACCAGAGGGGGCTCTTTTTGAAGTAAAAACTTCACAGAAGATGAGGGACTGTTTATTCTTACACAGATAGATAGATAGATAGATAGATAGATAGATAGACAGATAGAGAGTGATTCCTCAAGGCTCCTGGATAACCTGTATATTGTTTTGTTTTAAAAGCTTGCTGAAATATTCACTTCCTTCACATGCATTGAAAATTAAATCTCATAACATATGCATTCTATATGCTTTATACACCAAAACAAAAACACCGACAGTTTGGCAGAAAGAAAAGCAGTGTTAATGAAGCAGTTAGATCTAAAATAAAGTATTTCTTTGAAACATTATTTTCCTAATAGATTTTATTCTGGGAAAACGTTGAACACTTTGAAATCACAGGTCTGCTGAATCTGTAATGGCAAAGCTGACAGACACATAGCACCCCCTGTGCAGAAACCATGGTGATGGTCACCTTATACATATGAATAAGTAAATAAACTATATTACAGTAACAATATCTAGACTTCGGGATGACACGGAATAATTGGCTAGTCAAGATTTTGGAAAGGTTAAAATTAAAAAATCCTTAATTTTAATATATATGTGTTTATGAGGAATCAGAGGCTTTGAAGCTTTAAAGCTTTTCAAGCTTTGAGAGAAGGAGAACTGAGTGGAAAAAAATAATGCTGTTATGGTTATAATAATAAAAAATAAGAAGAACAAATGGGTAATACTATGTCAATCAGCTTCCTTTTGTTGAGGAACATAATACTCAGGTGCTTACACTAAAGAGAGTTAAGCTTTATAAATGTGCATTATGGCCCAATTTTTCTATAAATGTCTGCAGTATTACTACTATGTCATTAAAAAAAAAAAAGTTAATGAGTTGCCAGCAGTTCCTATAGATTTATCTCAGAATAGGGAGGGAAATTTGAGTGATAAGACAGAAAAGGATTCTGGCAGGTAAGAAGCCTATAGTGGTTGTTGATTTTTTTTATCTATTTGGTTTGATTTTCTGGCATTGAACCTTCTTCATCTGTGACCTTAGCAAAGCTCTTGTCTCTCAGACACAAGACAGAACACAGTATGGTAATCTGAAATCTGGGTGCCTTTACCAGTGCCTGAACTGTGCATGAGTAACACATCACACTATAATTTCCAGGCAGTGGAAGAGACGTAAAATGGATTAAATCCCCAGGAATTATTTCCCACAACAATTTTGCCTGTCTCTTTCTGCGCAGGCCAGGCGGGAGAGAGGTTGGAGGATGCCTGAGCACCTCCAACTTCAGCCCGCTCCCCCCGACCCTACCTCCCTGCGAGCCCTGCTGCCCCGGAATGAAAGAGGGGTGGCACGCCGTGTAAATGCGGTCAGATTGCCAATGTACCCGTCCGCATTCTCAGTCTCTGTGCAATGCTCCATGACAACAAGGTGAGACGGCAGAGGTTACCCGAACAGCTGCTTCCCAAGCCAGAAATTCCAGGCATTGAAAACCATCTGTCTATACATTCACAAATGTATATAAGGGCAATCTATCAGGCTGCGGCACTGCAGCTGCCACTCCATCAGGCCTGTTTCCTTTCTCCAGGCTGAACAATAAGAGCTAGTTCTTCACTTTGTGTCACACAGAATGGCTGATTTGATTAAGTCCCCAACTCTCATTATGCTAGGTAGGGGTGTAGAATTTCAATGATAATCCATAATGCATGACCAGTTTGTCGCCATGGTAACATAAATTCAAGGTTACTAGCTCAGACGCATAATTGGGTGTGCATTGAGTGCTGAAGAAGGGCTGTTAAAATTCTTGTCATAGAAGAGTAGCATCCATCATACTGTCTGAAATTGCAAAGTACTCATAATCAGAAAGAAAAATCCTCGGAGAAAAATGTTAATAAAATAATGATTATGTCTAATATAATTGTTTAAGTTTAAAAAAACCAAAGTGGTCTAAGTATTTTAGTTAATAAGAATGGAAAAGGCAACTCATTAACTGCAGAAGACTTCAGCTGAACATTCACAACCCCCAATATTTGCATTGTAAGATGGACCCAAAACAGTTCAGCTCTGAATCTGACTGATTAGCTCAGAATCTAATCCATATGATACAGTAAAAGATGATGCTTCGCACACAGACGACACAGCCTTATAGGCATCGTTTGTCCAATTTGATCTTTTGTAGGTAAACATGTCTGCAAAATTAGCTGCACTAAGGAAAAGAGGACTTTTGCATGCTGATTTTTTAAATTTTTTAGTGTTGCCCTGAATTATTGCACTACACAGCGGCCATTTTAACTATTCAAGATGAAATAGGTAAGGTCAAATTGAGCAGATGGAAACAAGACATTTAAAATCAGAGAAAAGCTCCAGCATGTATATAGTAGGTAGTGATCTTACTCCAGCAGATGGATGGAATAGTTGACCTAGAAAGGTTTCTTCTCTTTTTTTTTTTTTTTCCCCTCTGTCTCATTTCTATGCATTTGTGACTGCAACATACCTGAAACCTGGCATTCAGTATATTATTTTAGTGTGCTGAGAGGATAGGTTTTTCCTTTTTTAAAAAATATTTCTGTGCGCATCTCTTCTGTATTTCTATAATATTAGCAAGATAGATGTGATGTTTACATTACTTATTCACCAACACGCCTTTTTTTGATTACCACCTCTGCTAGCAAAAAAAAAAAAGGCAAATCAAATTTTACATGAGCACTTCCAATATTTCAGTGGCTTAAACCTAGCATGTCACTACAGGAAGAAAGACCATTACTAAATGAATATTTTCTTCAGCTCCAACCCCATTTTCCTTGATATTTTCTGACTTGTATGTATGTGTTTTATAGCCCCGGCAAATTCTAGCTGAGATGCTTCAGCATATAGTTTTATTTATTAGGATTTCTAGTAGAATCTGACATTATTTCAATGTATGTTTCTGTAGCAATTTTAAAAGAGTTTCTTCAAAGGAATGAAACTTCAGTTTATGCCTTTTGAGTCACTCTGTCCCTTGCTTCTGGAACTGAGCTTTTATCTAATTCTGTTGGAGATGCTTATGATTTGTTAGGCGAACTGCTTAAAGATACCAATAGAAAATTCCCATTACATGGAAGTGGAAAGGCTCAGAAAGAAAAAGGTTATTTCAGCATGAATTTTCTGCAAAGATTAACTAGTCTATTTGAACTTTTCAGATTTTATATTGCACTGTTTTCTAATATACTCTGCATTTGCATTTTGTACACAGATATGGTAGGGAACTTAACATAAACATAATTCAAACTGTTACAGTGAATTTTAAAAGCATTTTTGAAAGTGTGTTTGGTGTTGCCTACTTTTTATGCTTTTGCAGGTTTATTTCTGAGAAGATTATATTTTGAGAACTGACAATTTTTGTTAACAAAATTGCATTATTTTTGTAAGTTTAGATAATGTGGGCACTAACCTCTAATTTTTAAAAAATTAATTTTTCCAGTGAACCATACAGCTGCTTTTCTGAACAAGTGAGCCTAAGTCACGCTCATTTGTCAGCATTTTAAAATTGCTCAGATCTGTAACTAATTTCCATTATAGAAAAATGTACTGGATCATAAGCCTATATGCACCTTGTAGGCAGAAGGATTTTTCACGAGTGAGAAACAGCAAGATCAGATCCTACAGTAATGGAGGCTGTGGTTGTAGCATACTGGATTCATTTTTCTCTGTGTGTAAGACCTGGTTTTGTATGTAAAAACATACATTACTGTTCAATATCAAGATAGGACTCTATGTTCAATGTTGTGTTTTATTTCAACACAGCCTGGCTTAATACGAAGCTTGTAAATATCGCATCTGGAGGTGTATTCTCCTCTTGATGTGCACATGTAATTCCAATTAACATTAAGAATGTTAATGAGAATATGCCCCTCTAGGGGCTGGAGAGGGGGATGTGAGGGAGCAGGTTTGTAGTTCTGATTTAAATAACAAGTGACTTTTGTGGAGAATACCAGCATGTGGTCTCATGCACTTATATTGTGGAAATGCAGTGGCTCTGAATGAGAGCGCAAGATTTAAACATTGATGCTCAGTGATGCTTAGCCAAGTGAACCCGTTGTTGGGGGCAAATATTAAATCCCAATGTGCCTTCTCCAGGAAGGAGTATTTGTAAAAATGCTTAGTTCTGTATTTGTCCACAGGCATAAAAGACTCCACTGCAAGAGAGTAGGCTGTGGTTTTGTGATTTTATTTTTTTTAAAGACTAGCTTAGTTTGAAGGAGAACCATTTAATTGCTTGTTGTTTCTCAAGGATGCAGAACATACAGAAAAGCTTTCAAAGCCTTAAGCTGCAATATGCTCCTATGCTTTGATTAATTTACATGATGTTCTTTTAGTGTTTCAAGGGAGAAGTTCATTTAATATCAGATTTCAAAATAACAGCAATATCCATCTAAAAATGGCTACTAAATCCTTATCTTTGCTTTGAAAGTATGATGTCACTGGTGATATTTTGAGGAATCCTGTGTAAGCAAAGAGTAAGAATAACTATAGCACTTCCATTTCTGAAAGTGGAAGGTAGCAGATTGTGAAGTGGTTTTAAGGCAAGAAATTATGCAATATATATCTTATAATTGCAAGCAAATGTGCTTAATAGATTAAATGGAATTACCATTTCATTTTGACAGATGAAAACAGAGCCAGTATTTGTGTGTAGAATATATTTTCCTGTGTTTTTTTACTAGAGAACAAAACCATAGTGCAGCAAACAAGGATAACATGCAAAATGGCCATGAAGAAAAAAACAGGGAAAAAAAAAAAAACACAAACCAAAATTCTTTGCTGTTCTAAGAAATTATTTATTGTTTCTATTTTTTTTTTCTGATAATGATTATTGCAAGGCATAAAAATGACCAAGAAATAAAAAGACATATTACTGGTTAATGTACCATCAACTCTTTTGTTATCAGTGACAGAAAAAAATACCCCAAACAATATAATTTCTCTATTTTGTCAATTCTTGCCATGTAAACTTTCTGCATGCCTTTTCAATTTACACAAGGAGAAGTGCTGTTCATTTCATTGATCTGACACGTCACATTTCATTGTGTTGATTTCAATGCAAGTGCTGTTGCAGAATGGGCAACGTGCAACCAGCAGGAAACATTAAAAATGTAAAGTGAAAATGTGTTTTTTGTAGATGTCTTTTATTGTGGCATTTTTTAGGTCAAGCAATTGAAAAGCTATTATTTGAATATCTGTCTTATACATTTTATCTGTAAAATGTGTATGTAAAATGGATATTTCGTAAGTATACGGTGGTATGTTTGAAATTATAAACTACCATGTACCCTCATTTCTTAACTTATCAGGGCCTGATCATATGATCTTGTTTACACAGGTAACTCAAGGCTTTTAATAAGACTATTATAGACAATAAGAATTGTCCTTGTGTTTAGGGAGTACAATCTAAGGCTTAGATTTGTCCTTCTGCCACCTCCTCCAGTAGTTCTGTATAAAATTTGGGGGGGTTTATGAAAGAATTATTTTGCACAGACTGGTTCAATGCTCATTCATTCCTGTTTCTCGTTGTGAAAAGACTACATGTGAACAAGATAAGAACAGGCAGAAATAGTAAGAAGGCACAACAGGAAAACCAGAATTATTTCTAGAAGATGTAGGCGAGTGAATCTGTTTAGGAAAAGCAAGGCTAGAGCAATTTTTTAATTTGAGATTTTTCACTCCCCATTAATCTAGTTCTTCAGGTTTGAAAAAGAGGAAAGTGTTCAACTGCAGTACCCCCATGTATTTCTTTCACAGCATCTGGGAAGAATATCTGAGGAAAAAATCAGTCTTTAAATCAGAATAAAGACAACAAAGCAAATTAAACAGATTAAAGGGGGGGTTGACACATGGATGACATGATGACCAAAACACCAAGTCTAAGAGTTAATTAAATATTTGTCTACCCGATATTGAGAAGGCACACGCTTGAGCAGCAAGAACCAGGAATAGGCTGCTCCCAGTTCTCATATGGCAAAATCCAAAGAAATTTCATTAGAGTCTATAGAGTCATTACAGAAAAGATCAGAGTTTTCTATCTGGTTCTGTCAGTCACATCAACTTGATTTCGTTAGCCATCCAAATTATTAATATCATATCTTCATAGAAAAACAGAAACAGAAACATTCTCAGAAAAACATCACTTGTGAAAAAATAGTGTTTAAAATATCATGCCAAATGACAAGTTTTCCATTAAACTTTGAGCAGTTCTTTCTTCCAGTGCCAATTTCTGGTAATAAACACGCGCACATGTTAGTCTTTCACCATATTGAAGAGACTAAAAAAATTATTAAAATGTTAGGGAAGTAAATATGGAAACATATAAGATAGTACACTAGAATTGCCTTTAATTCCAAAACAAACACTTTAAAACAACAGTTTTTTATAGAATCAGCTGCAGTCAGAATTTAAAAAAAAAAAACCAAACAAAAAAAAGCAAAGCAAAGCAAAACAAAACAAACAACAACAAAAAAACCCAACAAAAGTAAGCAAAAAAAACACATACAAAAAACCAAAAACAACACTATAAAACAAAACAAAACAAACAAAAAACCAAAAAAACCAAACAATGTTGTGGTACCTTTACAAATTACTTGGACTGCATATAAGAAATCCTCTTGGACTGCATATGAGAAAACAGACCTATAGATCTAATGGTGTTCCTGCTCTTGGCTTGTCTCAGACCTGACTGTTGAGATATCGCTTTTCTGGAACTATGGCATTGTTTCACAATGCTCTCTAATGAAGAAGAAACTGCTGAATGAGAAAAGTGCTTGACAAGGACAAAATTCTCTGACCTGTGGTCTGCAGAAGGTCATGTTGGCTGGTCAAAATCTATCAAAACAGTAAATGTAGTACACATTCTTTAGACATTTCAAGGATCAGTGGCAATGTGATTTCCAAAAATTTACAGTGGTACCTTGTGTGCTGAGAAATGGTCACAACTCCTCATAATATTGAACTTGTCTCGAGGTGACTGAAATGGGTCAGTAAGTTAAATACTGTATATCCACAGAAGCTTGGGGGGGGGGGAAGAATAATTATTTCTGCTCTTAAAGGCAGCAGAAACGCTGTCTTTGCTCTTTGGATGGCCAGGAAGAGAGGGAAGTATCTTCTTGTTTTCAAAGTGTTTTCTAAGTTTAAAATCAGTGGTGTATTTATGAGGAGTGCCAATGGTGTTGCAATAGTCTTGTATTTGATCGCCCTTATGGTCCTTTGCTGCTGCTAGTGGTGGTGCTCAGGGAAAGAAAGCTGAGCCTAAAATAGATTTCCTATTAAAACTGCTTTCCTATCAGTTCAGCTGCTTCAGTTAAGAATGTGATTTATTTTTAAAAATTATGCACAGACCATTTGAACCCTTGGTGTAGGTAGAGTCATGCCATTATGTGCATGATAATACCAGTATAGCTTGTCCATCTCCCTTTCTGCACTGGAATCAACTATCCTGATATAATCCCTTTATATCACTATAGCTGGATTTGAACAGGGGAAGGTGGAATGTGACTTGCAGTTTTACTACTGTAAATGAACCTGAATATTTAAAGCAATAAAAACTGTATGTTTAGATAGGGCTTCAGGCCTTGGAGATTATGAATATGAGTCACTGACTGTGTCTTTGGCACAAATTGTTCCAAGAACAAACCCCAGTCCTTTCCCAAACTCCTAATTAGTGAAAACCAGCTAACCCTGATTATCATGTAGGGCACAGCAAGTGTGTTGAAGGGATTCTACTCAGATTTTAGCTGATGCGATTGAGCACCAATAACCTTGTTTTCCCCTTGCTGAGCTCAAGCAAAGGTGTTTCATCATAATGGGAATTATTCCCAAGTCAATTTTCACAAGTTTTTGCAGTCTCCTTTCAATCCATATGATCACAGCTAGCTTTACAATGAGGAAAAAAGAAACTTTGGTTTACTGTGAGTACATTTTATTATCTTCTGACTCAGAAATAACTGAAAATATTTTGCCCTGCCTTTACAAAAATCAAGTGCTGTTCTACGGAGAACAAGCTGGGAGATGTTAGTCAGAGGAAATAGATGTATTAAAAGTTTTGCACATTGCAGAATGCAATTAAAATGAAATAAAAATAATATCACAACATTTAAATAACAATACATATGCCAAAGCACTTCAGAAGGAGCTCAATATCATGATAAGCATTTGATCTCTGCTTACTTCAGGGAATGGTTTAAGAACAAAAACAGTTTAGCCCAATCTCCCTGGCTCCCTCTCTTTGTGGTAGTCCCACAAAAGTGACGGTTTCTACAGAGTATCCTAGTGCTGAACACCCAGACATAAAAACCCTGGCCAATGCTGACTTTCATCTCCAGCTGCACAGAAACACCAATGTTATTTTCATGTTGGTTTATGTTGGGGTTTAGGGGTATTTTAATAATATAAAAACTGGATACCAGAATAAAAAGAAGATTGGTTATAAGCATGCAGCTCATTTTTATCATTAAGTCACTTCAAGACCTAGATGCAGCATTCATGTGTCCTTGAATCTGTGAGATGTGGGGATGGGATGGGTAGGGGTGGGGGTGTTCACTCTACAGGACTGAAGCATTAACATAAGAAATCATATAGGGAAAAGGAAGCCAGTTTTTCATAGCACCATCAGTATTCCTATCTTACCAAGAGCTTTCATTAGATGATATTTAACTCAGATAATTACCTTCTAGATGACATTATCCATAGGAAATCACACTTTCATTATGCCAAAAAGAAGCTAAATGGATAACTCTATTGCATTCCATACCTTTAAGCTGCTTTTTCAACTGATAATTTAAGGCAGAATATTCTCCCCAGTCTCCATATAAGTATGTATTTCTGTGTGGATGAAATCCCTCCTTTGTTTTTACTTGATTCTCCTGGAAGTGGATAAAATTATATCCTTGAACAAACTGTTTAACAGCAAATCTTTTGCTTTTATGCATTCCCTGGGTCTCAAATGGATTAAATTTATGAAATTCATCTCTCTCCTTGGAGTTACACACTATGAAGTATTTGCTTCACTCATATCACTCTGAAAAGAAAAATCCCTAGCTGGGATCAATTCTCCTTGCTCTGCTGGAGGACCACAACACTTTGGGGGTGCAGGTGTTCCACTCTGACATGCAGATGCTGTAGTGTGTGGAAATATAGTGGGTACCACAGTCCCTCTCCTCAGCCAACCTCTTCCTCAGGCTTTGGGCTTCACAACTTCCACTTTGTCTTCATCCCTGGCTCTTTTTCCAGTTCATCTCTAGATGTTCTCCCCTTCAGCATTTCAGCTCCAAGGTTCTCAAGCACAGAATATAATTCCTAGACTTTCTCAGAATATAAATGAAAACAAACTTTGTGCTAATGCCAAGTCTTCCTAAAAACAGTGTGTGGCTCCCCTGTCTCTTTTAAGCTCTTTGGGGCAGGAACCAAAACTACTGCATTGTAGTTACCCAACGTGGAACTGTTGTCCATTGCGGAACCTCAAAGTTCTTTAAAAAAACAACAATACATTAAAGACATTGTTTATGTCTTTGTGCTCATGTGACTAAGCCTAGAGCACTTTGCCTTTGGATTTGCAAATTTGCTTTTTTCCCCCTCTGACGTTTGCTATCCCAGAAATAACATCCCATAAACTTCATAACTTAACCAGGCTGATCCCATGTATGGACTAGATTAAGTACCTTTCTCTTCTATTCTGGTTGTCACTATGTTGCTTGGGGGTAGGGCATATTTTAGTTCCATCAGCAAAGAATATTAGACTTTATTCAGGTTTGACCAGAAGATTTCCAAGGGTGTCATGGGTTCACTTGTTCTAAAAAACTAAACACTGAATTTTCCCTTTCCCCTGCCCCGCTGTGTGGGAGGGATGTTTGAATGGGCAGGCTGGGTTTGCCTTGGGTATTTGACTGACACAAAAGAACTGGCTGACAGATTGACATTCCAGGCTGATGGCCTGGGGAGGGGCCAGGAGACTCTTTTCTTTGTTTTTTATTCTCTCTCCCGGAGGAGGGGGAACCAGGCAGGATTCGAGGCACAGTTCGTGGTTGCGGGACCTGAGAGAAGGTGTGAGTTGGAAAAGCGGGGAGGCTGCTTTGTTCTCAGCCTGGCTGCATTTTTTGTGAATGTCAGCGAAGAAAGGGAAAGTCACACAGCCAGCAGCAGACACCGTGAGTCCCTTTTGGGAAGAACCCTTCTTTCTTCTTTTTCCCCTTCCTGGAGAGGGGGAGGGAAGGGCTCCATTTCGGCTCCCCCAGCACACCAAGGGGCCTCCACATAGCGACTGCCAGAACCCAACAGCGCCTCCTGTTGGCCAACCTTGAGCAGTGCAGGCTCTGCACCTCCAGAGATCCAACAGCGCCCCCTGCTGACTGTGTTTAGAATTGCACCAAAAAGTGCAAACTGAACTGTTCACTTTTCATTGAAAGGGATTTTTGGGTATAGGATTATTGTTCGGTTGGGGTTTTGTTTTGTGTTCTTTTGTTGTTCTGCCAATACACATATATCCCTTAATAAAGGGCTGTTATTTTTCCTTTCTCCACACTTTCTCAATTGGAGCCTCTTAATTTTGGATTTACAATTGCTTAGAGGGAAGAGTTTTAGTCTTCCTTATAACTCATCCTCCTTAGCAAAACACTTCTGTCTCATCAAATTGAGACAAAGGGAAATGCTGGTCTGATATGTAATGAACGTATGTGGGTAGTTTGTGTACATCTTATGTACTTGTTACTAAAACATCAGCTGGAATAATCCAGGGTTAAGACCCTGAGGTGTAAACTTTTCTCTGTGTTTTTGTCTTTACATCATTTGTTGCTTATCTCAATTCTAAAAGCACCCTAGTCATCAGACTAAGTAGAGTATAAAGCAGGAAACCTGACTTATATCTGCTTTTATCCATAAAAAATGCACAAGAAATTTTTAAAACCTGTAAAAAACATAAAGATATGTCCCAACGAACGTAAAATTGGATAAGCACATATATTCAACTAAAGGGCAGATTAAAACCAGTATACTATATACTTTCAATTGCAAATTTTATTCATTTTCTTTCTACAGTTTCTCAATATTTCTTTCCTGTTCATCCACAGAGTTGAAATTATTATTCAATACTGTGCCTTATTTGCAACTTCCCTATTTAAAAAAAAAAAAAAAGTTTGTACTGTGATAGTCTGAACAGAATTATCCAAAACATGGGAAAGGAAGTGAAAGGAAGGCAAGGGAAGGCAAGGTAAGGGAATTGCTGTTAGTGCCTATGTTATTTTGTTGTGTTAATAACACACCTCTTTGTACAAAACCTGATCTGACTTTGGAGTTGGTCTTGATGTGGAAAGAGTGTTGAACCAGTTGACATTCAGAGGCCTCTTCCAGTTCAAATTTTTCTACAATTCTATAATTAGACTGAAAATCATGGAGAGCCAGGGCTTATTTTGGTATGAAATTCTGGAAGAAAGGAAAATCACTGTTTTGGTCTCCAGGGGTGAGGTTTTCCCCATTCAATTTAACACACTTAAATGTATTTTCAGTGCCCAAGCTGGTTGTCCTTTTCATCATTAGAGAGGAATAAGCATTTCCAGAACGACTTTGTCACCTTAGATGAAACATGAGCTGAAACAAACACCTGTTTTTCTCCAATAGCAATATATGAGAACTCTATGCAACCAAGCATCTGATGCTTGAGCTGAGAAAAATGAATCTCACCTTATTAGAATTACCTATTTTGCAGAAACATACACCCTTCAATTAGTTATATTTTCCTGGTGATAGCTTTTTACCTTCAAACTGACTGCATCTTCACCCAAAATTTGAAAGAAACAAATCAGACATTTGAATTGAGATGTAACGGAAACATTATATGAAGATAGGAAGCTAGTTATCAAAAATGACAAAGCATGTTCTTCTGTGTTAGCTTTTTTTCATGGACAAAACTGGAGGGGAAAAAAAAAAAAAAGCTTGTGGGTAACAAGGCTCAAAACCTCTCTGTGGAAATGGAAATGTTATTTGATATTACAAGTCAACAATGCTGCATTGTTGACAGAGCTCTGCCTGCCAAGCACCCACTTGCATTTATTACGTTTTTACAAATGCTGAACAAACCATGCAAGATTGTATTGGGACTTAGAGCACAAG
Source organism: Oxyruncus cristatus (assembly GCA_013399855.1). Classification (NCBI taxonomy): domain Eukaryota; kingdom Metazoa; phylum Chordata; class Aves; order Passeriformes; family Cotingidae; genus Oxyruncus; species Oxyruncus cristatus. The sequence continues at coordinate 274,805 of VXAY01007230.1, read as the reverse complement.
GTTACCATTAATAGAGGGAATTAACAATGTGATAAGACATTACAAAACTGCTGAAATCAACTTGTGACCTGAGTGAGCTCTGGTTCAATTAGAACATTAAATTCTTTGGGCTCTCAATAGCCATATGCTATTAAAAACAATAAGAAATCATGTGTGAAGGAAGTTAGATGAAGAGGCTTATTTGGCAGTAGGATGTAGGGAAATCACCACTGAAGCCTTCTACATAGAGTTGCAGAGCACAGGATAGCTCTGACTCAGGAAATAGCTCTCTCTTCTATATTTGTAATATTAAACATTACTAAGTCTGGCTGAGCAATTACTTTCTCACTCCGGCAATTATATCAAGAACACACTCAGGATCTTTGGTTTTATTATTTGAAGTAACTGTAATTTCTTTTTTTTTTCTCCTCTTCTCAAGCCTGAAATCATAGAATCATTAAGTTTGGCAAAAACCTCCAAGATCAAGTCCAACATTTGACCTAATACTGCCATACCAACTAAACCAGTACTAAGCAGCGCTTAAGACTCACTGAATCATAGAATAGTTCAGCTTGGAAGGGACCTCCAGAGACTGTCTAGCAGGGTCAGTTGGGGCAGGTGGCTTAAGACCATATCCAGTCTCATTTTGAATGACTCCAAGGATAGAGACACCATAACATCTCTGGGCAACCTGTTTTGTGTTCAGAATACTATAATAAAAGAAAAAGATAAAGTGCTTATCTCTGCTTCAAAAAGAAAATCATATATCACAAATGTTTCAGTTTGAATCATGAAGTGTAAAAGACAACTAAGATTCTCCCTGGAGCTGCAATTCACTTTGCAACTCATTTACTCAAGCTAATAAGTCAATAGATTTGCAGAAACAATGTGTTGATTTCCCCTATTTTTAATTTAGTAATTTCTGTTAGCTGCCAAAATTAATTAAATAAAGCACAGATCTGAGAGCTTACATACTAATCAGAAACAGCAGGTGCTTTCTCTCAAAATGCTGTCAGGAGCCCATTTTCCCTGGCCCCCTCATGGTCTGGGGAAGTGACTGTGCAACTTACGCTTTCAGGGGATACACGTCTTGCTCAGCTAATATCTAAGTGTTGCCTGGGAAGCTGGACACCACCAGCAGAAAAGAGTGAAGAACCCTTACCATATCTTGGAAGTTGCATGAGGCCCTGACAGGCAGATCAACAGGACCTTGAGCCAGCAGATACCAACCTCTACACCATGGAGCAGCATGAGCTGCAAACACCTCCCTTCAGTACACCCTACAAGACAGAAGGCTGTACCAAGGCCACCACGAGCTCTGGGGATCCCCAAGTTTCTTGTCAACTAGAAAAAAACCACAGAGACTCACAAGGTTTGTGGATTATTACCCCATTTGGGTTTTTTGTTTTGGGTTGGGGTTTTTTTAGGCTGAAGCCTAGTGAATTAAGTGAATTAATACTAAGTGAATTAATACTAAATGAAAATTGAGATAAGTCATTTCCAGATAAAGTTTCAAATGATTTGCTGTTTCCCAGAAAAAAAAAAAAAAAGGGAAAAAACCCAAACCAAAACCAACAAATAAAAACACACCAAAAAAACAACCAAACAAATAAAAAACAAACAAAACAGAACAATCCAAAACAATCCAAAACTCACTAATAAATGTCTGACTGTAGTTAAAGTCTATAGTATCAAATAGAGCTTGTTGAGGTTATTTTAATCTGTTCTATTTTCTTCCAAACACTTTGGGGAAACTTTCCCAATCTGGAAAATTAAAGCGTAGGTTATTCAGAATGCTGAAATATGCAATTAAGTTTAACATTTTCTGCATTATCAACAATGTCTGGTCTCCACATAATATTCATATTATCTCAAAACTGATTTTGTTTTTTTTCAGTTTTGTTTTCATTTTATCAGAATCTACAGATCTATCTGTGAAGCATGTAATTTAATAATAATCAGCAGTGATGAACTAGAGTTGTAATTTAAGGTTTGACATGTGAGTGTTAAACTGGCAAGTTGTTGAGTTTATTCTCTTTGAATTATGCCAATATAATGAAGAAAATGGATTTATCTTTTACAACTCTTAGGGTTCTTTATATGTATTTTTTAAAGTGAACATCATTCTTCCTGAAGTGAATCCTCTCAAAATAAAAGTAATGGATGACTTAAAAGACTAAAAACTAAGCAACAGGTTAAACTGTGTGAAAGAAAGAATTATCAAGACCAGTAATATTAGATATTTTAAAAATTGCATGAAGCATCAAGGTAATACATGTAGCCTTCTTCATTCCCTGATCATTTTTTAAAGGTGTTTGATGTACAAATACAAGTTATACAAGCTGACTTCCACGGAATTTGTCTCCAATAATAGTCTTGCCTCACGACGTGTCTGGAAGGGAAAACACAAATGTTGGCATTTCAGAAGTTCTTATTCACAGCACTAAACCTGGAAGCTGACAACTCCCTTAAGCTCTTCACATGCCTCACACAACACAGCACCAATTAGTGGCCAAATCCTCTTCTCATCCTCAACCACCAAAACAAAAAAGGGAGTAAGTTTTAGCCCCACAAACTGAATGGAAGACTTCGTACTGGTAGCAGTGAAATCAAATTTTTTACTGAAATTTACTCATTACACTTTTATTCTTGTTCAGACAAGAGTTCCATTTGTGTATCTTAAAGCAGTTCAAAGTGGTGACTATTTCACAATATTTTTGAGAAGCTGGTAAACACTATTTAGGTTTTTCAGATCTTGTGAAAACTGTCCTGGGTTGTGAGTCCTCAGCAGGACCAGAAATGGATTTCTGAACCACTGAACTCCATATTACCTCATTAAAATGGAATATGAACATGTCATCACTATTGCCTTGAATTTATTATGGCCTAACTGCTGACTCTTTTTTTTTTTTTTTCCTTTTTCACATGTGTACATTTGTAGCCATTTTTACAGAACTTTTGCCTACCAGGTACCACATTATGGTAGGCTGGAATTAATGAGATTAGCAGTCATCTCCAATTTAGGTTCCTTCTGAGAAGCCCCAGTGATTTTTGAGACAAAAATACAAGTATACATCAGCGCTGAAATTTAAAGGCATATGTGAATATACATAGAAATTTGAGCTATTTGGAAAGACAGCTTCACTGAGTATGATTGAGGAGGTGTACCTATGTGTTAGAGTGAGAAGCACAGCAAAGATATAAGGAGGGAAGATTCAGGCAAAACTTCAATCAGGCTAGCATATGACTGAAACAGAGAAGGGGTGAGAGAGTTTGTTCATCAGATGGCAAAAGGGACATACTGTGCTGCACTGAAGGCTCACATCCTCCCAGGAAAACAAGAACCTCTACTCCTTGTGAGCAGAAAATACTAGGGTAGTAAAATGACCTGATGTTTTGGCTGGCAGCACAATATGACCCTGAAATATTTAAAGCATATAACTCTCCTCAGAATCCATACTGAAGTTCCTCCCCCACAAAATAAATTTGAAAATCACATTTAACTTCAACCTTTTCAACTGAAGTGGCATTTGAAAGACTTGAAAGATTCAAGTATACTATTTTTACAATCAAGCTCCAGTGAAAAACTTACTGGGGTTCAACTAGGTTTTGTTTAGTTTTTCAAAATATCATCACTGCTGCATTCAAAAAACCTTTAAAATATTGACTTCAACCGCTCTACCATGTGATAAATGCCCTAATAACAAGGGCTCTATTAGACATGAAGTAAATCCTCATGTCTAAATTGAGATTTATTTTGTTTCTACCACTGCATTTCAAAATAGCATTTCTTTACGTTTATCCACTAGAGTCTCAGATTGTACTTCACATCAGAAATAATTTTCATGGTTTTTGCTGTAGCTGGGGAAGACAAGGGCATTCATTGTATGTCTTTTTATTACATTGTCAATATATTAATACAAGTTATACGAACAAACCTAAAGAGGCAAAGAGCTATTTGTTATGTTATTAACCAGGGGTGAAAACACAAATCTTAGGGAAAAAAAATCCAGTAGGGATCACAGCTGAACAAAAGGTCTAAGCAAGGCAGGCTTCGATACCTGATTATATGCAAACCCAGCAGTGCATCTGTGCAGGGATTCCCTTCTTCTGTTTGCAGACAAGGATTGAATGAGAAGTGGTGAGATAACAAGGGAGTGTGCAAGCTTAATGATATGCCTATTTTTTCTATCAGTTGCTAATCTGTAGCTCTGGTGATGATTACTATTTCATCTCCAGAGAGATGCTATTCAGAAACATCAAAATGACATACAGTTGAATGCCTTGTGTTTCTGTAAGTATAGGGCCAGATTGTCAGGGCTGTCAGCCCCAGAGGGGAGAAAGTCCTCCCATTCATTCTTCACTATTCCCCACCCTGGGTGATGCCTTCCAGCAAATGGCAAGCGGAGGCCGAATCCAGCCCGCTCACCTGATATGCCGTAGGAAGGGGGCATGTCAGCAGGAGGAGCCAAACCTTCCGGCTGTGCTTCATCACCCGCTGCACACACAGGAACAGTGAGCCATGCGTGAAGGCAGCATTGGCTATTTAGTTCAGAAGAACAGAAAGAAAAGTGAAAAACGGCAAATTACACCTTGCCTTATTACCTCGTGTCAGACTGTTATTGTCTGTGGGTCTGATGAAGTCAATTCACCGTCTACTGTGCATATACAAGCTGTGGCATCCACTGATAATCACAGCTTTATTGGCATGGCTGCAACAATTTAAACAGCAACTTCAGGAACCAGTCTCAGTACAGCCTTCTCTTCAGCCTACTAAACAGGTAACTGGTGTCCTAGAGGAGCAGGATGCTTTTTGGACCATCACTACACTATGACTGGTCCTGGATCTAGCTACTTTAGATCAGTTTCCAGAATGTTTCCATAAGCAGCAATTACATGTCTGGACTTCAGTGCAAACAGTCCAGTTGTCACATCAGGTAATCCACATGCAGAAGCTCAGATCTCTGACTTGGGTGCCAGTGACTGAAATTGCCAAAACTTCCAGAAAATATATGCTTTAGGGAAAATTTAGAACCATTTACTTCTGGTGTGGAGTAATTTATATAGATGATCCAATAAGGTCTGCAAACTTAAAATCTTTTCTATCAAGAAGAAAGAAATTAACCCCATTCTGTGCATCTTGTGTGGGTTCCTGGTGGAAGCCATGGATTCTTCCTCCTGATAAATAAAGGTTTGTGCCAGACACTTTTGAAATCAAGTCTGGTGTCAGTTCCTTTTTTGTAACAGTGCTCATAACTTGGGCATGTTAATATTTTTTTTTCTAGATGTCACTATTTTGGGGCAGGAACTCTTCCTAGTTCTGAACACTGACACATCCCACGTTCAAGTGGCATCTCTACACATGTGCACCTTCATGCAAGATGTCCTGAATTCATTCTGGTACCCATTCATTGCATGACTTGGGGGACACCCTTACTGCCAGAGACAATCCAAAGGTTTGCACCTACACATCCACATTTTGCACAGGTAGGCAGAGGGCTCTGACAGACTTCAGTGGTGAGGCTGAAACAGGCTATGCCTAAACAGTATATACAGAACAACTATTTATTCTCTGTACTAAAAAAAGTACAAGAATCACCTCTAATCTTCCTGGACTGAAGCTTGGTAACCTGCATGAAGACCTCATGCCTATCTCTGAAACTGAGTATTTCATGGGGGTGCAGAGGTCTGTATCACTGCAGCTGGGCAAACCAAAAGTCCCTTATAGCTCAGTGTTACATTAATTATGCTGTGGGTGCCTGGAGTGTGACTAGTGTGAATTGTGCATGAAGCATAGATGTTATTTGTATGTTAATAACTGTGTGGCCTTTTGCTTTTCTTATTTATTCCCTGTGCTTTGTCCAGATGTGAGCAGGTAGAGTGACCCACATTCTCCGCTCTGACACATCCCACATGGCGTTGTCCAAGCACAAAGTGTGCAATCAATTTTTTTCCCTACTGCATACAAACACAAACACATAGACAACCTTAATCAAACAGACTGGTGAAAGAGTAGCCTCCCCTCCTCCCAGACTGTCTGGCAGATGGAACAGCAGCAGCACAGCTTCACAGCTCCAGGACCGAAGTAACAGATGTTGGATTACTGCACATTTTCTAGAGCTTTAACGTTCGAAGAAATTCTGGATCTTAGCGGGCTTCTCGTTTCCTCCTCTCATTCACAGAGAAGACAGAAGCCTTGGAAAACAAGATTATGTAGGCTCTTAGCACAGCCTGAAGCCACAATGTCAGCAGGGATAACAACAGTATGGTTAACGGCTGAAATATGTGTAAGGGTGCAATCCTTCAGAATGAGGATCTTTGGAGATAATTGGGGGGGAGGAGGGGAATTGGGTTGAGAAAGATTTTAACAGGGAAAATCTTTTAGTTTCTTAAAATGTTACCCTGAAAAATGTTACAGGGTGAGTTGGTCATATCTCATGTGCAAACTGAAAATGGAGAGAGCTGTTTGAAAGATAATTAGATAACTGTAGAGAAGGAAGCATGTTAAAACCAAAGGATCATCTCTTCTTCCCTACAGATAAGTGACACTTTTGAAGATGGTTTGCCATTAAAATAAATGGTTATGGACAACGAGCATCTTTTGACAAACCCCAGATACAGAACATATTTCCAGTGGACAGACTTGGCAGAGCAGAACCTACATGCAAATCCACAGCGGAGACTTGCTTAATTTTGTTTGTAACTCATTTTTTGATTATATCAAGAACTAGACTGTCATGACTGGTGTAGTCACAGCATTATATTATCAATGGAATTTACATTATCAGTGGACTTTAATTATCATTGGAGATCTCATTTGATCTGAAGTAAATTCAGAAATAAATTCTTCAAGGAGTTTGAATGAAATATTCTATCATTGCATTTTTGCAGCTGTACTGAGGGTCATGACTCAGTTTAACCTGGAATATTTTAACCCAGGACAGATTAAATAGATATGACAGGAAGGAAATAATTTGTCTGGAAGCTGGTAATATTTTCCTCAGTGAGATCCAAAAAGACCTGGTTTCATAAATATTTCTAATTTTGTCAGTAACTATCCAAGACCTAAAAAAAGCAAAAACAAAGACAAAACCCCTCAAACAAACAAAGAACCAAAACAAAACAAAAAAAACAAAAACAAAAAAACCCACTCCACTTTATTTGGTTCACATTTCATTTTTCTCTTATACACTTCTTACTTGAAACGGCAGTGTTAAAATTTCTGTTACAAATTATTTTGAACTATCATTGAGCAGCAGTTTAATTATTCAGAGTTTAATATTAAAGGTCTCATGCTAACATTGAGAGAGTGATTATTTTCTTCTTAAATGTACAAATATGCTCCAAAAACATGCTGCTTTCAATCACTTGGTCTTATAGATTATTTCTGTAGTGACTGAACTTCAGCACATGCATCCTTTATCTTCCTGTCTTTTTACAGCTGGCAATAGAGACTTGAATACCAGGAACCTTCTAAAGCAGTCAAAAAGAATATATCAAAGGTCCAGCCACACAATCTGAATTACGGTTTCACCCATCTAAGAGTCACATTTAACCACTCTCTCTAAGAAAGTACTTTTAACAGATGAGAAGCCCTGAGAGTACTGCAGGTAGAGTCAATGCCTGTCCTGTTTCCCCGAATTGGAGGAGGCTGCTAACAGGAAAATTTCATTTCCTTTTGATTGCGCAGCTGCCGGCTGTCTGAGCTGGCTGATACAGGGAGGGTATGGGCAGGGATGTCTTCAGGAGTCCTGGGGAAAGCGCTAACAGGATTTATATATTATCAGAAGACCAACTGAAGTTCAAGAATAAGAGAAAGACACTTACATATTTGCTAATATGGGTGTACCATTTGGTACTGGTTGACAGGTTAACTGGAAATGCTATGCATTAGTGTGCCTTGTTTCCCTCCCCAGTGTCTTCTGCAACTCCTGTGGCACTCGAATCACAGGTTTTCCTCACAAGTTTAATACTGTCCATATCTCCTTCCCTGTGTCAGAAGAATTGCCCGTGCACAACAGCTTTTTAGTTTTCCTAATGCATTTTTCAGCAGAGAGCTTCCCCATTTGAGACTATGACTCAGGTATCTTCTCCAAAAGAAAAATGAAGCTACTGATAGAAACATAGATCTGGTGGGGATAGCTTAAATGATTGAACTAGCTGCTTACAGACAGAGAAAACCATGCCATAAATGTTTAATACAAAAAGCACACTTCACTCATAGCAACCACAGAACACTTCCCAGCACTCCAGAAACAGATTAAAGGTTGTATAAAGCTCTAAAATTAGAGGTAATGTTCAAATACCACAACATCTACCCCCTGCTTTACCCCATCCTCTACATATCAGTCCTACCACAGGCCCGTGAAGCAAATGTTAGATAAGTAGACTTTATTTCACCTTTCAATTAAAAGATCATTCCCAAAGTTAAATCACTGCCTTTTTCTTTACATTGTTTTTCAAAGATACATAGGGAAAGGGATAATGTAAAATCATCTTAGTTTGGAACTCACTGGGAACAATGGACATATTGTTGTTGACCTGATGCCAGCGCCACTGAAATTATGCTTGTCACATTTTTTTCCTTGTGGAAGCTGAGACGCTGCAGCATCCATGGGATGGTTTCTTTCCTTAAAGGAACTGTCTAACTCATCTCCATGGGAGAAAAAAAGACCTCAGAAGTTTTTACCTTCAAAGAACTTACCCAGAGAGAAGGAGGGAAATACAAAGATCAGAAAGGATGAGATTTGGACAGTTGTCAGAAAAAAACCAAAAATGGTCTCAGAGTTATATCTCATAGCTGTTGGAGTAATATGTGTGCAACTAATATGATGCAATTGTCTGTAAGTGACCACCAACCTAGGATTGCAGTTAGAAGAGCAGAGGAGCAGAACGTCACAGCATGTCTGACCTGCTTTCAAAGACGCAGAAATACTTTGTAGGCTGCAGAGCTGTGAGGCAAGAATATTGTGATCGTGGAAGGACAACGCAGTGTAAGCCTTGTGGAACAGCTGTAATCATTTGGTGTGACACACAAAGCCCATGCAACAGAGAGAAGAACCCTACCAGCTTTCCATCTACACTTACCCTTGAGCTACACTTAGGTTCTTCACCTCAGTATACTGTAAGTATTCCTGCTAGTCTGAAGTGGCTTCTCAAAATGAGTTGCAGCCTCAGAAGTAACTACCACCTTGATGAGAAATTTAATTACTCTAATTTAACTGCAAATGCCATGCTTCCTTTTTCTGAAAACTTGACATTGTTGACGAGGGAGGGGAGGCCCCAGGAGAGTCAATTTTTTTTTTTTTCTAGGTTTTTGTTTTCCTTTAAACATGTTCCACTTATTTCACAGTGGCTGGATTATGAGGGTGTGTGTATCAAACAAAATTAGCTCTCAGCAACGTAGAGAAGGATCTGCATTACGTGTTGGATAAACATTCCTCCCATTCAGGAAGAGGAAGACAGTGCGTTCACTGCAAATGCATGTCTTCAAAAGTGGATCTAGTAATTTTTCCTCTACTTCATAGTACAAGCTCACCCAGGAGTTGGTGTCCAGTTTCTAGGATACTGTAAAGCCACACACTTGTTTAGGCTGCTCCTTTGGGACACAGTGGCTTCCAGTTACTCCAGCCACTGACCACTTATTCTTGACTCCTAACTGCCTTTTGACACAATGCCCACTCTTCTGCTGATGTAGGTTATGAAATGTTCTTAATTTGTAGACCAGATAAATATTCGTCTCAAAAATTAATCTTCAAAAAAAGGAAGCAGTGCTTTCTTGAATGGGGCTTGCTGGAAAGCAGTTTTTTCTTGGGAGCAGGGTAAGCCCTGGAAGAGTATGATTCAGCATCAGGCATGGCCTTCATGTGTCATGCTAAATAATAAATAAATCAATTAAAAAGATAATGAAAATTAGGTCTAATCCTAAGTAAATAAACTACACGCCTACTTGAGCTGTTCCCAATATATTCTGACCTTCTTACTTTGTTCTTTGCTTTTAATTGCCTAGAACCCCCTACAATATCCTAGAAACCATGGGTGCACCGAGGAGAATAGACAGGCATCCACAGCAAAGATCAGATTAGTCCAATATCTTTCAAGAATGGTTTAGAAATCATTGATTCTCCTTTGGGACCAGGGAATGGAAAATAGGCCCTCTCAAGCTCTCTTTGATCTTGTTATCTTGTTTATTATATTATCCTGTAGTCAGTTCAGTTGTAGCACAAAAGAAAGCAGGCTCTGTCTCATTTTACTTCTTTTGCTACTGTCTCAACTTACTCTCAGATAAAAGCAACTAAGACTACAATTCTTTGATTTTACTCTAGAAGAGAGATTCTTTAGGGGCAACTAAGAATCAGTGATTCTTCCTGTTCAGTATTAGGTTTGGGGTTCATAGCCTTCTTTTGGCCTGCTGGTGGCCAAAATGATTTGGTGATTTGATATGAGAGCTTGTTCTCTCCTGCCTACCACTGGTCTCAATATAGGAATTTTTCTTCCCCATCCAGTGGTTTTCTCTGGGTCAGCCCAATGCATAAGAGAAGGAGGAGGGTCCTGAATTATGCTGTGTTCAAAGAGGAGTCTGAAGAAGAGGTCTGCAAGGTGAGAGAAATAGCTCAGTTATGCATATAAAGAGAGATATAAATGGATGTTGATGGATTTCTCTTCTTGCTCTAAAAATTAGTAAGAACAGCATAAGAAGGAGACATGGCAAAACCTACACAGAGACTAGTCTGTTCCTGGTAAAGTATGGAGGACTGAAGTGAGAGATTGGGTTAGGTATTCTGGAAGAAAAGATAAAAATACTACCACTACGGTTTTGGGGAAGTTTTATACTACTTTTGTCATTGTTCTCATTTACTGACATATTGTTCATGGAAGCAAACACGAGTAATGTGCTCCTGCGGACAGAGACAGCAATGGAAAAAGAGGGAAGTTCAAAAGATGCCTGTATGTCTGTAGAGAAACCCAAGCCCAAAAACTGCTTGCTGCTGTCATGGTAACCACATTTATAATACAATGAAAATACAAGATACAGATAACATTTCCTCTGCTTTTAACCTATCTGCTTTTCCTTTAGCATGTCTCATCTCAGCAAGGTCAGACTTGCCTGTGAGCACCTCAGCCCAGATGCTTTGCCCTCTCTTCATCTTCTTGAGTGCCTGCCCTCCAGTCCAGATACCTCCTCAGGGGATTTTCTCAGACATCTGGAAGCGTTTCTGCCTATGTACCTTTAATTTTGCTGCAATGAAATCAGCATACTATGTCATGCCCATTCTTGGCACACCTATGTCTTGACAATGCTTCTGCCAAGTCTGTCCTTTCCTTTCGAACAGCCCAGGTTTGAAGTTTTAAAAAGCTGAAATGAGGAAAGGAGGGAATTTGGAGGCTTTAGAGTTTTGCAATTTTTTTTTTTTGAACGTTCAGGTAGTCAGCTGAATACAAGACACCAAGAGTTCTCTTTTGCTTAAGGATATTAAGTTGAGGTATGTCTGTGCCATTAGGCCTTGAAGTGCTTCTGCCTATGTTGAGTACAGGAATAGGGGGGTTAGGTGAGACACAGCTAGGCAGAGAGAAGCATCATAGCTGTCTAGAGACCATGGTGAGGGTATATATTTGCACAACCTTTTTTTTTTGCAGCTTAAAAATTGGGACCTTAACAGGAAATGGAGTGTCATTGTATGATACAACTAAGGGATGTGACCCACAGTGAGGGAAGGAAGCAACATTTCTCCTTGCTGTGTTCCAGCAACAGTGGCTCAACATCTCAGCAGCACTTTGTCCTGGCCCAGGCAAAGGCCACCAGGAGTGAAGGACAAGTGGCAGGATGGACCTTCCTGTCTCTGAACTTTGGCAGGGGGAGCTCTGGGACAAGTCTCAAACCTGCCTACCCTTCTAGCACTGTTCCCCAAGCTTCAGAGCCAGCTACAATTAATCTTCTTTCATGCACCACTCTGATCCAGCAATTGATCTTGCAGGCTATAGAAGACTTAGGTAACTGGTTTACAGTTAAAATATCACTAAAAACTAACATGATTACTGTCTATGGGCTTGTCTCTCATCTTTAACCTTACCTTCTAAGTTTTTATCTCATAGGCTATTTTAAGTTTTTGGGTTTGGGGGTTTTGGGAGGCTTTTTTGTTTGGTAGTTGGTTTTTTTGGTATTTTTTTGTAATATATATGTGGAGCTCACTTTCCATTTCCAAGCTGATGCAAGGGGTTATTTGGAAGCAGTAGGAAGGGCTGTTTTCTCTTCTTAATCTAGATAGTTTCCTGGTCAGTTCAACAATTAACCAGATCAAATAAAGGTGGTTAGTTAACTTTCACTTGGGTCAATTTTACTCCACAACATGAAGGCATCAGAAATAAATTGTCTCTCAATTTACCTACCTTATACATTTCACATTGTCAGAAACATCTCTGTAAGTTACGAGAAAAACCATACCAACATTCAGTAAGAGTTTGTCAAAAGTGGACTAAAATTAATTATTGCATATTATTAAATTATTAAATGAAAGTAATTAGAACAGTTCTGAAAATGTTGAAACTTCATTTTGCTATCTTTTTAAATTTTTTTT
>VXAY01007230.1:175188-262202 GCA_013399855.1 Oxyruncus cristatus | reverse complement strand
TAAGCTGTCTAATATCTATGATTGGGGAAGCAGTGATGCTTTTTACTTTTTTTTTTTTGTTTTCAATGAGAAAATAATGCAAGAATCAATGATTTCCAGTCAAGTCAACATGGTGAGTTTTTGTTGTTTTTACTTTAGCCTTTGAGATGAAGAAATAATTTATCTCATATCTATAACTAAGAGTTGAAAGAAATTTCTCAGGCAAAATTTTAAACTAGACAATGTTATTGCAGAGTTCAAATACTTGCAAGTGCAAAATTGTAAGCTACAAATACAAAAAAAAAGAAAAAAAGGCATGGCTTTGCAGTCCCAAAATTATTGCACTGGTTTACTGTTATTTTAGGAAAATAATATAAACACATGGGTGAAAATTCTGGGGGACAGAATGACAGGTAAGAACAACTTGTACAGCAAAATAGAGCTTGTAAAAGCTAAGGCAGGACACTTGCCTCCGATTTCTGTTTGGAGAGGTGTTGCTGTGTGAGGATCTGCTCCTGCAATGCTCACGTGGAGCTGGTCTGCACGGCCTTTGCAGGGTGACATCAGGCGCTGTGGTGTTATGGATCCGCAAACACTCACTGTTTCTTGGGTTTTGAGGAAGAGGGGCGGACCCTGATGGCAGTGCTTTTCTGCAGACTTCCCATCTGTGGGTTGCCCCATCCCTGCTTTGGCTGTTTTCTCACACGAATCCACCATCTGTCTGGTTGGGTCTGTGGCACTTCCTGACACACGCCACAGCCTCCACAGGGTTTCAGTTTCCTTTCAGGCTTAAGATGCTTTCTCCACAAACATCACATCGGCCGTGCCTGTCTCTTCCAAATGCTGATTCCCTTCTGACTGCTCTCCTGCAGTTTGTTGCGCAGGAGAAAAGACTTTCACAGAACATTATTGGAATCCTTCATTAGCAAACAGATGTTGTGTGGAAATCCCACCCTCATCAAGCCTGAGTGGCTGCGTGTGTACAGCCCAAACATTTTTCCTTCAGCTCACAGATCACATGTCTTTGCATGGACATTGCTGCTTCCCATGGATTCTGTACACTGTTAGCAGGTTTTTTGCTTTATTCTGTTAACAGCAAAGCCTTTTCCCACACCCATGGGGAATAAGCTATTTTAGTAGCTATACAGCACAACTATTTTTATAAAAGGATTTTTTTCTTCCACAAAAGGGGAACATGTAGAAGGCAACATTAAAGAAGTTTTCTGACCATGAAACACGCTGCAGTGTCTTTCTGTGTCTCTGCTCTAAGACTGGCCAAATGTACATTAATGTAATTTAACCTCTTTCTCTGAAGTTTAGATTAAGGCCCGTTACATCACAAATAGACCAAAACTGATAGAGACATTTATAAGCAGTCATGGTTATCATCCACTGTCTGACAACTTGTTTTACCTCCTTAACTCAATTTTGTGTCCAAACTCTAGAGGAGGGGGGAGTGCAACATTTTACTTGTAGCACTATCTGTAGTTTAATACAATTTCTGTCAGTAAAGTAGATCTGACAGACTATTTTGTTCACCTCAGCTGAGAATATAAATATTGTCAGGAGGCCTACGACTTTCTGATATAAGTCATTTGCAGTGAAACATACTTTTTTCCTGTTGAAGCAGCTTTCCAACTTTGCTACTATTTGTGTGGTTTTCTGGTTTTGGAAGATGTTTCATTCATTTTGTTGACTTTGGCAAGCATTGACCTAATTACTTGCCCATGTTCTGAAGCATTTCCATGAACCAGTCCTTTTTTAAAAAAAATTTAAGCTAGATGCTCTCACTCAGAGGTACAGGACTTAAAACCTCCAGTTTAATACTGATTAGGAATTCCCATAGCCCACCACTCTGCTCAGTTTTGTTGTTGGAATCTTTTGTATGATAGAAAAATGGAGAATTTAATACAAGAAAAAGATAAAATTATCACACCAGCATTTTTTTCTTATGATTTCATTCCACATGATGTTTGGAATCATACCTAAACAATTCTCAGTCCTTAAAATCTACACTACAACCCAATTATATTAACACAAATCTCGAAAAAAGGCTCTGGCATTAAGTAATTTGACAACCTGTTCTTTTTTCCTCTATTCTGAGTTTATTACAAAGTCATGCTCCTCAGTGTTGGTCCTAAAGCTTATCACTTCAACTGATTTTCCTCTCATTCACTTCAGGAGTCTGGTTTTGAAGCAAATCACCTGTACTTACTGTACATTGGCTTATTTTGTGAGAAAGCACAAAGCTGGTCCCTCTTTTGCATAAAATAAAACATACCTGGGAGACGTGTTGGAGAAGCATATCCCAGGTGTTATGAGAGCCAGGGAAAATTCATTCAACCTAATTTGATCTGGTTCAAAGTAATCATCCCAAAATGAGCCCAGAACAGATGCAGGGTCCTCTGCACCACCTGATTTGCTCTGCAAATAGTGTTCTGCTTGGCTGCAACACTTGGTAAAGATGGAAGAAATCAACATTTGATGTGTTTTGGTATCCAACTGTAGATGTCAAAAATAGAGAACATATATATATATATATATTTATTTATAAACAACCTGGCTTTGGAAATGTGGCATGAAAAAAATAAAGTATGAAACATATGCTTCCTAACAAAGGGAAATTCTATGGGAAAAACATTATAACTTTTAATGCATAAGAAATATAATGTTATAACTTTATAATCCTTTTGGTCTTTAAAGTTACAATTTTTTTTTAAATATCACTTCTTATTACACCATTACTATTAAGACGTGCCTGGGGTTCTACAGGTAGGCCAAAAATATCCTACGGTAAATAATAAATATTTCCAGAAAACAGTCAAAACTGCTCTGACATAATCAGAAATGCATTATCAGGTGGTGGTGCAGCACTGACACAGGCTGGGTATTTAGAAAGCATTATGGCATTACCTAGTGCTGTCGATGATGCCATTTATGGGGATACACAAATGTCTTGGCCAGAGCCTGTCTAGGACAGAGCCCCACAAATGCACAGTCCCTCCTCCAAAGAGCTTCCAAATGAAGAAAGAGGTATGGTGGGACTGGAAAAAGGCCATGGTAGATATTTTAGCAGGTGTCCAAGAATCAACAAGTCTTTGGAGCAAAAGCATCCAGAACCCTTTTCAGGCTGTACTTCAGGCCTTGTCTGTAACCTGTTAATCCTTCCTCTTAAAGGATTTGAGGAGGGATGGGATATTATGAAGAAAATGAAAATACATTACATTTATCTGCACACCAGTTATCTTTAATTACATAACATTTGGTATTCATCCTTCCTTGTCATCTGGCTTTCTAGCTGTCCCAGAAGCAGGGTCATGAATCTTGTGCACCTGAGCACACAAAAAGATTAACCCATATGAACAAGTTCTAATGCACTACTCACTAGTTTGGGTAATATTTTACACAACAAATAATTTCTTTGATCAATAAGGTGTTTTGGGTTTGGTTTCTTTTTGTAATTAATAATGAATCAGTGTGAAAAGTGAAAGAACTAAAGGCCCCAGACTCTACTAGTGAGGCTATTTATGGAAGACATGGTATTCATCAGGACTAACAGTGATGAAATGGATCTTTGAGTGAATATTTAAAATAGTGACTCTGTTACCCAGAAAATTATTCCCTGAAGAGTAGGAAGGAAAAAAGATTTTATTGATTTTTATTTCACATTTTAATGATGTGTATTTTAGCCATCTCTTCTCTGGTAGGTGAACCTCTGTCTTCTTCTTATGAAAGCAATGATATCATATAACAGCTATTACAGAGTAGTTGTTACTTTTCACGATCCCAGCTGTTTCATTCTAAGAATAAAAAGATATTGGGTACCTGCCAATTAAGTAAATGGAATTGCTATTTTCATTTATTGCAATAGCCAGTTTAACTTGTATTCATAATGGTTTTTGTTAATGTAGATAAAATGACAGCACTGGCAAGCAGCAGTGTTTTTATGAGTAGAATATCTGTGTTAAAATATTCAGTCTTTTCAGAGCATTCACAGCTGTTTTGGTTTCAAAATGTAAGTTTTAAATGATCCATAATGTGCTGGTGTCTCCTACCTGTCCACTGACACCAGATCCCTCACCCCTCTGCTCATCTTCTGGGGTTTGGTGCATAATGATCAATACATGGGAGGGTTACAAAGGCATATTTTCCCACCTACTTCCTATTCCTGCTTTCCAGTTAAAATGCTGAATAGAATTATAAACCCATTAAGCAGTGTTAAAATGCACCAATATCAGAGTGCTCTTTATCAAAACTGTATCACTTTACAGCAGAGTCAAACCTTCCTTTAGCGTACATCAGGAAGGCTTACGGAAAGTAGATATAATCAGCTAGAGTAGTTTTTAAAAAGTACTTCCTGCATAGAATGAAATGCATCACTGCTTCTGTTACTTCTCCATCAGAAAAAGAAGGATTAAAAACTGTTTTTCATCTGCTACACTTACTAACAAAGTGTGATGCTATCTCAAAAATAGCATAAATGTCTAATGCCAAGATTGGAGATTCCACATATGGAGACCCTTTTTGGGACAGAGGCATAGCTTTGCGAGAGAGGATATACTTGGAGTGTAAAACGGGGAAGTTTGTGAAAGGGCCAGTGGGTCTTGAAGCAGGATGAAGGATTCAAGCAGGGCATTGTGCAGTGCTCAGTCACGTGCTACATGTCCAGATTAAGGAAGGCATTTAAAGCAATGGTTATATTCACCTGAAGAAGCTGCAGAACTGAACACAAAACCTTTCTAAGAGAGCAACCCAAAATTGAAAGACCCCATATTTCCTGTTACCTTTGAATACATACGCCTTTGAGGAAGATAAGTAGCAACAAGGAATCGGGGAGAAAGACTGTTGGTGACTGAACATCCACCTCCACAAGCCCATGCTGAAGTAGTGGAATAGTTCTCCACCCACTGTTTCAACTGGGCTCTGGGCTGCTTTGCTTGTACACGTCAAGTTCTTCTCAAGAAGTGGCTAAGATGAGTTAAGCTAAAATAAGCTCTATTTGAACTGGCTATTTAAACTGTAAATTAGACTTTTCCCAGGGGCTGTACTGTGCTTCTAAACAATAGCAAGTGCCACAGTTAGTCTTCAAATGTTGAGCCACAATCAGAAAACTCAGCTTCTTATTAATCAGAAACATACCCCTTCAGCAAAATTACAGGCAGAGGCAAGAAATAAACACACAAAAAGGCAAAAATATAAAGCAAAGCAGAAAGCTATCATTTAATGCACTTCAACTTTGTATTGTTCTGTTTACACCCCTCTGAAACATTTATAGAGATTCCTTGTGCTAATATCCAAATATCCTTGAATGCACATTTCCTCAGAACATCTCATGACAGGCAGAGAGAAGTTGGTAATGCCTGTTTCACAAGGGGAGAACTGAGGCAGGAAAAGCCTATGATCAAAACGAGTTCCCTGGAGAGGTAAAGTCTCCAAAAAGTGATTGGCTTTCTTACGCTTCATGGCTATCCCTGTAGAGATAAAATAAATTCTACTTGGATAGTGATTTGGTTTACGGTCACAGAATTCAGGTGAAATCTCCAAATAATAAATAATGGGGGTTTATGTGTCCCCTCACTTTTATAGCCTTTCAATGTTTTCTATGCACTTCTGAAAAAAGGAGACAGGCATAATGCTTATAATGTGTTATATATAATCTATATTCTACATATTTAATGAAAGATTATATTCTTAAACAAGATTGCAATTTAGACAACTGAATATGTAAACAAATAGCATAAGTAGAAACTAGCTAAATTTTACCTCTGTGTATTTGTGTAGGTATGAATATATATTTTCTGACCTTGTGAGAAAAAGAAATCTGTAAAAGTTGGCAGTCTTTTGGATATAGGTGAATGAAATTACATTTGAGGTAATTAGAGAAATAAATGCCAACTAATCAGCAACTCATCACAAAGTAAGTTCTTGTTAAAGATAATATAAAAGTAGGGAAAAAAAAGCTGTTTCTGGTCAATGAAACCATCTTTGCTCTTTCTGTCCCTCCAGAGCTCTCTGCAAATACCTCATAGCCACCCCTCCTGCCACACCCTTACCCAGCCCTTGGCAGGCAGCAGGTGGGTGCTGCACCAGCTCTCTCTCTCACTGCCAACACAGTCTGCCTCCTCTCCACAGGCTGCTTTGGCTTCTTGCCAGGGACTGTAGGGCTCTGGAAGTTATTCCTTGCAGGCTGAGGGAGGTAGGAGGCATTAGGAGGAGCAGAAAGGGCTTTAGATCTGCCTTCTCTGCTCTCCAGACCCTCTGGCCAATCCCTCTACTAGAGACACTTACTTCAAACAGATTTAAATAACTGCATTCCAGGTGTCTCCCAGCTGGCTGGTAACCCAATATCCTAAGGGTTCATGTACCTATTTTTCTTAAATTTCCTCAACTTCCCTTTCCTCTGCATCAACATCTGGCATCAACATAACCACAAGCTTGAATACCTCTTCAACTGTGTGCAGGACTATTTTTCATTAGCAGTCAGGCTTTTTTTGAAATCTCAGTCATTGTAAGCATATATTCACAGTCTTCAAATCTCATAGACCTTGCTGAAGGTAGGATTTTATTAGTCTTTCTACATGATTAAGATTGTTTATGTCATCCATGGATCACCAAAAGAAAATATCAGAACTCTGCATCTCCATTAATTTCAGTAAACTTAACCTGAGATAAACACAGCCTGTTATGCCACAGTATCTCAGAGAAGTGCATTGATTTCAAAGCACTGTGTGTAGTGAATAAATTAGGCACAAATGCCATCCAGAAGTAACGTAACTTCAGTTTTCTCCCGTCCATTTCAGCACAGTTTTGATGTGAAAACTTTTGTAATTGGTGCGATCATTTCAGAGGGCAGATGATAAAAAAATATCCTGGTAAATACTTAGTTTAATTGGTTTATATTTTTTTTAAGAAAACGTTGACAGTTTGCAGACTATGAACAGTAGGTTTAAGTATGCTATTTAAAAGGCTGGGGCAATGCACACAGCTTCTGTAGGAGGAGGATATAAAGAAGAAAAATATCCTGGTAGTTCATGGTAGCAAAAATTCTAACAGTATGAGATAGGGCCAAACATCTCTATTAATTCTACCTCAGTTACCCAGATGTTAAAACGTGTTCATCCTCTTCAGTGAGGTTAAGGTACATCCACTTACTGACAGGAAACATGCAGTGACTGTCTCAGAATTAAACAGAATTATATTAACGTAGACACAACATGATATCATTAGTATAAATTGGCAAAACAAATGCTTTTGCCAAGAATTTTAAAAGTGATTAATGGTTCTGGATGACTTCTAAGTGCTTTGCTTTAAATCCTTTCAGAAGGACTGGCTTTCTAAAGGTGAGATCTCAGTGTGAGAGTAACTCCCTGTTAACATATCTGAAGCTCAGCACTGTGCTACAGCTGAGTTTCTATGAATGAAAATGCTGATCCTACTCCTGGATGTTCCTGAAAAATATAATATAAAATGCCTGTTGTTCTTTAGTTAGACAGATTCAAAACTTACCAAACAAGAAGTAACTCAAGTTTTCCAGTTTATTTGAAGAACTTAAAAGCAATCAATACACAGTTATAATCAATAAATTCCAATGATACCTTCAAGATATGTTTTAGGACTACTGATCTTACATGTTAAAGTGAGATATTTATTTCTTTCCTATGAATTGAAGAGTCTGCCTCTGCTCCTCTTTGAAGTCAAGGGGAGTTTTATCACTGCCTTCAAGGACGGGCAAATTAGAGCCCAAATTTGCATCTGGAACTGTGTACAGTAGGGTGTTCGATTGGCATACAACTTGTCACCACAATTATAGTAATTTTAATCAACTTCATTTGCCGTTTGCTTCTCCGAGATTTCTGGGAGAATTTGCTCATCTGCACTTCAGTGTTATTATCTCTCTACCCTTTCTGTTTTACAAGTCATGCTTTTATTCTGTCACTCCTGCTGCAGCTGAACCGGAGCATTTTAATAAACCTCTTGTTATCCACATCTTCTATCCATATGTCATTGACTTAAGCAGAGCACTTTGTCAGGTTAATATTTTATACATTTTGTATTTAGACTATTACTTAGCTGATCCATAACAGGGGATTATAGTCAGGGATAGGAATATTGAGTGGCTTTTTTTTCCCCCACGTGCTTGTCTCCAAGACAACTAGATGGCTGCATTTAAAAGAGCACAAAGACCAGAACGAGTAGCTCATCCAAGTCTTTTAGCAAGTGAATGCTCTGCGGTTTTGCATTTTCAGGCAGGCCTTTCACTCTATCCCCCTGACATTTTTCACCTCGGGCTCTGATGGGTGGGAATTCCAACTGGGAGCCCAGCTGATAATTGCAGCTATTAAGCTGCTGCTAGTGTAACTCCAGTTCCCCTTTGTTTCTGGTTTTATCTAGTCTAGCTGGAGAGTTTCACTCGTGATAGTCATATTTAAAAGCCACAATGATATTTTTCCGTTTTCCCCTTTCTATCAGGGCTGGTGATTATTAGGTACATCCTCTCTCCAGTTCAGCCTGCTTGCAGTAATTTTTCAAAGCACACACTAGCTTATGCTTCTTGGATTTTTTTTTTTTTAAAGAAGGATAAATAAATAAGGTGTGGTCATAAGAAAAGATCCCTGGCAATCATAAATTAACAATAGAAGCTGCTGACAGCCCTGCAGGAAGCCCTAGTGTTGTAGCCTCAGAGAGATCAGCATCCAAGCAGAGGTTGCAGCTCATTGTTAACCAACCATGATCTGCTGTTAATCTGAATCTGCTTCTGAAATTCAGCTCACCACTCCCTGAATTTCCTCTCCCTCCTTGGCTCTGTCAGGAATAACACCGTGCACTGGAAATGCAATGCTTGACTGGTCGAGCTTCATTGCTCCCATGTATATTTTTTGGCCTGGTAATTACATTAGGGGTGTAAAATATGTAATGTAAGTTTCCTGTGAGAATTTACCGCTGAGCTAAGTGCTATCACATGTCATGGAGGTTTCAAAGTGTGTGCAAAGCAAAACCCCAAACCTGTCCAAACAACATATTTAGATGGGAACTACAAGAAAGATTGTGCTGTTCAGCTGTAGATGAAGTTTGTTGCAGCTCCTGGAGACAGTTGGTTGTGATGCCTGTGAGGTGCCAATTTTTATTAAGACCATTCAGTTCCTTTGAACATGAAAGCCACAAACTTTTATGGTTCAGATAACCTTTCAGGGGTTTCATATTTCAGGAGGATAGTATCTTTGTATAGACTCAAAAAATCCAGCAAGCCATTTCTATACTCTCCCTAAGATGATTTATCTTGCTTCATTTCAAACAACTCCTTCTGTACTTAAAACTCTTTGTGAGCTCCAAATTACCAAATTCCTCAAAGTGGAGAGCAAAGTACTCTTCACGATTTCATGTGCTGGTACTTCTGAAATTTCACATCTTCTTTGTATCAGTTAATCTAGTCGTGAAAGTAAACTTTTGCTGTTAGATACACATTACAAACACCTTACTGGTATGAATCCTGACTGTAAATATTCCCAGAAAAGAGACTGTTGTGTTAATGTGATTTGCAGGGAAAATAAAGTATTGGCAATCCTCAGTCCAGAATTTTGGTGCATCAAAGTGAGAGCCTGAGTCCTTTGTAAGGCTCAGCCAATGTTTTTTGAGAAGTTTTAGAAAATCAAAATACATTAATTCAATTTGCCAATAAAATGAAACAAAATAAATATAAAAGTATGAAAAATACCTCCTTCCAGCCATCCTCCCAACCTTTTCTTTCTCTTCACAGCTAACATTAGCAGAAATAAATCAGCAGCATTTGAGTGCTCAAGCAGAAATAAAACAGGTTTTTTATATTAAGATGAAACAATGAAATAGTCCCATCAAAATCTGGCTTTGACAGAAAAAATATTTTGGAAATAGGTATCTTCCTCCCTGTTTCCCATAGAAGGTATTGTTTGTCCTCACATATATACAGTAAAATCTACATATCAAAAAGGTTTCTTCAAAAGAAATCTTTCAATCTCACTTTAAAGAGGAATATAGATTTTAAGGAAAACCTTACATACATTAAAAAAATTACAAAATTCCTCCCATTTCCCTGACATCATTTTGTTTGGGAATAAACATATCCTCAAACTCTAGGCTGGGTCACTGAAAAATAAGAACATAAAAGCAAGCCAGTACTCATTTCCACCAACTTCTGTCTCAGACTCTAGTTCAAGGGAGCCCAGTTCTCCTCTGGTTCAGCAGGAAATAAGAAGGCCAAAACTAAATCACAAAATAACTTGAGGCAGGGAAAGATGAGATAAAATGGGTGCAGAAAATTAATTTTTAGAAAAAGATTAAAAAGATAGTAGAAGATTGTGCCTGCCTTTTCTGTCTTTGCTCAAGATATATAGGTGCGGTGAGCAAAACAAAGGAGAGGAAGGGAAATGACGGGAGAGTCCCTAGTTAAGCTGTCTCAATGACCCCTGGTGCACACAATGGACAGGGCTGAGCCAAGTAGTTCAGAATCAGGATGGTGCAGCAGATGAGCTGTTCCTCAGAGTGTCATGGTCTTTCATGGATATTCTTGGACATGGACAGAAAAAAAATTGAGGTGCAGCATCATCCAGCCTCATCCACTTCCTTATCCAGTGGAAAGTGAGAAAGTCTGGGAGAACTCTTCTCTCCAGCACTGTAGCTCACTATTGTCTCAGCTGATGACCAATCAAGCTGCCTGAAACTGTCCTGTTCTGATTTTTCTCACATTTACACAGAGGTAGAAGGATTGTTTTGTTTGTTAGAAGGTTTTACAGCTGGGATCAAGCTGAGCAAGGGAAATTTCAAATTGAATACTGCAAGTAGAAGCTATTAAGCTATGTAATAATATTGCAAGGGAATAGGATAACTCCATCAGTTGAGACTTTTAAGACTAGTCTGGGCAATGCACTAATAAATATCCTTTATGGACTATTTTGCATTGTCATGGGGGTGAATAAGGAGAACTATAAGGTCTTTTCCACATCTAATTTCTCCAGTTCTGAGAAGCAGAAAAATATCCTGCATTTGAAGAAACTCAGAACCAGAGCAGTGCTAAGAAATACAAAACATCGGTTTGTTCTAGGATGAGTCTTGGCTGGTGCAAACTGTTTTATTTTTCTGGGGCCCTAATCTCAAAAATAACTGTGGGCAAAAACAAGATTTCTAGTTTCACAAACTTTCATCACTAGTATAGTCAATTGAGATAAAAAAGGTCTTTCATGATATTTACACTGCTCCTTTTTTTCTAGCTGGGATCTGCTCACACTGATCAATGGAGCTGAACTTCTGCTATTCATATAGACAGTGACTTACTGTATTATTTTAAATAAATTTGTATTTTATGTGTAGAATTTTCCAGCTGTAATATCAAATAACCATTACATGGAAGAAGTCACTAAACCCCCATGCTTTAAGTGCTAGGAATCCCTTAAATAAAGTAATTCTTATTTCTTATATTCTGATAAATTCAGTTATTACCATTTAACTAACTTTATCCTGAAGAAATATTTTGCTTCATGACCGCTTTATACAGCAACTTCTGCAGCTGTGACAGACTTGTAAGGCTGGGACGGATGGGACCTATGCACTGCCTTCCTTTGAGCTACCGGCCCTAACTATTTGTCAGCAAATCCATTCTACCCCAGTGACCTGCTGGTCATAGTGCTACTGAAACTCATTGGTCTGAATGACAAATGAGGAGAAATAACAAGGGTAGAGATGTAGCCAGTGGGTGCACACTGAAAAAAAAGATACTTATCATGAGATCTCACAGTCAACTCTTCTGCAAAGTATCTGAAGAAATGCTCCTGTGAACTTGTGCCAGTGATCAAAATTAAGCAACATTTTGAAGTTTGCTCTAAAATAATAAATTATTCAAAATTATCTTCAATTCCTGCATTCATAACAATTGAAAACACAAATACAAAGAAATATCTCTTTCTGTAGAGAAAACTGAATGTCTTAACTGTTATTGGAAGACATGGAATGGGAAAAGATCCCTGCAGTTTCTCTGTAAGTTAGTTTCTGTCGTAAATCCCCCAGTGTTAAGATTTCCAGGTAGGCTTGTTTAAATCATTCGTTAATACAGAAAAGTGGTTTTATTTTGGTTCCTATTTAGGTGTAATAAATCTACACTGTAAGGAAGAAAGATTGAGAGATTGATTGATTTTACTCTATTTATGAAAACAGTCAATCTGGTACTGCAAGCACAGAACATTAATCTTATAAGGAGACATAACCTCAACCTTGTCTGATCTGAGTAGGCTGAAGCAGGGACAGCCCTATTCCCAGTCCTTCCAGTGTAATGAATGTCACCCTGGAAAACTTGATTCTTGCCAACTCTTGGCTAGGGGTGAGTTCCTTCTGTTCCTTAGTACTAACTGCTCACCAGTTTTAAGTGTCCCAAAATAAAGGGTGAACTTAAAAGCTTGATGGCAGAGCATCTTCCCTTTCTAAGACATTTTTAGAGAAGTCTACCTGGACTTTCAATGTGCTGATTTGCTGTAACACAGGCTGCTCGGGTCAAACTCAGACTTCTGGAAAGTGAAGTTCTCCATCAGCAGGTCCAAATATCCATGAAGGACTTGATCCTACCACCACATAAGCTCCTTTTGTCAGAATGACCATTCAACATTCTTACTCTGTTTAAGCAAAAGCTTCTGAAGCACCCACAAAGTGTTCTATTGAAATGCGGGAAAAAAAAAAAAAAAAAAGAAAAAAAACATCCCAGCCTTCAAGACCCTGACTGAAGAATATGACTCATTTATACTAAGGGATGTAACTTTAGGTACGTTGATGACTATACTAGCAATGGAAGTAATGCAAGCAAATAAATTAATTTTTTGCATAGTTAGGACTGAAAACAACAGACCAAAACTGTCATCTTAAACTCTACGCAAAAATTAACTTGATGGCAGCACATATCATAGAGCAGAGATAAAACACATTTTCCCTTCACAACATTGTATTATAAGAAAGAAGCTTTATCCAAAGAGAAATGCCACTTCCAAATGTTCTTACACTAAGCACCAGGCAGCATATTATAGTAATCCGTATCTGAAGCAATAAAAACATGTCACAAGCTTCACATCTTACAGGACAAGCTCCAGTTTTCATGAAGAAACACATAACTAAAAGAAACAAACTTGTCAACATTTACTACCTGAATATCCATGAACCTGATACAGGAGGTGGACAGACTGTATTTTTCCTTCAAGAAAACTTAACTGTAGTTGCCCTCTTACTGATTTGGAAAAAAAATACGTCACGTCATATTCAAGTTCAGCTGTTCAGTGTAACTGGTGGCAGTAGTAGCAATATAATAGGAACTGAATAATAATAATAATGCACAGGAAAAAATAAATTAATCTCCTACAGAATTGGGGAGAGAGAGGTAAATGGAAATAGATGGAGAGCTTTTTGAAAGAATATGTAATTATTTATCCAATAATTTTTCTCAGTATTTTACAGTACAAACAGCCAAAAAGGTTTATATAATCATACCATCAATGCTAAGAAGCTTGTAAACTTGAGCGCTGTAAAACATGGATTTGAATACATTAAATTCTACTTACATGTTTGACAGGATGCTAAAATCTGACTGTACTACATCTTGTTATGAATTCACACATTTCTGTCGGTCAGAAAACCCTGACACTAACCTTCATTGCTAATGGTAATGGGTATGGGTGATTTTAATAATAAAGTGTGCGTGCTCATTATTTTTCAGAGACATTCTGTGGAAAGCAATTCCAGATCTAGAAATATGACAACAAACGAATACATTTGCATTAGGGAAATATAACATCCCTGAAGGCAGAAAGAAACAGTTTCAGAAGCATTTGAAATAAATTGTATGTGTACCTTCCACAACTGTAAATGTGAACTGAAATACAAAAGATCAAAGATATCAGTGCCGTGTATTATGCACAACTACACAGAACTTCCCACATAGAAGCTGAATGACAATAAGTCTGTTTTGAAGTCAGGTGTTCTTCCCAGAGCTTTCAAGCCAAAATTGCAGAGAACCAAAGACTCACCTGAAAGCTGGAGCACGAAGTAAAGATTTCAATACTCCTTTCCCAAAGAGGGGAGCAAAGCTAGGAATTTTGTTTTAGCCCTGTTTGTTTACAGCGTACAGAAGCTAAAAGATCAGAACTTAAACCCACACATTTTTCAGTTCTCATGATGAAAACATCCTGGAAAATGTTACATGTGTGCCTAAGGATTTTCATTCTACAGCACTTGTGGCTTATGTTGTAAGTGCTGCTGCACTACTGCTGATGTGTGGCCTGAGGCCAAAACGGAATAGTTGCTTGACTGAAACCTTAGCAGTTCTGCAGAGAGTACCACGAGAATTTCATCTGTCTTATAGACTATGCATACTTCTGTTAATGCAGTCTGGTATGACATTAGTTTTGTCCACGTCATGATATTTAAAGTTTCCTGGCTAATTGTACTTGTCTTTCCCTGGAATGTAATAACTAAGGTATTTGTATTTGAATGTTTTATCTCAGAGAAGATAGATTTGTAATGTTTCACATTGTATTCTACTGGGAATCACTCCAAGTTACCATGAGTTTAGAGACCAAATCACATTACTAAAATGTTAGTTGGCCTTGTCCATGTTATATTTGTTTGCACTTGTTTCCACACTACAAAATTATGAACACTGTACGTGCCTACAGACTGCTGTAATGATAAACTCAGATAACTAGAGTAGCTAATTGTTGCAGTAATATTCTTTGATAGTACAGATTATTTCAGGGTTGTGTGAATAACTTCTGAGATTTCTGAATACTTTAAAAATATTTGCTAATCAGAAATACACAGTGATGACTTTGAACCAACAATCGCAAATTTTGGGTTATTTTCAATTTCTTTTTTATTTTACACATTCAAAAATCAGGCTCATTTGCTTGCCAAATGTCTCAAAGCAGCACTTAAACATTTTTTGTCACATCCCACTGATTTGAGAATGACATGTCACACCCTATGCAAACCTTAGAGAATGGGTGTGAGACAGCAACAGCCTGGGGAAGCCCCACAGTCCCTATTTCCACCATGTCCACCAGAGGATGAAGATTACTTTAGTGGCCTCAAAAACAGCTGGAAGACATGGTCACACATAGTATTAGACACACACCAGCTCCCATGAAGGATAAGGAGTCTATGCTGTCCTCATACACTAGACTTGCCTCCAGCCATGGCTCTTGCCTTATGCCCTGAGACAGAAGAAACTGGGAGGGGAAACAACAGTTTCCCAGCACACAATCACAGCAAGCATGTGGCATCAGCTGTTGCAATCCCTGTCTCAGGCATCTCTCTGGAGAGAGGTGTGACCAAGGATCTGGGCTACACAAAGGATCCTGCATGCAAAGAAAGGAGGGAAGAAAGCTGGTACCTCATGGCATGTACTTAGCAATTCGATCTGCCACTGCCACTCCCCTTAACTGGAGTGGGCACTGAAGTGTTGTGGGGCTTTGTATTTGCATGTCCCTTCTTAATTCCTTTAATTTAATCCTTCAAATGTGTACACTCTCTAGTTTGAATCACATGCATCATACTTCTTAAATGGATGACAGAACCTTTAAAATAGAGGGATTATAAATAAAAAGCAACAAATACAGTGCATAAATAACATGATTCCCCAGAAGCTAATAAACAAAATTCATTTTGCCAAGATAGTTATTTATAACTATAAGAAATCAGGCATTTCAGACAGGAATTTTCACGCTGAATATTTTCTACTAATAAATGTGTATTTTTGCTCAAGATGATAGGTGAGCAGTTCAATTTAAATTGAAATTAAAAAAAAATCTCCAAAAGTTTTCTTTCTGAAGAGAGACAGAATCTGGATCTGATTTATCTCAGAGGATAACACTGTCATTAGAAGGATGACCTTTTTTATTCATCTGGCATGCAGCAAAAAAATAAGTGACACTATGGGTTATAAAAATCAGATTTTTTTTTCCAAGATGTGAACTCTCTGCTACACTTTATGAATGAGTGTTTAAAGACTGACAGATTGTGACTGATCAGATTTGCCAAACCTGGAGATTTTCAGTGCAAGCAAAGTTTCAATACAAGATTTTATCTATATTTTATAATATTCTAATACATTATCTATATTTGTATATGTTTCAGCACAGTAAAAGGAGACCAGTGGATCAAAGCCCTTGCTGCTGAAGGCCCTACATCTGCACCACATGTGGCCCAGGGGCTTTATTTTGGACTAAATTTAGTCTAAACTGAATATCACCACGTCACATATGGTTTGAAGCTGTCCAAAGGCCCAGTCACTACTTTGGACCCTTATGACCCATCAGAGGTTGAAGCAGGCTCAGTGCACACCTGCAGCATTCTTGTTTCCTTTCCTCCTGAAGGAATCTCATGGACTTGCCCTGGAAACAAAACCACGGTGCATGACATGGAGCTGATCAGGGGTTCCACATGAAAAACTCACTGCTCTAGCCCAGCTTGTGATCAGGAATGCAGAGCAGTCAGCTGAATCTGCAGTTAGGCAATTTGAATGTGTTTATTTTGAGTAATCTGAAAAAAAAAAAGACACAGTAACAGCTAAATTTTCCAAAGATGCTGTTTGTTCTGATGGAATGTATGCTGCTGAAACCTTGCATTTCTAATTTTGCTGCTATTAATGGGGAGAATCAGCTGGTCTTAGAGTCTGAAAGTGCCATGATACCCACTGAGGGGCATTATTCTTGCCAGATTTACCCTGGCTTTGTAAACTTTGGAAGACTGAACCAGGAATTCCAAATGTAGGAAGGGGAATGAAGACGGTAAGAAAAAGCTGACCTTACAAGCTTCAGACCATGTATGCAGGACTATAAACTCCCAGCAGCCTAGATTCACCCTGGAGGTTCCTGGGAGATCTAACCTTCTTGCTAGGGATCCAGGAACTGCAGGCAAGTCAGATCTGGAGCTCACAAATTATCAAGTTTGCAACGCATGTTGCCTTGAGGTCCTGGATGTAGAGAGGATTTACCAGTGACCCAGTTGCAAGTCCATGTCACAACACTTGCAGATCTTAGAGTGAAGAAGTCCTTTGTGGGAAGAAAATGTGAAAAAGCCCTTGCACTACAGGCTCCACAGCTTTGGAAAAATCACATTGAACGTAGGAGGTGTCAATGAAGAGTATCAGGTTGCCATTTTCTGACAAAAATCACCTTTCTGATTTTTATATTTTTAACTTACAATTCTTTATGTACTTCTAGAAGTATGGTAATAGTTAAAAAATTAAACAAAAATCACTGTCAGGCTCTACATTTGAAACTGTTAGTCTGGAATATTCCTAAAAGGACACAAATTGTATATTCATACGATCCCTTTGCTACTTTAACTCCCCACCCGCATACAGTATGCCAAGCTGTTCCTGTGTAGTGATGTGTCCCTGCCTGTGCACTGTAAGTCTATATTAATACACATATATATAAGAAACGGCTGTGATGGTTGGAGCCAGGGAAGGGAATATTTGTGCCTCCACAGAGCTCTGGGACTGCTGAGAAATGGTCCAGAAGGTTCCTTACAACAGACAAGTTCAGGAACTGAAATTAGTAAACTGCCATTTATGGAGTAACAAAATGAATTATTCAATCTGCTGTGTGGACTGAAAACCTAATTTTAAAAGTCTAGCTTGCCTACGGAGTCCCATACAAAATCTTCCTTAAATGAAAGACAGTACTAACTGTTACTGCATGGCTGGATGTCTTGGGAGAGGTTGTCTGATGCAGACCAACATGGCTAATCTGTCCCATAAACTGTGGGTAGCAGCAGAACAAGAATCTGTTTCCCTGTTTAATAAATACTTTGGAAAAGTTGTGGATCTCCCCCTCATTCCATATTCACAACATTTTTGCATGGATACCACCAGGCTTCCCAGCAAGTTTAATACCTGGGGCTGCAGGGGGTGGCTGCAGCCCTGGGTCCACATCCATCTGCCCTTCGAGGATACAGGTCCTTGGCTGGACCCGGCAGAGCCATGGAGGAAGTAGAGCTCTGCTCCTCTTTGGCCCTGCTCTGTCCCTGTTCCCAGAGGCCAGGGTGGACACACGGGTTTTCAGGTGTTAATTCATGGCCTGAGGGCGAGAGGGGGGGAAGGGACAAAGCTTCTCCTCTCTCTGTAGGTTTGACTTTGACAAGACACAGCAGAGTGCATCTGAGCATCCCTTCTCACCTAAACTTCTGTCTAGTTCAGCATTTCCCTGTAAGAGGATCCACCTCAGTGCATCAGTACTTTTCTGACACAAAAATATTTCCCTGAAAAATTTCTGGCTGGTCAGTTATGGGCACGAACATCAGTAACAAGCTCCTCCAAGGCAGTAGCCAGAAGATTATGTTTGTGTGTGTCAGCTAGAGAAAGGTGTAACTTGTACATTGTATGGCAGTTTGTCCTCCAGACACTGAATATATGAAGCAGTACTTCAGTGATTAGCAAAGCACCCTAGCTTGAAATTAAAGAAAGGTGAGTTGTCCTGATGTACCTGTGATGAACGGGCCTTTTCTGCCACCTTCATGTCATGACTCGGGCTCTTGTCCCATGAGAAATGCTGTGCAGGTCACCCACGAGCTCCTTCCCAAGCTAGAATCAGGTTCTGCATTGTAAGGAAGAAGTGAAAGAAAAAAGTAAAATGCTGTACAGTACTTTCTGTTACAGTTGTCTGGTTTTTAATATGTAATGCCAATCTGAAATAACTAAAACCAAAACACTGTCATATGTCCACAGAATAAAAATACATACAGTCATTCCATCAGTCAATCAATTATTTTCTAAGTACATATATGTACAAGCAAACAAACATTTAGATTATTCAGATGAGCAGCAGGCTCTGAAAGAATTCTGAAAACCTTAACTGAGAAACTGCTAAGAATCTGCTGCTGCAGTAAAAGCTACCAGATGTGTGTGTGAGTTGCCTCATTGAGATCAGGTTCAACCATCTCTGGTCTATTTGCTCATGAATAGCAAAGGAAGGAGATTTAAATCTTCATTGTTACTTCAGTAAAGTCTAATTAACTTCCCTGCTTCCTCCGAGAAAAACAACTATCCCCAGACAAATAGGAACGGATAACATCACCCAATATCCTGAAGAGCTTTGGGGATTTGCAATGATTTCAAAGGTGGGGTCGTTTCTCTCTTTCTCTGCTCTCATCCCACATCACATATCTCAGGCAAACACCACAGCAAAAAAAAAAAAGGCAAAAAAAAAACAAGCAAGAAGCTATTCAGAGATGTTTGCATGACTCACCCTGAGGCACAGGAGATAATTGTCAGAAATACACAAAGCTGCCTCTAGTCCTTGAGGTGAATGTTTCTCTTCAGTGATATGCTGCTGGCTCTACTAAATAAAAAATTCCTGACTTCGTTTGTTCCTGGCTACCACTTACTGCCTTGTGCCAGCATCTTCTGTGCCAATGTGCAAGTCCATCTCCATTTGAAGTGAACCAAACTTGGACCTGAAAATACTTTCCCGAAAGCAGTTTGGCACATTTAACTGTGCAGTTCAACACACAGGCCATGCCCCTAAAATCTATTTTCATTCTAACTCACTTTTGTGCCAGCAAGTATTCACCTGGAAGTCAGCAGTGCATTGAAACATTTAAATCAGTCTGCTGCAGGGCATTTATAGGCTCTGTTTAGTGTAGAGAAACACAACAAAGAATGTGGCTTCATTGCCACTGCCATCTCCTCTTCCCCGCTTTCCGTTCCTTCTTGTGTCCCAATAAGATAAGTAATTTTTGAGGTTTTAGTAAAGAAGGTCTCACTTGTGATCTTATTTTTTACTGCTCTTAAGATCTTTGGCTGCCACAGAGCAGAACTACATTAATGAGCCTAATATTTAAAACATAAAGTTTTTCATATTCCAGACCTAAAAAAAGGTGATTCTGCTGTAGTGATTTAATCCCAGCCATCAGCCAACCACCATACAGCTGCTCACTCACTCCTCCACCAGCAGGATAGCAGAGCACATTGTAAGGGTGAAAGGTAGAAAATTTGGGTTGAGATAAAGACAGTTCAATAGGGAAAGGAAAGATTGTGCCTACAAGCAAAACAAAACAAGGAGTTAATTCACTGCTTCCCACCGGTAGGCAGGTGTTCATCCATCTCCAGAAGGGCCCCATCGTACATTACTTGGGAAGACAAACATCACTCCAAATGTCCCCTCCCCTTTCTCTTTCTTCCTCTCACTTTATGTACTGAGCATTATGTCATATGGTCTGGAGTATCCCTTTGGTAAGTTTGGGTCATCTGTCCCAACTGTGTCTCCTCCCAACTTTCCAAGCATCCCTAACTTCCTTGCCTGCATGGCAGTACAAAAAGCAGAAAAGGCCTTGGCCCTGTATAAGCCCTGCTCAGCAATAACAAAAACATCTCTGTATTATCAATCCTGTGTTCAACACTAATCCACAGCATACTCCCATACTAGTAACTGTGAGGAAAACCAACTACCTGAGACAAATCCAGCACATGCTCATAGTGTTGACTTTACCATAAAAGTAGTTCTGCAAGGAGAAAATAGCTCAGAAAGTAGCATTTGCTTTATGATGGTTTGAGACTTCTAGCAAGGTTGCATTACATGACTGAGGTTTCATTGCACAGTCATTATTAAAAAACAGAAGCAACCAAATGTCCGTAAAGCCTCACTTCAACAAGTTAGACGTGACCTTGTACCAGCTTATTCTTAGATTCTTCAAAATATATGTCTTAAGTTTCACCATGTTAGGCAAAGCCTAAAACCCACACTTAGATACATCATGGCTGCAAAATCAATCAATCCTCACCACTATTGCACAAAAAATGGGTTGGGGTTGAAATGCCCACAGTACTGACAGCAGGAATTCAGTGTGCTGAGAGTACAACTGGTGGGCTGCATCCTTCAGGGGACCTGGGCTGCAATCTCGTCTCGTGGCAGAACCTGTTGACCATGTTTGCATCCCACCTGCCATTGTGCTCCTGCTTTAGTATCACAGATTTTTGTGTGCTCCATTTTTCAGAATTAATTGCACATGAACCAAAACTGTAAGCCAGACCACAAGAATAAGCTGTATTGAAGCAGCTATTTTTTAATTTTATTTTTCTTTTCCAAAGGGGGGTCATTTTAAAAGTCCCATTCCAGTAAAGACCCACAGACCAATGCAAGAGTGCAGCTGAAAACAAATTATAATTTGGGGGTGGGAATGACAGATGGGGAGGAATCTTGTCAGCCAGCTGCACCATCAAATTAAACAAAAAAACTACACAAAGCTGCAGCCTCAGGCACTTCTCAACCTGAACTTTTCATCACAGTGGCCTTGAAGTAGGAATCAGCACCAAATCCCCAGCCAGCTGCTCCTGAAAACATGTAGGAACAGAAGCTGAGGAACCTTGGGAATTTTCAGGCTGATCAGGAAGATTCCAATAAGTTTCAGACATCTTCAGGGTTAGGTAATATCAGAGAGAAGCTTTTGGTTACTCTGTCATTAACTGGAGACTGGTGCTTAAATTCCAGGGGTAGAATGGGGGAGATCTGGACCTTGTTTTTTTCCTAGACTCCATTGAAATAAGTGTCAAGCCTTTTAATGGTTTCTCTGGAGCAGGATTTGACCCTCATTGTCATGGAAGGCCTCATGTCATGTAACACCGTTCTGGTACATCAAGCACCCTCTTAACTGGTTTAAAAATTCTGACTGTAACTCCTAAAACTTTCTGGCAGCATGGTCTGTATCTTCTTTCCTTTTATTTTTTGATGGGTTTTTGTTTTGTTCTGTTTTGTTTTGATTTGGTTTGGTTGTGATTTGGTTGTTTTTTTTTTTTTCTCCTGATAGAGACCGTTCTATACTTTTCTAGCAGAAGCAGAAGTTTTTGTGGTGTGGTCTGATATTTGAAAAAAGCCTTAAAGTTATCATATCAGACTCTTTTTTTATCCCTACATTTTTCCTGAAGGTTCTTTTTGCTGGTGGTTCTATCTGACTTCAGATATTTTCTAATAAAATATCTTTTTGAAGGGGTTATTTCTGTTGAAGCACTTATTAAAATATTGTGAGCACTGACATCCTTCCTTCCTACTAAAATGTACCTAAACTTTGCTAATGTGTTTGACAGAACCCATTGATTTCCACTTCTGACTGCATGAATCGACCAGCCTTTCTCTGTAACATTTTTACCTGTAATAGTAGTGCCAAATGTGGCTTTGATATATCAGAAAAGTCTGGAGAATGCCTCTGAAGTTCTGCTCTCTTTTTTTTTTACAGAAAAAATGAGCCCCCAAATAAGACTTCATGTTCACACCAGACTCTACAAAGCTTAGTAGAGTGCTCTTGTGCATCATATACCTCCCAATTTCTGTATTTCAGTCTGTTGGTGGGGTGGTTTCCCTGCAGAACTTTCCTCCTCACTTACCTTCAAACAGTCGTTATTTCTTGGTAATGGCATTTCATCTGTGTTTTTAATTCCAGTCTTTCTAATCATTACTCTCACTGGACTCAAAGCACAGACATGTCTATAAAGATAAGAATTTCAAAACACAAGTTACGAAAGGAGAACATTTTTGAAAGTCTAACTCTTGTGTTTCATTATTAAATGAGCCCTGAGATCTGTTGAGGACATATGTAACTACATTGGTGGTAAACACTGAGTCCCTTTAAGAACTTGGAGAAAGACTGGCATAAAGGAAAAGAAATGAAAATTTCTACATGAACAAATTTCTATTAGTTGATCCTGGCCTCTACTTATCAGTAGCCCGGGCAAAGAAAAAAAAGATAAAGACAACCAAAAAAAGAGAAGACAAGGCCATCAGAAAATTATCATCCAGCTCATGAATGTGAACCCCTTGCAACATTGACTCACATTTTTCTTGATATCCTCAATTTCCCAAACATCATACCTTTATGAAGGAATAACTTTGGTAAGCATAGACTAGCAGCTGCATATATAATGAAAATCAAAGACAATTAATCATATTATTGTATCCCATGTATAATGTTTCATGCATTATTTATGCAGGTAGAGATAGATTTTTAAGGCCAAAGGTGTCATTACAATTATGTAGTTTGACCTTCCTGACTCAGTCAATACAGTCTCACCCAGTAACTTCTCCTTTAGCACCAATGCCTGCTTGAACTCCAGTCTGAATGTGAAATCTTCATGTGATGGGCAGTCTACCTCATCCCAGCAAAAATCTCTTCCAGTTTCAGAGAGTTAAGACAAATCAAAAAGAAATTCATGTTGAAAAAATAGAATGACAATTGATTTGTTTTTATAGCAATGTTGAATGGTAAACTTTTATCTTGAAAAACTTTTCTAAAAAGTTTGGCTTTATTGGATTCTATTAAATAACCCTAAACTATTTCTTATTTATCATTTAGGAAAAAAAAATTTCTTCTGACTGTTGGTCCTTTTTGTAAGAGTTTTTGAGACTAAGTTTTTGAGGGTTTTTTTAATTTAATTTCTCTCACAAGACAGAAAATATTTTTTGAGAACTCTAGTTCTAGAGATTATTAATAGAAATACAGAATCACAGAACAATATCTTTTGGCTGGGACCTCAAGCAATTGCCTACAATCAACCGCTGTGAATTAAGAAAAAAGTAACAAACAAACCTCTTATCCCCTTAGAATATAAATATACTTATCACTGAATAAGTATTTATTTTATTTTCATTTTCTCTGCTAGCATGCCTTCAAATTCAGAAGGTCAAAGAGGTTGTGAGATTACTTATGTAGTTTGCAACCACTACATTAAAATTTGGACCCTTCATTGAGGTGGATTATAGGAAATGGTCAGCTGGGTCTCTCTGTCTCATATCTTAAGATTCTTGCAGAAGGTTGTGCAGAAAACCAACTGATCTATGGCTTGCAGATGGCCACAGCTGACTGTCATTGTAACACAGGCGCCTTAGGCTTTTGGTCTCAGTTTTGATAGAATAAATCTAATCTACATCCACAGGTTTTCTCCTTGAGCTGCAATAGTCTCACTAGTTTGTGACTAGTGGAAGTTTGAGGTACAAATGAAGGAGACCCATGAGAATTTCCTCATAAGGGAAATTTTTCTGCTGGTCAGGAAAATTCAGTTTTTTAATCTCATATTTGAAAGCCCATTTTTAAAATTTCTAACAGCTGCCCAACCAGGCATCAGCTGAAATGTCTCTCAAACCATCTTAGATTTGAATGATCGGTTCAAAGGTAAAAGTTACCCCAAGTGTTATGATTCTACATGCATAGTATTTAAGCTGACAAAGTCAAATAGTCAATGTTTTTCACATGTGCAAGCAAGAAAGCTGTTAGAGACATTTATCTTCAATTCAGTTATTACAAAGGACCATGTCGTTCCATGTATGATCATTACTATGTCTTTCCAGCTGCATTGTGGGTTGTTTCTTTTGCTTGACAGTGACTATTATAACACTGGTATTGTTAAAAGTGGTTTTAACTCCATACTCACAGTACTGTATATACATGTAATACCTTCTATCCAAGTAGCCTTAAAAAAAAATGGTTAAGCTTTATTTTTCTTCTTGAGATAAATATCCCTGCTTCAGCAAGGAGTAAATGGAGCATGTTGGGGTTAACAGCAAAAGGTTAGCAGTGTCTCAAAGATAGAGACAGAATTCTTCTGAACAAATATCAGAGATACAATCACCTCTTGGTATTAGCTCATCATCTCTCCCTCCCAATACACATAACCAAATTAAAAAAATTAATCATAATTAAAAAAAATTTTTTTCAATAGTTAAGATACAAAACTCAGACAATTTTACTGTGTATATCACTGTTCAATCAGATAAACCTCTCAGAAAAGAAAGAATTTAAGTTTTCTGGATTCTTGAAAAGTGCAATACCCACTGTGTCATTCTGCATTTTACAGTCAAACATTTCCTGATGGTTGCTTACAGGCTTTTAAAAATTCAGCCAGATCATTTCCAGATGCCCTGGCACTCCTCCTCTCAGTGTTTCCTATGCATACCATGCGGAAGACTTTAAGGTTTTCAGCTGTTTTTCTACATTTCTGCCAGCTCTGTTTGAAATACTGTTTGCATTTTTTTTATTATTCCTTCAATGTGCTGTCTTCATGTATGAAGACAGGATAAGGGGTTGGAAGGCAGCACGTTTACTTTCCTCTACAGCTGCTCTTTGAGCAGCTCCACAGTGAGATGCCAGTCATGTGCCAGAGCACTGCAAACTCCACATTTCTCCCCTCTTCCTGATGTTTCTGTGCCACTGCTGAGGAGACTCCAGGAACAGAAATGCCTGGCAAAACCCTCAACATGCAATATATGACTGTGCATTAGTATACGGATAAAAAAAAAATAAAAATCTCTAGAATGTTGCTTACAACTTTCAAAACCGATCTTATTTACTGTTGCCTTTTTCCATCCTTTGGTTTCAGATATACTGAATTTCATTACAAGATTGAAGCTTCCCTTTCAGAAACAGTGTGTATACCTTATTTGCTGCATGTGAAAAGCAGGTGTTCTCAAGCCAGTCTGAATATTTTGAGCAAATCCTTGCTTTGAAATGCTAATGAATTTGCAATGTCTGCATAGTTTGAGATAAAGCAGTTAACAATGAATTAATCCTTGCTTTATGCAGTTCATTATCAAGAGACTATGACCAGGCCAACAATGTATTTGGAACATAATAGGGTTTTGCTAAACAGGTAGAGTCTCTTTATTCAAACTAAGCGCTTACAGTTACAGTGACTCTAGCTTTTGAGGACTGCATAAAATTACATAGTAGGCCCGATATTTTTTTTTTTTTTTTTTTTTTTTTTTTTTTTTTTTTTTTTTTTTTTTTTTCGTTTTTCCCAAAATATGCATAGTTACAGTCTAGCCTTATTGCAGAACCAAAATGGTTCTGGAAGGTTCTAAAACACTACCATGTGAAGAATTTCTATTAAATTTAGTTTTAAATGAGAAAAAACTGCATTCCAGGGGAGGCGGCATTTTAAATTTAAAAGATGGTTCCAAAACCATGCTCTTTTAATGAGAAATTCACTGGCTCTCAAAATTTGAATTATTGACAATAAATGTCTAAGAAATATTCTCTAAATCTGCTAAGATTTGAAAATTTCATTCTACTGGGCAATGTAGTTGGTTCAGGTTTAGTCTTCTGTGCTTGATGGAACCAGGGTGATGTAGTTACTGCACTGGAGTCCCCATGGCAGTCGGTGTAAATGGCGGCAGAAACAGACCTGCAGTGCAAAACTAGTAGTGCACCAGTATAAGTGTGCAGTACTTCACCTAAACAAATCTGAGTCTAGCGATCTTCAGCCATGCTGCTCTACCTCTGCTGGCACTCTGTAGTGAAGGGGATAGCACTGAGCACCTTTAACACTCTTGTTCAGAGAACCCAGCACCGCTGAGGGATGAAGCCTTATTCTGAAGACCTGGAAAGGACTTGCTGAGTTTGATTCGGTGGGATGAGAGAAAAAGGTGGTATGTAGGAAAGATTGCAAGTGACCTCTTTGTAGCCTCGCTCCCACTGGTGTGGGAGCTGTGATCTCACTCCTAGCCCTAAGCCTATCCCAAAGCTTACCTGGGGGTTGGGCTGAGCCTTAACCATGGACCCCCGCTCTGTTCCAGTTGAAAAATATCTCAGGGAGGTACTCAACTGCAAGCTAAACCTTCCCTTGGCTGAAATTTAAAATAGAAATGCACCCCTTCTCCCATCCAGGTATATCACAGTTCAATTAAGCATTAGATAAATTAGATTAATTAAGATAAATACATGATAATTAAATTAATTAGATAAATAGGTGAAGGGGAAACTTTCTGAGTAGTTTGCAGGAAATGAAACTTCTTTTATTTTTTTTTTTTTTTAACAATATAATGCTGTTATATCTCCCCATAACTCTGGCATAACTCTGTAAGGCACTGTCACAAATGAAGAGTTTTTCCTTAGATTCTGTGTTATATTCTGGAGTTTAGTCTTAGCTACTTAGTGGTGAGATGCTGTACAATTATTTACTGAAATACAGTAGTTTTCTTCTCATTAGTGCAGGGTTTTTTTCTCATTATGTTTTGATGACTTATATTCATGATCTGAAATGGAGAACTTCAGTTTTGCCTGTCTTTAATCACTGTAGTACATAATAACAGATGGCAGCATTTCTAAACTGCCTTGTTCAACAAAGTGTATGAGATAGATAACTCAATGATTTCATCATCCCTATTAATAATAGTTATTATCAAGGACTAATAACGAATCTTCAACTTCATGTAATCTAAACCTCTTGATGTACATTTTCGGGATTGCTAGCAATTTTGGTTGCCTCCACTTTTGAGCCTACATAGAACAGACTGTAAAGACTTCTGAGTTTCAGACCAAACTTAGCAACATATATTTGAAGATTAGACTTCTTTAAGGGATATTATGTAAGTCTAGAAAAATTAGTTGTTGCTTTTTAACATGTAGGCTCTCATCACATAGTTTGGCTTTTGTTCTGTTCAGGTATTGGTGTTTGGTTTTTTTATAGCTGATAGAGATGAAATATAAAATAAAAATTTTCTTAATGTTTCAGAAGAGCAAACCATCATTTTGTTCATGCTTTTATTGTGATACATCTGAACTACTTATGCTTAAAATGAAGGGAATCATTTCTCCCGTATCTGAAGACACAACCAAGCAGAGCAACAGTGACAGAAGAAGAGGGAACACTTCTCTGTGCTGACTCTTTCATTTCACTACAGTAATATACTGTATTGTTGACCTGAAGAGACTTTGGGGGTCCAAAGGTTATTGGACTGCAATCAATATTGGATTTGAGGTCTCCTTTCCAGCTAAGAAACCAGGATTCAATAAAAGTTGAGCTGAGACCAGGTGTCTACTACAGCCTCATGGGCTGGCAGACCAATTATTCTAGTTTAAATTTCAAAGCACTCTCCTATTCTAATATTGATACATTTTGTGAAAGATGGAGTTTACACATTTTCTTTGTTCAGAATAACCTTTAAAATATGGAACAAAGGAATTACTTTAAAAAGATCCTCATTCATGAGCCACTTCTCAAATTATTATCTTTCTGCCAGACGTACTAATGAGACCCAACATTCAATTTTTTTCAAGGTCTTGAAGGCAGTGTCCTCATGTATTCCAGAAGGAAATAATACCTTGTTTAAAAATTAATAAAGAAAAATTAACTTAACTTCTACCGGTGCTGTGTCAAAGTCCTTATCTAGCTTTCAAGAGTTTCAAAGCCAATCTTTTTAAATATTGTTTTAACAAGTTTTCACCACTGATGATCGCAGAAGGAAAACAGTTATGTCAGTGTAGGGAAAAAAGTGCTCAACAATGCTTCAAAAACATTTAAAACCAAGTTTTCTGTCAATATTTCTGAAAGATGCTGTATCCTCATGTAGCAAGGTGGTGTATCCTCATGTAGCAAGATGCTGTATCCTCATGTAGACCATGCCAAGTAAGAGCAGGTGAAAGAGTGGCATAGCCACAGTTGTTTGTGACTAAAAAGCTTAAATTCCATTGACCATGCTGAATGTGAAGATGACTGTAAGGTGCTTGAAAAACTTCAGGCATAATCCACTTCCTGAAAACTTATAATTAAGGTAGCCTACCAAACCAAGGAAGTAGTAGAGCTGCCGCAAATGGTGCATTAGGAATCATTCATGTTGGCCTTGTGTATATGTATAAGCAAAAGGAACAGACTACCTAAATCATTGAATTCCAAATGAATTGAGTTCAAGAGGAAACTGAATGAGTACTTGAAAGAAAGATCCATTTAGGGTAACTAAACAGCCATACTGGGCTCCAGCCAGGGCTCTTAAGCCCTGAACTTAAGAGTAGTCAGAAGTTAGGAGAGTATTAACAAGCAGATTTATATAGACTTAATGTTTCTTTTATTCTTGTTCTTGTTCTTACTCTTCCCCAGGCATGTTTGTTGCTATTTTGAATTTGTTGTAATTGTTCTAATTTACAAGCTGTAACTGATCACTTTTGCTATGTTGTCTACAAGCTTAGAAGAATAATATATGTAGAAGTACATATGTTTTATTTCTAGGCTTGTACATTATGGGTACCCATAAATAAAGACCATAAAGAGCTTTGGATTAAGGTCTGCATTCTCTAAAAATTAGATGTCCAATCCCTCCAGTGCAGCTGATTTCAAGGGAAGTATTAGCATAAGTAAGAAGAGCTGATTCTGCGAAATTCAGTGGGCAATTTCATAGCTTTAGCTATCTGAACATGAGATGGTTGATTGTGTTCTCTGTGTCTTGACAAGTTCAGACATAGCCCACCTCCAGCCTGAAACAAGGAGTTTTGTGTTGACTCACAATGCCTGGACCACTCTACTCTGCTTTCCAAGCAGCCATACTATGGGATGCACCAAATGGTGCCAAACTGGTACCTTGAAGGTTTCATATGCAAGATGATCCCTGGGGATAGCTAGGCATTACTTCCAGCATTGTCTTACTAGAGACAACCCCTTTGGCCACAAGACAACTAAGACTTTAACTCTTTCAGTGTGTTCTGAAGGGTCTTCTATCCCTGCATTTAGCAGCTTCTTCGATTGCATGCAAGGCTCAAGTGCTACATCCTGGACTTGTTTACTCTGGGCAGGCTCTGGATAATACACTCAAGAAGCTCCCCGTGGCTCCTGACAACACAGCCACAGCACCTCAGCTATTTCACAGAGGAGTGCAGAACGTAGAGCAGCTCCAGCCTATGTGCCTGCAGTCAGTGCCCAGGGTTGCACTTGTCTTCTGAGACTCGCACAGGTCCTGGGATTAAGTGAGCCTTTGGACTACACGACTACAACCATCCTAATATTTATGTGGGTTTACTTTCTGGTAGTCTTTGGCAATGCTTGACTCTGCTTTAACTTTCTTCTGACTCAGATACAATTTAAGATTATCCATTAGGAATCATGCCACTCTACCAGTTCTTTAAATTTGCATCTGTTTTCTCTCAGAGCAGAGCCAGCTGCTTCCCTGGTTGTTTTAAAGTACCTTATGGTCTTCTGCACCCTACTACCAGCATGTGTTGGTACAGGAATTAAGGAGGGAATGCCTGGAGATAGTTTTTTGCAGTGTATGTGCCAGAGAGGTTCCAACTTTAAACTGCAAGACCTCTATGACCCTCAGGATTTCCTAAAAGGTGTCGAAAGGTCAAAGATGAAGATTGAATTCTTCAGTGTTTTTATGAGTACAGTGACTTCTTTAAGTGACAAAAGTTGCAATAGAAAATAAACATTTAGACCATATATCTTTATTCCTTAATTGTCAGAGATATTATGAAAATCATAAGCAACAGGAAAAATACAATTTTAAAGTAGAAGATACTGTGCAATGCAATCAATCTTTTAAAAACACAGCACAGTATCTGCTTACCAGAATTTTATGTGTTCCTGCTAAAAATTATAATTTTGGCATCTACCTCATTAACGGTGTTCCTAATGTCACAATGAAGAATGAGGCTTTCTAATTTGATGCTCCCTAGAACATCAGAGTGGTCATCTTAGTTGTAAATAAGTATTTGTAAACTCATGATATTTCGTAGTAAAAATATAACAGGTTAGTTACATACACTTTTGATTCCTTACCTGAGATTCCGATCTAAAGATCATAAACTCCCGTTGACCGCCCTGAGCTGTGGTACAGGTAAAGGAGCTAACAGATTTTTACCACTAAAAATCACCTGCATGAACTAGCATGGAGAAATAGAATGTGAGTCCTATTTAGGACAGTAAAAACCATCTGTGAACATGCTGAGGCTATGTTTCCATTCTTTTGGCAGAAGATCTGACTAAAAACGTTTTAGTTCATCCATCCCAGCTGTTCATTCATGTCTCCAAGGATGGCCACCTCTTCCCATAGAGAAAGTTGGTTGGGAAGAGGAAAACATGAACCCTTTAGACTTGTCTACCATCTGCACAGTGGAGTTTCAGAACACATCTGAATATTTTAGACATATACAATTTTTGGTATGATTGATCTACCTTATGAGATTTATTGTGTTCATGAAAACATTAGAACATATTTTCTGTTTTCCTATACATTGCAACCTACTATGTTTTACTTCTACACTTAATTCCAAGAGGTATTTGAGTAATATACTTAATAATTTCTTTCAGTGGTAACTAACCGGACTGTTGAAAGTCTCTGCCTAATTTTACTAACTTGAATTTGCTTGACTTAAAATGGTCTATCATTGATTTTGGTTTTAACTTGCTTTCCCAGATTAAACTGTCTTTTGGGATTTATCGTCTTTTTCCCATGAAGATTCATTTGCAATAAAATCAACCCACCTTGAATCTTGCTTTCAATAAGCTAGTCAGAACCCTGGGTCTTGTAAAGGAGATATCTCTGAATGCCTTGTTCTCATTACTATTTGCTATTCCACTAATCTTTGTGGAAAGATTTATAATTAGTATCTGTATATTTAGAAACTCTGGCAAAGTTGTTCTATAGAACCAGGTTTGACACTGATCCCAGTAGAACTCTTACAGTTAGCTTCCTCTTTGATGATAAATTGTCATAGATATCTACTTTTTCAAATGTCATAGAATAGAATCACGGAATCATTAAGGTTGGAGGAGACCTCCATGATCATCAAATCCAACCTTTGACCGAACACCACCTCGTCAACTAAACCACAGCACTAAGTGCCATGCCCAGTCATTCCTTGAACACTTCCAGGGATGGTGACTCCACCACCCTGGGCAGCCCATTCCAATTCTTAACCACAACCACTCTTTCAGTGAAGAAATCCTTCCTAACGTCCATCCTGAATTTCCCCTGGTGCAGCTTGAGGCCATTTGCCTGGGAGAAGAGGCTGACCCCCTCCTGCCTACAACCTCCTTTCAGGTAGTTGTACAGAGTGATAAGGTCACCCCTGAGCCTCCT
This sequence comes from Oxyruncus cristatus, assembly GCA_013399855.1. Lineage (NCBI taxonomy): Eukaryota > Metazoa > Chordata > Aves > Passeriformes > Cotingidae > Oxyruncus > Oxyruncus cristatus. Next base: position 230,385 of record VXAY01007230.1, on the reverse strand, counting down.
TTTTTCCATGATAAACAATCCCAGCTCCTTTAGCTTCTTCTCATGTGATTTACTGTCTGGACTCTTCACCAGCTCTGTTGTCCTTGCCATTGAATGTCAACTAATTATGAATTCATTTGCCATTTGCCTTCTTGATATAATTCAATGTTATATTTCTTTTACCCGAGGAAGTAAAAATCCTGACATAACTCTAAGCACGTTATGTCTACATGAGTTCTTTGTCAAGCAAACTTGTAATCTCATAAAAGACCGAATTCAGGGTTTTGTGACAAGACCTATTTTCCATTAGATCGTGTTGGTTGGCATTAAATATATTCTGATCCTTTGATTCTTTATTAATTGAATCCCATACAACCCTTTCTATTATTCTGCTCTCACTGGTATCAGAGAATAGGCTAGTAGACACCTGAGCTATCCTGTTCACTGTCTTTGATAAAATACTGGATTTTGTTCTTTTTATGAGAAACATTCTGATATGTCTTCACTGAGGCTCTTGCCAATTTTTCTTTCAATTTCAAGCTATTTAAACTTATTCTCTCTTTCCTAAGCATTTGGTTGAAAGCTGTTCAGCAATACAAACCAAAATGTAGTAAAAAAATATTATATCTGACATTTCATAAAAACCACAAGAACTTGCAAACACTGCTTGACTTGCAAGGCAAAACACAAGGTTGACGCGGTTGACCCGTATTGCCAGCAAGCACTAGAAAAACTCTAGACAACACAGACCTACTTTTTTGACTTCATAATGGAATCACCAAAGAGGTCAATTTTGTGCTGTCTGGCTTCATTGCAAATTCTTCACACAACTCTATTGTTAATTCTCTATATGTTATTTCCCTACTGCAAAGGATTTTCCAGGTTATGGACAGTGACCTCCATCAAATCTCCAATTCTGAAAGCAGGAAATCCATTTAGGTCTGGCCTACATGATGAAATTGGCCATCACAGTGACTTTATTTGAGAGTAATTGATATGTTCACAATGCAGAGCAGAATAAAAATCATTTTTACTCCAGAAGATGATATTGTCCAAGAGCAGTAAGAGTGGGGCTTCCCGAAAAGAGCGGAGGCACCATGGGCCTTTGAGAACACTGAGATTATTAGGTAGAGTATTCATTGACTTGAATCTCACAGCCCTCAAACAAGGTGAGCAGAACAGGGCTATCACAGTAAATCTGGTCAGCTGAGAGAGCAGTGATGTCCGGCAAACCTGTAGTGACAGGACTGGTCCAAGATCAAACCAGGAAACCAAGTGAGAAAGACTAGGTCAAAACCATCAGCTAGGCACAATACACTTCCAGTCTTCCTCAGGCAAGGACATAGGTGAGGGCTGTGCAGCTCCTGAGCCAAGGTGGAATGGCTTCAGACAAAGCTTTGTGTAGGCCTTTCTCACACTTAGCTTTTCTCCAATATTACTATTACATGTTACTATTGAATGTTTTCTGTCATTATATGGTTACACAGCTGCATGGTATTAGAACTGACTATGCCACAGGACCTCCTAATGGACTCAGAGCTCTGGCAAATTCTTATACACCAGGTTTTTCTGTAAAAACCATTGTGGAATACCTTGTTCTCTGACAATTTCAATATTGAGGCAAAGTCTGAGTTAGTAGCTGCCAGACATTCCCATAGTACTTTAGTTCTGCCATCCTTTCAATGAAGAGGTCTCAGTGGAGAAGCGGATTCTTTAGCTCAGTGACTGCAGTTGCCTAATGCAAGAATTTAATGAATTTAATTAATGCTATGTCTAACTTTTGCTTTTGTAATGTGTAGCCATGTCACTGGATTTCAGCCAAAGCAACAAATCTCTACCTGAGTATCTGGTGCCGAGCATCTCACCTCATAGATGGCTGTAACTTATGTTATGAAGGAAAGTTTTGGTTGAGATTGTGAAAAATTACTAAATTTTCTAAATCTTTTTTCTTAAACATTCTCAGAAGCTCTTCTTTCATGTGAAACAGAAAAAGCAATACTTAGCATGCTTCCACCAACAGAGCTTAAAAGCTCTTCCTTCTTTCTCTCTGGAAGAAGATTAAAATTTCAGGAAGTTAATTCTTTGCTGAAAAAAAATATATCATTTTGTGGCATAAAAGGATTTGTTAGAGACATAACCATTGTGAGTGGTCCAGTTGTCAGAAGTTAGTTACCACTTGTCAAGTGAGCAGCTATAGTGGCTCATCTGCATGCTTCTCCCTCTTGCAAAAACAAAGTGAAACCCAAAAAGAAGTTTATGCTAGTGGTTTTTATTTCACAAGTGCAGCAGGCACAAGGCAAGTAGCTCACATAGACTCATGTACTGTGGATGTCTGATAAGGGTTGGCAATAATTTGCCAACTTGTGATAACTGAATTGCTAGTGATTGTAAGAATATATGCTACAATTTACTTTTGTTTTTATCAGTATATTGTAGCATTATACTTACTTCAGACTCCGTAAGGAGACTTTGAGACAGTCTAACTATTCAAAAGCTTCTGAACATGAGGGTTAAAATGTGTTTCAGTGTTGCTCCTTCCAGATTCATGTTTTACTGTGGTTAAAATTCTCATAAGGATGTAGTTCACTAACTTAAGATTCAGAGAGATGTAGCAAAACTTAGTGGTCCCAAACTTGAAGTATTGTTTTCTTGTGTCAATAGCAAATATTTTTAGGAAGTAGAGTAGCTTTAACTCTATCAACTTTGAGTTATCTGATTTGCTGGCAGTGATTTTCTAAATGCTTTAAGAACATACACAAACACCTACTGAAATCCTTCTAGAGGGCTCTAAATGCATATAATTGTCCATTTGACTTTCCCAAGGTCCCATGCTTTTGCCTAAATGGATTAGATATAGGCTTGTTTGCTAACTTAGATATGTTCCAAAATCCTGAAATTTGATACTATCAAAGTGAGAGCTTCTAAACACCAAAGAAGCAACATTGCAACAGGTTGCTTTCAGGTATCGCCACGAAAAAGGAGCAAGACACATTAACAGTAGGCTAATCAATGAAGACCAGAAACTGTTTCCAGAAAACAAACCCTGGAGATGTTTGTACTGGGATGCTGAAGAGTCAGTATCTTTGCCTCCTCATTCCATTGAGAATTCAGGTTCAGTTTGTCATGTTTAAAGAACATAATATAGTTTGTCATTCCTAAACAGTACCTATGTGCATCGACCTTTTTCCTTTTTTTTTTTTTTTTCAGTATTTGGAAACCCTAGAGGTTGTATAATACAATAATAATGTTCCTAATTATATTGTTTCTGGTTGTAATAGATAAGTGGTGAGCTAACCACTTTAAAACAGCTGTGTTGTATCACTGACACTGTCAAATATGATCCTTACAGATTAAACATCCATGTGTCTTTCTTGTTACATGTATATATTATGCATATGTATATGTATGCATAAGATATACTCACAAATATGTGAGACAGCATAAAGTAGCTGAAATACCATGCTCTATATATCTTTATCAAACATACATTACATGGGCACACAAAGTGAAAGGTGTGCGTAATGAATAGATATATTCCTTCTATACACACACAACTTTGTTGATACAATGTTGATAAGATCATACTTCATACAAATTCACAAATAAATAATCACATAAAACCTTCACACCTCATCAGTTCTTTACTTATCCTTCGTTTTTTTCTTTTCCCTTACACTGCCAGTATGGCACTTACCTATATTTGGCTTGACCCCACTTCAAAAGTTTTGCCTTCACAATTATGAAAGGCTGAAGAAGATATTAATTATTTTCATATTAATTACTTTTTACTAATATAAGCCATAGACAATTTTCATTTTTCAAATATCTATGCCTCTTTTCCACTGTTGAGTCTTGTAGGAGCTAAATAGTCTGACTTCACTTCAAGGGATTCTTCCAGCAGGATGTCTATTAGCAGCACTATCTTCAACTGTACAAGTAGGTATAAAAAAGTACATCTCTCCATAGCCAGAGTTACACCTGTAAAGACTGTAAGAGAGTTGTGATTGTAACTCCACATGTCACATCACACTAATTTTGGTTTTTTGAGGTGTTTGTTTGTTTGTTTGTTTTTACTGTATCAGAATTTATAGCTGTATAAATACCTCTATGTCAATGCAGTAAATCAAAAAGAAGCATCAGTAAAACATTAGGACTTCTTACATCTACCTAATACATTGTTCACAAAAAGCCAAATATGATATGAGACTCTGTCTATTTTCTTTGACAAGGGAACACCATAATTACTGGAATATGGATTTTAAACTAGTTTGAGACTTCCTGGAGTCTAACACAGCCTGGAAAGTGTCCTCATATTAGACAAACTTGGGTTCTTTGGAAAATAGTATAGCTTCTTCACTCTCAGTAGCCAGCAAATAGCACTAATTCAGCTAATAAACACATGGGACTACTGCCTAAGCTTTGATGAATCTCTTTTCTATGATTTCTTCGTAGAATAATGTTATTTTCGAATCCCTGACATAGACCATTTATTCAGTTTTTTCTTTTCCTGTATCACATAAATACATTGATATAGAGCGCTGTGCTCTACTCCAAGCAGTAATTTGTGAAAACAACTACATCTATATTATTATTAACAAGTCCCATGACTTCTAATCATTATGCATTTGTAGTGATTGAGTGTGGCTGTTGGAAGGAAGGCATAAGTTAGTGTCTGTGGAAAAGAAGTTTGATGGATCCAGGGGATATAGCCTGTGTGTGCAGACAGACCTGCTTCTTCCCGTGGTGTTTACATTTTGCTCTGATAAAGAGAAATTATGAGTTAGCTGAGTTTTTTTATAAGCTCGGTAACAAAAATATGTATGCAAGCTAATGGAAAGTAGACTAGACCTACTGGTCTAGTTCTTCAAGGAAAATGAAGCAGTTACATCAGCCAAAGGTTCTCATGCACAAAACATCAAATCCGCAAAGACACTGCAGGCTACTCAGAACTCTAGTGAAACATCCACTTGGGAGTCTGTATAAACGACACTGAGCAAAAAACCCACCTCAAATAAGGGTGTAAATATTTTTTAATCTAAGCAAAACATTTCCTAAGCAAGAGATTTCTTGAGTTAATACTTTACTATAAATATTCTGCCTCTGAAGTCTTTGTTTTTCTTCTTGTATTATCTCTCTCCTGCCCCTCCTCCCAAAACAGTAGCACAGGCTACAGCACAGCTGAACTTCTGCACGTCCCTTTAATAAGGACAGACATGCAGGGAACCAGAAACTGAGAGAGTTTACCCAGCTAGACACAGGCACTCTTCTCATCTGAGAAGAGTGTTATTTGCTGAAGTAGATATGGAATGTCATCATTACTAACATTATTTTAGACACTTTTTTTTTACTTCCCTGGTATTTCCATTTCCCATCTATTTCACATAGCAAAGTATATTTATATACTTCATATATTATAAAGTATAAATATACCACATTTTCAGTGGTAAGCATTACACCCTACTTTGGAATATTTCCTACGCATTGTACTTGTCAATATTTTAAAATTATGTAATCTGACTTTAGTGTAAAGATCACCAATGGTGAGTCACCTTGACTTGGACGCAGAATTTTAATTTTCCAAGCCAAATAAGGGGACAAAAATACAAATATTCCACTACTTCCAGTAAGGATTTCATAATGGCCTCCTTGATGAAAAAGTGATTAAGGCAATTTAAGTTCACTAGCTGTATTTGCACTGTCTATTTCCTTAATATCAAAAGAAAAATGCATCGTGTAGAAGTCTATCTTTATACCAAGAGTCAAACCCCAGGCATTCCTTAGAGACTTTTTCTGGTATCCTGAGAAGACAGTACAGAAGGGTGTATCCGTGGCAGCAATTTAAAATTTGCACCCTCTGGCAGATCTCTTTCCATCCACCCACACTGGAATCATCATTTCCCAAAGTAGACATGCCATCGTACAAAGTATGACAAAGACACAGCAGCAAGACCAACAGCGGGGGTGGAGGGTGGGGGAAGACGAGAGAGGGAAAGAAAACCCACACAACATCCTCTCCCAGTCACCATCAGAAATGTTGTCTGGGAAATCCATTGCTCAAATGTCACAAATGTTCATTGCTTGGTATTAAGGTGTGGCCTGAGCTATTTCTTATAAAAAGAACAGCAGCATAGTCTGCTCTCAGATAAGCTCATGCATATTCCAATTTGGGTTTGGACTTCTCTTGGTTTATATTGAGAATGACCAAGCTCCAGAAGCAGGAAATTACATATAAGGGCACTATATTTCTGTTTTCACATCTTGCCAAGGACTGAAAACTTGAACTTTGTCTGAGTTTCTGGAGCTTAGTTTATCATTTTTTATCATTGAAATGTCACCATTTCAACTTATTTCTATACCAGAAAATGGACAAAGCTTGAGATGCCCTGATGGAGAAGGCTAGAGAACTGAGAAGTTATTTTCTGAGATGGCAGTGGTAGCTGCAAAAATAAAAAGAGCTTAAAATTTCCAAACTGAAATTTGTCAACTATTCTATCCTAATTTTTATTTACTCTCCTTTATCTATAGTTTATGGGTGCCCAAAGGTTGTCCTAAGTAATCTATTTTCTCTCATGATCCAAAAGTGGCTATTTTCCCCCACAAGCTAGAAACATACCCTCCAGATCTGATTATCTAACAAGTATTGAAGAGTGATACTAAGGTTTTATCCACAAAATGATATGTCCTCACATGCAAATCTGTGCTCATGGTACTTTCAACCCAGTGCTAGTCATCCACCTGTGGAAGCAGCAAAGCTTGCAAATTTGGATACTGGTTGGCTCTGGAACAGAAGGCTCATTGAGATTCGAGTATTTATTCATAGGTGCTAAAATAGAGTACAATTAGAATACTTTTTATTTCATGGGAATCTGAAAAATAAAAGTTTGAAATAACTTCCATGCTGAATTCTCATTATCTATATCTATTTCTACTAGTTTCATTTAACACAATTTATTTTCATCACACGTATGAATAAAATAATTGCTCTTTCAGGCGGGTTTATATGCTTATTCATGACTGAGGGATGACTTTATTGGGAAAGAAATAGTGATTTGTCATGGGCACAGAGGCCACATTCTTTTTCAAGAGGCCTTCAGTGACTGCAGCTTGCAAGTATTGCTGTAAATATAGCGCACTAATTTAAGCAGTGTATGTGCTCCTCTGCTGACCCTTACTTTCAGATAGCCTGTTAATATCTTTTCCAGAGTTCCCTTCAGGCCCTTGCAATTCAGTGGGTGGACAGCAGGTGGGAAGAGGTTGGGCATGTGGGAATGCAGCCTACTTCCCCAAAATCCACACCAGCCCATGCCAGTACAGCACAGCACAGCCTGGTAGGACAAAGCAAAGCAGGAGAGACCAGGGGAGCAACAAGCAGCCACAAAGAGATGCTGTAGTTCCCCTCCCATGCTGCAGTTGCAGCTGCCCTTGGTTCTTCTAGGAAGCAGGACTCATTTCTGTAGGTGCCTTGAGCACACTTGGGTACTGAATTCGGGAGATCACAGGCGCTGAAAAAAATATGGCATAAAATTAATATACCAATGTGGGCTGAAAAGTTTACTTCCTCAAACTTCCCTCTTCCATCCCAGACAAAGTTGGTTGTATGGATCAAATCATAGACGGATTTTGTGTGGTTGGGGAGGCTTCTTACCATACCTCCAAAAATCTAAGGAACTGACTGTCTTGAAGGCTTGCGTGCCAAATAGGACAGTGTAGCAGAATGCTCACAGTTTAGGCCAAAGATGGCTTCCTGTTCTCTAAAATGAGGTTTCTTAAAATAATGAGAGAAGAGACAGTGAGACAGTGTCATGTTCCTTGTTACTCTAGCCAGTTTACCAAGTTTTTCTACTTAAAAGTAATATTTTCACAATACCTTGAGTTAGTGTGTTACCATGACAGAGTGGCTGACAGCATTTCTTATTCCAGCTCCCTCTTTGGCTCAGCATAGCTGTGAAGATGAAATCTCACTTTTCCAGAGAACTGTAGCCCATTACAGTACACAGGGAATGCCTGCCAGTCGCTACCCTTGGCTAGGGGCATGTGTTACAAATGTTCCTGTATGTGAGTTACAGTGGGATGTACAGAGGAGGGGTGTACGGGAGGGGTGTACAGAGGTTCACTAAAAACAGTTTCTCTGTTGGATTCTTCTTTTGTTGGTATTGCCTTTTTTTTCAGTGTTTTCATTAACAAGGGAGGGAGAAGGACAAGGAGGTCCTGATCTCACATCTGGAGACTTGTTTCATACTCTCACCCAACAAACAGGGTATGTGCTTTAGACAATAGACAATTATTTATACTAAGAGTCAAATAAAAGACACCAGAGACAGGGAGGGGAAAATTTTAATCTGAATAAATACAATCAATTATTTCCCTGTGTTTAGGTCACTGCTGCATCATTACTGCAAATTAATAAGAGTCAGGATGTCTTTTCTGAGGCCTCTGATATTTGTTTTATGCAGATATGGAAACTAGTTGCAATGGAAAACCAGTAATAGATGAAATTTTCTCCTTGACTACTGTTTGTAAGAGTCATAACTATAAATATATTTCAAGAGACTTGCACCAGAAATGATGGAGGATTCATAGGCTCAGGACTAGGAAGGAGAGCCCCAGCTGCTTGGACAGGCTCCTAGCTGGCCAGCTGTGTGATCTTGGGAAAGGCACTTCACATCTGTTTTCTTCCCCCATTTCCTTTGCTTATCTAAGCATTGGTCTCACTGTAGGTAACAGAGTGCCTCCCATTTGGTTTCCAGTTATTGTAACAGAACAAACTTCAGCTTTCTCTCCCCCATCCCTTGCTTTCATTTTTGTCTTTGTTTCCATCTCTAGGAAAATGTTCCTGTTCCCTGGGAGTGTATGTTTCTGACTGGATGTGGTGGTAGTCAGCAGAAGGGTAGGTCTCCTAATGACACACAAACCTGACACAAACTTAGGCACCCCAGAATAAGCTTTACCTGAAGGGTCCAGGCGATATCCAGCAACACAGACAGTGGTGGGACAGCTGGAGCTGTGTGTACCCTGTGGCTTGTGCAAAGGCTCAGGCATAGAGGGACTCCTTGTAAAGCTGCTGCATATCTGTCACATCCATCATTTCCCTGCCTGCAAGTCCAGAGGGATGTACTCTAACCTCAATGCTCTGAAGCCACTGAGTTTCGTCATCTTATCCCTATCTACTCATGCCTGAGAACTTGAGTAAGATGAAAGCACTTCAGAGGAACAAGACAGACTAAAGTTTCCATTAATGCCTTGTATCCTTGCAATAACAAGGAATCCATTAGAGAGCCTGTAGCAAATACACATCAGTCCTCTCTCTTCAACATTTCCCACAGGCTGCACATTTTCTTTCAGAAGCTGGATTAATGTGTCCCTGTTTACAACAGTATTTAAAATAATAGTGAATTCGCCATCTTCATGTGAAGCAAAACCAGGTTCTGATCTTTAATTACTTTCTCTGTTAAGAAATAAATTCTTATTTTGAGATGGAATTTGTTTAACTTCAGCTTCCAATCACTGGAAAGTTTCTGACTTACATAAGGAAAAGCTTCCAGACACTGGCTGAGAGTTGAGGTTAGATAAATATACATTTGTCAGTAAGGCTGAAATGCCCTTGCCTGATTATTTTCAGCTTCCAAGCATAAGTACATATACACTGTGACTAAGTTACTTTTCATCCTTCTCTTCATCTAACCAAACAGGTTGAGTTTATTTACCTGTTTATTTTCCAGTCTCTAATTTATTTGTCTGTCTGTTGCTGAATTCCATAGAGTATTTCCAGTGGACACCATATTTCAGTACTGATGGGATGCAGTAGCTACAACTCTAAGTGTAAAAATCTATTTACACAAAATTATTGCAATATCTTATACCTAGACAACATCAACTTTTAGGTCAATGATTAACTTTTAAATGTTTGTAAATACCTACATATTTTAAAATATACTCCCTATGCCTTATCCTCTGGATCCCTGTTCTCTCAACAAGAGATGGGAGTGAATTTGGAGGAAGACTTTTAGTTCTTGAGCCTTGAAAGTCTTCTACCAAGGGTTAACCATTTTTTACCTTCTGTTTAAGAAATTTTTAAAAACTATATCCTGTTTTTATTGAGACTGATTTTATGAAGAATCCTACTACTGGACTGATTGTGTGCCACATAGTTTGGCCTTTTCATGGCAGTTGGAATCATGTGGCCAAATGCAACTCTGAAAAACTGCTGAAAATGGTTCCTTTATATGACACACTTACAAATAATTTCAGTTTCTCTTTCTTCTTTTGTTTGTAATAGATGACTAAGTCAATTATAAGCAGGTATCATCAACAGATTCCTAGAAGTGACATTAGCCACAAAGTGAAATTTTGTATCAGTTTTTTTGTTTGTTTTCTATTTTATAGTAGAAATGCTGTAAATGAACAATTTTATCAGTTAGTGTCAATATTGGTACCCTCAATTCATTAAAGGTGAAAGTAAGTGCAGACATTAAAGGAAAAGTAGAAACATAGTCCCAAATGTATTATAAATTCTATAAACTGGGCATGAGAGATTAGATTGGCAAAGCTCAGTGAATATTTTCCATGACCACTGCATTAACTGCCTTTCTACACCTTATTCTAATTAGTTAGTACGTGTAACAATTCTGCTAAAACAATGTAAGAGAAACAATACCAGTCACTCTATAGAGGAAAAAAAAATCGAGATGGTCTTTTTTTTTCTTTAATTCCACACTTCTTCTATATCTCACATCATGGAATATTTACTTATATGAACCCACCCTGAAAGATTTCAAAATATTTAGGTGCACTGGACTAAAAGTAGAACCAGACCCTAGTTCACAGCTCCACCTACAGAACTGGGCTACTTATCTCCCAAGTAATTTACTATTTATTAGTAGCATATTTTTTTCATGAGCTAAAGGCCCTTCTCTGCTCACCACAGACTACTGAATAGAAATTAGGCAGAAGACTCACTTTATGGTTATTTTTTTTCTGTAAATTTTTTCTGTATTCTTCCAGTGTAATTTCTCTGCTTTTAAATAAATATCAGTCTTTTGTGTTGGATTTACTGCAGCTATCTTTAGTCATCTAAAAATTAGTCCCCTAGTCTCAGTCTGAGATTTACACTTTTTATTATAACATTATTGTTAAATGATTAAAATTAATTTCCAATTAAGTGAGCAAATACCCACCCTTCAGAGTCACCAGCAGAAACTTTTAGAATCGAGGAGTAACTTTAAGGAGGTCTTTTGTCTTCTCTTGGTCTCTGTTACTGAGATGATCCTCTCAGAGGCAGTCAGATCCCTGCACACACAGAAAAATCCAGTTATTTGAGAACTGGAAACCCCAAAATGTATTCATAAAAAAACAAAGGAAAAATTCAGTAGCAAGGAAGCAAACTTGTAAAGCAAAGAATTAACAGTCCTTCACACTACAAAATACCAAGTTTCTGATGCCATGTGAGCATTTCTTTGAACAGCCAACTCTCCAGCATGTGCTCTGTAATCTATTTGGGGTAGTATTTGCTGTGTAAAATGAAGATGAATCATGGCAGTGAGTGAATGTATGTCACTGTTCAAGGGCTGGGCGCTCTGAATGTGTTGCTACGTACAGAGTTGGTTCATCGAGTAGTTAAATCATTTTCTTCTCCTTATTTAGTGCCTCTTACACACAAGAGAGCTCTTGTTCCTTCACCTTATCCCCATACAGAATTTACTATACACATACAGGCCCCTCATATGCTCCATATGTTCCATAGTTCTTTCCAGGAGAATTACAATAATGTGGTTCTGACTATCATGCCAATATAATTAACCCCTGGTCTTTTTACCGTATTTTGATACCCTTGAAATATTACCTACATTTTAAAATCTCTGCACATTAAACAGGCCCTTTCTTCAAGCATTATTCCTTTCAGTTTCTCTAGTTCATTTTAAAATAATCACCAACTTATCAATATGTTCAATCTGCAGAGTTAATGGAATCTCCAAGGACTCTTGAGGATCATCCCTTTCATTATTTTTCATCAAATAAATAAATCAGGGCGAGACATCAGAATGTGCCAGCACCTGCCCAGCGTGCCCATGCTGGGGAAGGAGGAGAGAATAAGCTCCTCCTAACAGCTCTGCAGTTCAAGAGGCTCCTCAGTGAGTTTCTGGACACCACTGCTCATAAATCTCCTGAAACTGAATTTCCTGCTGCTGCTTGCAGTCTGCTCTTTCTCTGATAATGCGCTTCCAGAGTGCCATCCTCTCTGCCCCCTGCCCGGGTGGAACAGGGGGGGTCGTCCCCACCTTTCACTGCAAGGACTGAAGCAATGCAAAGAGTCAATGCTGATTTTCCTTGGTTTGTTCAGCTTTTGCTTCCATTGTCACCTCATTCAGTCCTGTACTTTAGTAAATTATGCATCTGCTGGAAGGGTAGTCAATGGTGCATGCTGTTGGCATCTCTCCAAGTGGCAGCTTGATGCCTACCACCTAGCAGTGGTAAGAAAAACGATGGCTCTTTTAATTGCACTGAATAAAGCTCTGCTAAGTGCAGATTTGCTGTGCTAGGATCTCATTTACTGCTTTTTCAGCAAGGCTTCTATGCTGATAAAATTGTGTAGTGTAACACAAGGGTTCCCATATAGTGATTAGCAAAAATGGAATAATAAATTAATCAAGAAAAAAAGGAAATAAACATATTTCACTAGAGGAAAAAAAAAAAAAGGAAAAAATAAGGAAAATCCAGTTTAATAACTCCATTGATTAAGTAAAGTAATAAATATTTAATTTCTTTAAGAACTAAAATTCTGCCAGATTTCTTTATTCCGGTTGAGACAGCATTTAAAAGCACCAGTGAAAATGAGGATTTTAATAAACTGATACACTTCCTGCCCTCAATTTCTCCATTTAATTTGAAACATTTCACAGAGGGTGTAGGTGACAAACAGTGAGAGGGACAAGAGAAAGAGGAAATGCTTGCAACTTATTGATTGAGTTACGACTTGATCGCCCTCAGCCATTAAATAATTCTTACTGGAATAAATGTCATTGATTATTGACTTGGAATAATTCTGAGTAATTAAAAATAGAATAGAGAGCAAGCATTTTGCTGTTGCTTTTCTAAGATTGACTTTTGGATGTTATCTCATTACATTTAGATGCCATCAAGGAAAATAAAAACATCCTTGCCCTCAGAACTCTGATAAGAGGTTCCCCAATTTGATCTTTTTTTTTTTCTTTTTTCTTTTTTTTTTTTGTAAGGGTGGTTTACTGGCATCTTAATACAACACATTAAAAATAACCTTTGGAATATAGAATAATTTCTGGAAAATGTTGTGGTTTTTTTTTGTTTGTTTTTTTTTTTAATTTAAGTCAAAACCGTAAACCAAAACAGTATGCTTTTGAAAGTTTTCTCTTTTTTTTTAAGTTGTCTGCTTTTCTTCTTTTGTGGTGTACCATATGTCTTCCACTCTTTATTTTTGAGGCCAAATGGAAAAGATGAATAAGTAGGGAAAGAATGAATTTGAAAAAAACTTTTAGAAATGGAAATTTTGAAAGCCAAACATACAAACAGAAGCATCTTTACAGTTACTAGGTGGAAGATCTTTCCACTGTACTGACTGTACTGGCTGTTGGTGCCTAGGAGAAAGAGGATCTCCATAGCAGATATTTCCCTGCATCTGGTAGACCATGGTGGAGCAGAATATCCGCACTATGGACAAGAGCACCTTGTGCCTCAGCAGGTGGATGTGCCCCAAAGGAAGTTGCAGCCCATGGAAAGCCCAGACAGGAGCAGATTTTTCCTGAAAGACTGTAGTCCTCTAGGAACACCTGCACAGAGTCACAGGAAAGGTGGAATAGGGAAGTAGCAGCAGAGAGGAAGTATTGTGTCCAGACTGTAATACCCTCCACCCACCCTATGCCCTTGGGAAAGAGAGGAGTCTGGACTTGGACCTGAAAAAGTGAGGTGGAAAGGTGTTGGTTAATGCTTGCCTTTGTTTCTCACTACCTGAATCTATATTAATGGGCAACAAATTAATTTATTTTTCCCCAAACTGTCTGTTTAACCCATGTGTATTGTGTTTACATGGCCAGTTTTTATGTGGGGGGCGACTGTGAGAGGTGACTTCTGTGAGAAGCTACCAGAAGCTTCTCCCATGTCCAGCAGAGACAATGCCAGTTGGCTCCACGATGAACATGCCACTGGCCAACTCTGGGCCAATCAGAAATGGTGGTAACATCTCTGTGATAACATACTTAACAAGGAAAACAAATAAAATTATTGCACAGATGTAATTGCAGCCAGAGAAGAACAGAATGTGAGAGGAACAACTATGAAGACACCAAGGTCAGTGGAGAAGGAGGGGGAGGAGGTGGTTCAGGAGACATAGCTAAGATTCCCTTGCAGCCCATGGAAGACTATGGAGATGCAGAGATCCACCTGCAGCCTATGGAGGAGACCTCTACCAGAGCAGGTGGATGCCCAGGAGAGGGCTGTGAACTTTTGGGAAACCCGTACTGCAGCAGGCTCCTGGTAGGGACCTACAGACCCAGGCAGAGAAGAGCCCATGGTGGAGCAGGTTTCCTGTTGGGACCTGTGACCCTATGGAGGACCCACGATGGAGCAACCTGTGCCTGAAGGACTGCACCCATAGAAGAGTGACCTACGTTGCAGCAGTTCATGGAGAACTGTTGCCTGTGGGATAGACTCACATTGGAGAGGTTTGTGGAGGACCGTTTTCCATGGAAGGCACCCTATACTGGAGCAGTGGAAAGACTCTCCTCCCTGAGCAGCATCAGGAACAATGTGTGATGAACTGACATAACCCAAATTCCCCACATCCCTGTGGGGGGAGGAGAGAGTTTGGGAAGGAGGGAGGGGTGGGAGGAAGGTGTGTTTAAGATTTATTTTACTTTTCATTTCGTGCTCTGCTTTTGTTATTAATAAATTCAATAATATTCCCCAGTTGAGACTGTTTTGCCCTTGACTGTATTTGGTGAGTGACCTCTCCCAGTCCTTATCTCAAGCCAGGAATCCTTTCATATATTTTCTTCTCCCTTGTCCACTTGTGAAGGGGAGTGATGGAGTGGCTTTGATGGGTGTCTGGCACCCAGCCAGAGTCAAGCCATTACACCATGATGGCAATCCTTAAGTGATCCTTTTGTCTTTTTCTTGGCTGAGGGGTTTTCTCATCCTTTTTCTCCTCTCATCTTATTGAGGAGGGGAAGTGACCAGTGGCTGGATGGGCGTGTGGCCCTTGGTTGTGGTTAACTCACAACACTTAATTTTTTAAACAGTTTTCTTACCGAGTTTATATGTCAGACCATTTTATGTGGCAAGAATGTGCATCAGCATGAACACCCGTTTTTATGCCTCCTTTTTTATCTAGTCTTTTAAACTGCTCTAAGACTTTCCACATCAGTTTGTTTGGTATTTAGAGATAAATACACAAAAGGGCATAGATATCTCAGGGCACAGAACTGCCATGAGATTCTCAGCCCCAAGGTAAATGTTGGCTTTCCTACAGAGAAGGGAAAGACTTAACTATCGGCAAACAGGAGCCACCACAATGACGTGATGAATGGGGACACACCTAACCTACATAACAAATCATGCCAAGAGGGATATGTCTTACAATCTCAAACACAATGGGATTGACCCACCCAGACTTTAACTAACAAACACTAATAACATCTGCACTGAGAAGGCCATTTATACCCTCTTTCTATACCCAATGGACGGTAATAGGCATCTGTCAATGACAATTCATATCATTTATTCTAATCATGTTTTACTGTCTCTATTAGCTATTAAGAAAGCCCAGATGACAAGCTTAGATTTGATGTCTAATATTTAGACTGCAAAACTAATTTCAGAAGAATCCCATCCCCACAGATGTGAATATGCGATATGCTTGAGTATGCAATATGTTGAAATACGCAATATGCTGCTTAGGGAAGATAGAGATTCTTAGATGTGTCAAAAATCAGAAATATTGGCACAGGGGTGGATACCTCTAAGTGTAAAGCACCCAGAAACTCCTGACACAGATGTACAAAGAAAGTAAGGGAAGTGCACCCTGGAGTCCTCCCTAAGTGCTGATGGTTAGGGCACATATCAGTCCTGTGCTTAGCCAAGAGACTTTTCTTTCAAAGTTGTCTTTTGTCTCACAGACATGTCACAGTCTCATTACCCAAGATGCAGTGTATTTAAGTCTGTGTCTACTGGAGGCCCAAATGCCACAAAATGCAGCTACATTCCCATGCAGAGGATTCTCTTTATGATATGTCTCCCCACTCTTCTCATCAATCTTTAGGTGTAGTCAAAAATGTTGTCTTTTAGTTTGTAAATCCTCATAAAGTTTGAATCCTAACTTTTTGACCCTTCAACACTACAACTGCAAGTAAGGTATCATTGCCAAAATACTGTAATGCAACTGGATCCAGCATTTAGTAAATGAGCTAATGGTCTCAAGTATAAGCTTGTTTTTGGAATCTCTCAGTGGTTCCTCTGAACAAGAAATCATACTAACTTCCTACTATTTTGTAGTATATACAGGCCCTTAGAAACTTCAGGCCAAGTCCTCAGCTGGCAACATCAGCAGAGCATGGCTGAGCTCTTCTTTCAATGCAGATGAGATCCTCTACTAGTGTCTCTCAAATTTAATTTTTTTTCTCCCTTGAAATTTCTGTCATGACTCCAACAGCAACACATTCACTGAAACTTACAGTTCTCCAGCATCTGATACCAGCTGTCAGGCTGTGTTTCATCAGACTGAACTCTTTGTCCAAGTGCTACCAGCTGGCATTGCTTCAGCCATCTGGGATCGCAGTACTCTAACCTACGGACTAAGGCAGCTCCAGCAGAGCCACTGCTCCCTATCCTTTCCTCCAACTGAATTTATTAGGAAAGTGAAGCAAAGCAAAAGCCACTGCCTCTAATCAAAGCTCAAATCTTCCTAGTGCTCACAACCTCCAAATGTCCACCTCTATCAGAGGAAACAGTGCTTTGCAGCTTTCAGATGTTGTCTGCTAACTGCTGCCATCATTTTGATTCCCAGACTCTGTTGTTGGAAGACACACTGTATAATGTACTCTAAGGACAGTGCAAAAAGGTTTCCTCTATTTCCTGCCTACTTATTTGTGATTTCTTGTGTAACTCAGTTTTATTTGTTACTTTCCAACCTGCACATTTATAACCTGCAAACTTTTGCATTCTACTCCTTCCTCCCACTTCTCTTTCATTTCCATTAATTGTATGTCACACCTCTTCTCAATTTTTTTTTTTTATGCAACCACTAAATGTATTTTAAGAGGCTCCAAAAGTAGCAACTTTGAAAATCTGTATTTAAAATTACCATAGGAAAAAAAACATCCTTTCATTCATATTTTAGACATCTGGCAATACGATGAACCTTCCCTTCCCCACCAAATTTTGATTCTTTATTTGATCTCATTAGTTAAATTCCTCACGGTAATCCTATTATTGTTATTGACTGCCAGTAATATAATTGGCACTGTAGAAGAGCCTGGGAATTGCCATACTGGATCAAACCAGTGATCCATCTCTCCTAGTACCCTATCTCCAAGATTGGTCAGTACCAGCTGCTTCAGACAAAGAAACACTACAGCTGGCAGTTTGGAGATAATCTGCCTGGAAGCTAAGTTTCCCTTGTTTAGCATTACAGGCTGGCTTATGCACTGAATCCTGGAGATTTATATCCCTCCCAGAATACTTGCTTATGAAGTCAGGTACTGCCCTTGCCTCGTAAACTTTTGGATTGGGATAAAAACTGAAAAGGCAGGAAAGGAATACAAGCACTTAAGTCAATGAGGCAACAGCTCAGTAATCATTATCCCCCATACTGCAAACTTTCACAAGGCTACACAGTGGTATGGTAGCAGAGGCTGCAATAAAACGTGGAACATGCTCACCCTGGTCTCAGTGGATGATGTTACATCTCAAAGCATTTAAAATGTGTTAAATGTTAATTTTGTAGGACTGGCTTCAGGCTCACTGTTTTTTTTTAATTTCCTTCCCTGAAGTACTTTGCAGAGGTTAGTACATTCACATGTTTGCAACCAAAAATACTAAACTTCCAAAAATAGCAGACTACAATTTTGGTAGTAATGAATTCAACCTATAGTACTTCTCAATCTGCATTAATTTAGGATAGGACAGTATGGGAGACCAGATCTCCCAGTAGAAATTGCTTTGAATATACAGGGAAAGCTCCTGATTTCCACACAATTACCATAAGGCTATAAATAATAGATCTATACATCTTGTATGACATAAGAAAAGATTTTTGCTAGTTTTTTTTACTTAAAAACTCTAAGGAGAGTTTTTAGATTGTAATTTTTGGTTGAAAAAATCTATTAAAACAGAGTTAGAAAAATTATCTTTCTTCTGCTAGCACAATGAAATGCATTTCAAATTCAGCAGATTAATTTGAAAACTAGTGATCTTCTTGTCAAAACAATTTCCAGTGTCATTGGTGTCTGATCATGGGAAGAATAGGACCTTATCCTTATTCACTATACACTTACAACACATTCAATACCTCCCCCCTTAATAGATTCCATCTATTTTTCAGAATTAAATGCAATTTCATTTATGTTTCTGTTACATACAGAAACATAATACATACTGGTTTATATATTGTCCTTTGGTAAAAAACACATATTAAATAACTATTTATTTACAACATATATAAGACCTTGTCATTGCTATATATATAAATAGAAGGTGCATTCTTTCCATTTGTTGCCTTTCTCAGCCTTTTTTCTTCTGCACCAGTTTGTCATGTAAATTAAGGGAATGTTCAATTAAAAACATTTTCTAGCTTTCGTGAGGTGGAAGATGTAGAAATCAATTCAGTAGCAAGCAGCTGATTCAGCAAGAAATCAGCCAGCCTCCAGGAGAACCTTTTTAAATGTTTTCCTCTCTAATAAGGTAACAAACCAGAGAAACGTACAAAATGGACCGGGAAGTAGGGAGAGCTTATATAGATCAGCTGCTCCACTGCTGCAGGCTGCAGCACTTGATTTGATACAGTTTTTATCCTACATCCACTGCTGACCAGTTAATTTGTCATTAACATATTCTATGCACTCAGTACTATTCATATATTGCAGCAAGGCCTTTAAATTTTCTGTGTTCCACAATGGAAAGTGCATTCAATTTTATTCAATTCTTTTCAGTTTACAGTCGCATTTGCATGAGGCTTCATTTTCTGCAGTTCGTTCACCACTTTGAAAAATAGCTGCTGTCAAATTTTAAGAACTGATATAACCAAACAAACAAACAAACTTGTGGATATGAGAATAGAGAAAAATTATTTCCAGAGATAATTCTGTCAGTTGAAAAATACAGCGCATTTTCTCTGTTTTCTTCTTTTCATCCTCCATGCACCTTATGTCCAGAAAAGTATTCCAACAATAAAAATTGTGCAATATTGAAATACTTAGACCGAAAGTGAATAAACATGGAACTGCATCACTGAAATCATGACAATTTGAGGGGTTTATTTAACCAAGCAGTCTTGTTTTCACCAATATGTTTTGCTAGTTAAAAGGAATAATTTATGCCTTTTTTTGAAACATTTGTTTACTTAGTAAGGTGAGCTTCTAGCATCCATCTGATTAGCCTGCTTTTCATTATAGTCTCCTCTTCTTATTTTATTTAATATAAAAATCTCACAACAGTTAAACACATAAGATAAAATATAGTTAATTTTTTTGTGTTCCTTTTGATTTAGTGAAGCAGGGGTGTCTGTATTACATCTAGCACTGCCATTAAAATTTAACAGAGTCTCAAATGAAAGAGATCCATTTTCTGGCTTTTGATTCATTTCTCATTTGCCTAAAAAGTTACAAGCCTTTGTAGAAGCTGTAAATCTGGCTAGGAGGGGACTACATTTTTTTCTCTTTTAGTCCATGCAATAGCCCTGCCTCCTTTCACCTAAGTGTGTGCTGCAGCCATTGTGTTTTCCTGAATTTGGAGCCATTTGGTACAGTGCTAATTTATTTTACTGACTGAGCACATGAATCCCTGCTTTGGAGGAGCACGGATGGTGCTTTGGCTCAGAGAGGAGCTTGCATAGCAAGTGGAAAAAGGGTATCACTCTGAATGATTAATTGGAGTCCTCAGAAGGGTCTCAGAACATGATCATTCTTTATAGAAAATTGGATTAAAATTTGACACTTCTACAATTTTTTTTCTTTGTAGTGAAATTTTCATTTTTCATCTGTTGGCCAAATAATTCCATGTGCAGTCATCCCTGAATTAATCTTGAATTAATTTTTAAATCCACTGTCCTCTAATATATAATTCAACATAAGAAAACCCAGAGCAGTCAATCTTTCATTAGACATGGGGTGAGAAAGGGTCAGCAGACACTCCTGCAGTACTAAAAATAAAGGCACCACATCTGGTATGGAATGATGTCTGGAATTGTAATGCATATGCATCCACTTACTTGTTCTGCTGAAAACACAAACTACGGAGTGGCTGCATGTTGAAACATGAACCAGTGTAATAGGAGCTTAAACCCTGGAACAGACTGTTTGTATATGTAGTCAGTTTATTAGCAAATGTGCAGGCCTGTGGAGTACAAGGACCATCGTTTCAAGCCGATCTGTCACACATTTAACAAGCTGTTTGTAATAGAGTCCATTTCAGATATAAGAGAAAAATCTTTCCCATAGGTATAAGAAATATATGATACTTTTAGCATATGGTAAGCTCTGGTTTTGCAGGTATCCTACATTAGAAACTGCTTTAACATGTTGGGTTAACTTTTTGCTTGTTTCCAAAAATCCTCCTTTCCTTTGTTGAACATTTTATAATAAAACATATTATAGTGGATGTTAAAAATGAGATTCTGCGCAAGATGTGTTTCTAATGTCAGGCATAACCATGCTCATGGAGAATAAATCTAGCCGTGGTGCAAGCCACTCATACTAAACCCTCTTTATAAACCACAGCAAGGCTGAATGGGCAGAAATCAATAGCAGAGGGGCCTCTACTGCTCAAGAACAGCTGTGCCTCTGTGCCTTTCCACCAAGGAGGAACAAGATGCTGTGTTACCACCCCAAAATATTACCTTGCCATCAGCAGCCAGCAGGGTGGTGGTGGGGAATAAACATACTGCAGTGCCTGCACCGTGCCCCAGCTTCTAGCAGGATTTACAAATGCTGCTTGGGATTCAGGGGTTTTGCTTAGAGAGTGCTACAAATGCACCAGTGTTTCTTGTTCTCACGTCTCTGTCAGAGGGCCCAGACTGGCTCTGTCATGGTCTCAAGGCCACGACTACATGCCCCACAGCAGTGCCTGGCCTGTCCCCTGGAGAGAAAAAGCTCAGAGCCCCCATGGTGAGGAAGAGCAGGGGAGGCTGCCTCCTCCATGCCACCTGACCAGAAGCCTCCCCTGTGGTTGGGTCTGTGCTCCAGGAGTGGAGGAGCAGCAGCAGACGGCCTCTGCCCCGCGGTGGTGTGGTCAGCCGTGCATGCCTTCCTCCTCAGGGGAGACTCAATATGCTGCCCCGCAGAAGGAAAGGCTAAGAAGGATGCTTCCCCCAGCCAAGTCTCCAGCTGATTGCTGCCTTGCCTCCTTTTGGCTGCACACTGTCCTCACTCCAGCATTTTCCCAGCAGCTGCTGGGTTCGCTTCAATGCAGCAACTTTATTTAAGCCTTTCTGGCTGCCACGGACAAATGCCGAGCAAGGAGGACTGTAGTTTGCAGGCTGTACTCAAGCTGGGTTATAATTTGAAACAGATTCAGTAATTGTATTGTGTTTCACCTCCAAGTCAGAAATCAAATCTCATGCATGTCAGGTGCTAGTGGTTACGAGCCCCCTCCCCCAGCGGGGGCCAGCCCCTGGCGGGAGCGCAGGGACCACAGCTGCTGCACAACACCCGGGGGCCTTCAGTCCCCCAGAAGCAAAGGGAAACTCCTCATCCCAACTGGCAGTGCTCAAGGCTGCTTTCAGCACCAGCTGTACCCTGATCCCTGCCTCTGTCCCCAGCAAAATCACTGAAAAGATTTTGTCTTTAACCGCATATTCCACAGTAACTACTGGCCCTTGTCAATAGTGAGCAGCCAAAGGCAGCTCAACATGACTGTGTTAGTGGGAATATTTCCCTACATTTGAATGGGTATTGTCTCAGACCAGGAATGAACAAGACTGTTCTGCTTCAAGTTCGTCCATCCAAGGACAGCAGGGCAATACTGGAAAGCTCCAATTCCCAGCACTGTGGAGCTGCTCCTCTTGTCCAGAGTCATTCTGCTTGTGGGCAGACATCCTCCTCCAAGTCCAGCCATGCAAGGGAATGAGATTTCTTCTCTCCAGTACCTCCTAATTACTCTCCTCTTTAAACCTGCCGGAGTTTTGCTGGCAGAACACTTGGGTTTAATTTACAGACAAAATCAGAAGGGTTTAGCTCCCACAGCTTCCACAGGTGATCTGAGCAAGACCAGCTGATCTTACCTCACACAAAGGGTAATCTCTACCACTTGTGCGGCTGGATCCATAAGAGAATATCTGCTCCCACTGCAGACTCCAGATGATGCAATTTTTCCTCCTTTGCTACAGTAATTCCTACTAGGTGAAAATAGGCAGGTACCCCAGTGAAAATTGACAAGTAGTGGAAATATTTAGAAAAACGTGTTTGCACGATATCACGCTGAGTAATATCAACACAGATCATGTGAACTGACCCACTAATCTGTTGCCATCCACATGTCACAGAAACTTGAAGGCTTCATACAGCTCTGATTACAAAAATGTGCATTTTGTCTCATCATAGTGATTGAATGCAGAGGGAATGGGTTTGTCTTTAGATTTGTTTATTTTTCTTTTTCAGGCATAATGGAGTTTTGAACAGTAAAATTGCTTTCTGCCTTTTCATAGCTGTTTGGCTATTTGAGTGAAAAAAAGACACACCAGACAGTGAGGCACTGCTAAAGGCAGAGATGTAAACACAGTAAAGACCAACTTTAATGAGCAGGTTTTTATATTAAAGGAAAAATGTGTTTTCACTTAAACTACCTGAAAATCAACAATGAATCCATTCAAGTTAGTGACATTATTTACCATGTATTAAAGGTGGAGAGTCTACTCCTGAAATGTCATTCTAACTTTCTACTTTAAAAATAAGTAAATAGCTACATTGTCCTGTGCCTCTTTCAATTCTTCACTCCATCTTTCATTCACTGAAGATGGCCGATTATGAAAATTATACTTTCCCTTAAAACTGAAATCACACAGTGAGTGAGATACACCTGATGTACCCTCGGAGTGATTTTTGATGTTGATTAATTTTTTCCTGTATTTTTTAATATTTTCATTGGGTACACAACTTCAGCAAAATTAATTGAAGCAAATATGAAAGAAGACCAACTGAGGCAGAGATTATAGACAAAGCTGTTTTTTCAGGAGGGTTGCCAAGGTATGGGGAGGAGTCTGTATTCTTCAACTTGTTTATTTATACTAGTAACCACAATTTGCCACTCGGGAACAGTTGATAACTATGACAATATGGGACTATTGCTCATGATGGTCAAGCAAAACCATCCGTATGTTTCTGAGACCCAAATACAGAAAAGGGATAAAGTATTGGTGCTAGCAACTGAAAAAGGCAGCTCATGACAAATCCTGATATTGTGCTGAGAGCTCAGTAAACTTCGAGGACCCATGAGAATGGATAGTCAGAAGCCTGGAGCCATAACAAAATCTAAAGTTTTTCATGGTGTCGTCAGAAGGTATCTCCTTTTTTATACACATAAGTAAACAATGGCTCTTTTTTTTTTTTTTTTTTAATTGCAGAGCTGTTTGGGGATGATGAAGAGAAACACTCTGACAGGGCAATTCATCTTATCTGCCTGTATGTTTAACTTGCTCATGCCATCTTTCATTTTAGCTCTAAGTGTCAAGCAACCATTATGTAGAAGTAACAAAAAGTTCTAGAAGGCATTACATTGCCTATAGCTAGTCTTGCTGTTTTTTCGGTTTTCATTTTTTTGTGGGTTTTTGTGCTGAAAATGCTTAAAATTACATTAACCTCCATAAATACCTGTAAGTTATGACTCTTAAAACAACTGTGATTTCATGGCATTTACCATTTTCGGTGAGGGTGGCATTCGCTATGTGACTTTCTCCCCAAACTGCCACAGCAAAATTGAATGCCTTTATATCACAGTCAAGTCAATCAGGGATCTGAGAGTGAGGGAAAATAAAGCAGCAGCCAAATAATATGTTATTTCTTGATTTTGCTAGTCTGACCAGAAAGCTAGAACAGACAGGAGGGGATAAGCTAAAGGGTTTAGGTCTGTTTGAAACAATGATCATCTTGTTTTGCTTTGCCATGGCCCCATAACTGCATGGCAAATAAACAACAATGTGAGTACAGCCAATTCATTTGCTGTCTAGATTTGATTTATGAAAGCAATAACCGAGTGAACAAGGGGATTCAAACCTTTTGGTTGCTTTTTAATTTTAGCTCCTTTCCGTTCTATTTTAAGTTTAATTTGAAATAGTTTTGAGGGGGAAAAGCAGCAGGGGGGCCCACTTACATCTTCATGAGGAGTGCAATACATAGCTTTCAGTTTTTGCCTTGTGTGAGGAAGTATTTTTGCTTCTTCCTATTTCTTGATTAAGACATTCTCCACAACATTATGTTAATACTATAATTTGGATCTTTACCTTTTAGATATTCAGTTGAGGGACTGAATTTTCAGACTAAGAACCCATGGCTCCAATTAGAGCTTATGGGAACTATCTGTTCTTAGTGCTTCTGTAA
Source organism: Oxyruncus cristatus (assembly GCA_013399855.1). Lineage (NCBI taxonomy): Eukaryota > Metazoa > Chordata > Aves > Passeriformes > Cotingidae > Oxyruncus > Oxyruncus cristatus. Next base: position 205,636 of record VXAY01007230.1, on the reverse strand, counting down.
ATCAGCCTTATGACTGATCTGTGAAGTTAATTGCAGCTCTAAAATTCAAAACCACTTTGCCATTTTTCAAAGGAGCTTTGGTAAACCCTCAATTCCTCAAGGAACTGCTTATGCTATTTTACTGTTAATGAAAGGGCTTACGAAAAGAGAAAGAAAATGTATTAATATTGTCCAGTCAAACTAATATCTGTGAACATAGCAGATACGCATTGAAAGAGCACAGACTGGATTTGTCATTGCCCTCAATCTTGTGTGTTCATTTAAATTACTACAGAATTTTAAATGCTATTGAAAGATAAAGCATAGCATTCCTCATCCACCCTGGATGAGGAGCAAGCAAGCACACAAGATGTAAAGCGGCAAAATACCTGGCTCCATATGTGTACATGCAGTGCTCCAAATAACATGGAATGACGTCAATCTCAGCAAGCAGGATGCCCAAGAGCTGAGAGGAGCTAAGGAGGGAGGCATAGCTGACCTCCTCAGAAAAGGTCTAGTGGCTGTAGTTGGTATAAGGCTTTATTAAATCCCTGAGTAGCTACAAATTCCAGTTTTATGTTAGACTGAGCAAAGATACCTGCAGTCAGCTGAGTAGCCTTCACCTCAGGGGGCAGCAACCAGTGGGGCTCAGCTCCTTCCAGTCCAGCAGTTGCAACTAAACAGGGGCAAGATGACCTTACCACTGGGGGACTGCCCACCAACACAAGGGGGTCTCACAGCTCCTGCTGCTTCATGAGCCCTGACTTTCATAGAAAAAAACACAATCAGCCAGGGATCTTTTTCAGTTCTGAGAATCACAGAGTCACAGGACACGCTGAGTTGGAAGGGACTCACAAGGATTATCGAGTCCAACTAGGAATTGCACAGAACCATCCCCAAGAGTCACACCATGTGCCTGAGAGTATCATCCAAAAGCTTCTTGAACTCTGTCATGCTTGGTGCTGTGACCACTTCCCTGGGAAGCCTGTTCCAGTGTCAAAACTCCCTCTGGGTGAAAAACTTTTCTCTGATATCCAACTTAAACCTCCCCTGACACAACGTCAGGCCATTTTCTTGGGTCCTGTCACTGGTCACCACAGAGAAGAGATCAGTGCCTGCCCCTCCTCTTCCCTCACAAGGAACTTGCAGACTGCAATGAGGTCTCTCTTCAGTCTCCTCTTCTCCAGGCTGAACAGACCAAGTGACCTCTGCTGCTCCTCATACAGCTTCTCCTCAAAGCCCTTCACCATTTTCATTGCTCTCCTTTGGACACTCTCTAATATCTTAATATCTTTCTTGTACTGCAGTGCCCAAAACTGCCACAATATTCAAGGTGAGGCCACACCAGTGCAGAGCAGAGCAGGACAATCACCACCCTCATCTGGCTGGTGATGCTTTGCCTGATGCCCCCCAGGACACAGTTGTCCCTCCTGGCTGCCAGGGCACTGCTGACTCATATTCAACTTGCTGTTTACCAGGACCCCCAGGTCCCTTCCCGTGGCACTGCTTTCCATTATCTCATTGCCCAGTCTGTACACACATTCAGGGTTGCCTCAACCCAGGTGCAGAATTCGGCATTTTCCCTTGTTGAACTTCATGTGGTTGGTGGTTGCCCAGACCTCCAATTTCTCAAGGCCTCTCTGAAGGGCCTCTCTGCCTTCAAGGGGGTCAACAGCTCCTCCCAGTTTTGTGTCATCTGCAAACTACTTAGTATCCCTTCCAGTCCTGTATCCAAGTAATTTTTGAAGATATTGAAGAGCACAGGGCCTAACATGGAGCCCTGTGGAACCCCTCTAGTGACAGGTCACCACTCTGATGTTCCCCCATTCACTGTTACCCTCTGTGCTTGACCCGTGGGCCAATTGCTCATCCACCACATGATGTGTTTATCCAGCTGTGTGCTGGACATTTTGTCCGAAGAATCCTGTGAGAGATAGTGTTGAAAGCTTTACTGAAATCCAGATTGCATCATCCCTTGATGAGCTAGGTGGGTTACCTTGTCATAAAAGGAAATCAGGTTTGATAAGCAGGACTTTCCTCTCATGAATCTGTGCTGGCTGTGACCAATGACTGCATTGTCTTTCAGGTGTTTTTCAATATTTCCCAGAAAAATCTTCTCCATAACTTTACTGGGCACTGAAGTGAGACTGACAGGCCTGTAGTTTCTTGGGTCCTCCTTCTTTTCCTTCTTGAAAATCACCACAACATTCACCTACTTCCAGTCAACTGGGACCTCTCTGGATTCACAGGACTGCTCAAAAATCTTCGAGAGAGGTTTTGCTATGACATCAGCCAGCTCTTTGAGGATTCTCAGATAAATCCCATCAGACCACATAGATTTGCAGGGATCCATCTGGAGCATCACATCCCAGACAATTTCACGTTTGACTGGGAGCTGAGAAGCCATATGTAAGGCAGGCTTGCCTGCTTCCGAGCACTAGAGAAACCAGCAGCAGTTTTGCCCACCTTGTCAAAATATATGACTCCAAAACCATGTCTCTCTGTGTCTCTTCATGATACTGGATCCTATTGTACTGGCTATAGCAGCTTACTTGCGAACAAGCCCACTTGCAAATAATTACTGGATAATTCCCCGAAAAAATATTTTAATAATTTTCTAAGCATTAAAATTGTTTTTCTCAAATCATAACTGTGAGATAGGTAAAAATATATGTGAAAAAGATCTGGGTTTTAGTTACAAAGGGAAATATGCCAAACTAGAAAGACTGTGCAACAGTAAGTGAACCAAAAATCAATAGGGTTAAATAAAGGTAGAATGTGCCAAATCCTTGCTCATCAATTCCCTTTGCATGGAGACAACTGTTACAAACCTCATTCTATGTGGGAGGATGTAAACTATCTCTTTGTGGAGAGCTCATATGTGAAATAGAATATGAAGTTCAAAATCTGTATATATTTATTTTAAAAACAAATTAAAGATTAAAATACTAAAACACACCCAGCAGTCTTTTTTACTGATAACATGACTTATCAATGTTGCAATTTCAAGCATTCAGAAATTATTAATTGGGTGTCCAAAATTTGTGAAACTGCTTTTTACTTTTTTTTTTCTCTTTCAAGTTTTATCACTTTGTAACATTTGATTACCTAGAGCATGGTTGTTCCAGTTTTTCTCTTTGGCTTTGGTAACATAACTTTTCTTTTCACAAATTTCATAGACTTGCAGAGTCTTATGTAGCCCCCAAGTAGAAACCCTACTTCCAAGCATCACAAGACTTAGAATAAAGTAATAAAATTTGGCAATGTTATTTTACAATCATGATATAAACATGCAAGTGCACTTTCGGTGTACTCATTTACGGCTGTGGACAGTATAATACAATCAGTTTTGTGCATGACCACGACAGACAGATTTTCATGAGGCCCCTGCTGATGCCCCATCAAGTCAGGCTGCACAGATGACTTCTGAAAAGTGTCTCATTTAGAGCAGCCTTAGCACAGGCTCCCTCTAAATCTGTTTCAGGGGCTCCATTCCTTGCTCAACACAGACCATTAATTTACAATCTAGCCTATCATTGCCATTAAAGTCAATATCTATTAAGAGTTATTATTTGTATCACCTCATCGCAGTAACAACTATTTTCTGTTCTCAGTTGAATGAAATTTCAGGAGACCCAAAATACCTTAGCATGAATGACTGAATGTAAATTGCTGTATCAATCAGTGAATTCAAGTTTCATGATATGAGACAGACTAAGGCAGATCAAAAAGGATCTAAGGAGCCATGGTACTAACACCAATGGCAGCATCTTCAGTGCTCGGACAAAGCCTTGGTTTCTACGCAAGGTTTTAGAAAAGTCAGACACCTCAAAGCAAGATTCATACAGCCAAAAATTAAGCACTAGAATTTGTCTTATCCCCTCAGTTTTCAAGCAGAAAATACACCTTGTTCTCAGGATTCATTCCACTTTTAGTGCAATTGACCATCTATTTCAAATGAAGTGCAGGACTCATATTTTCCTTTCAGAGAGGGATCCATCATTGCAGTAGAAAGCACAGTCTTAAACACAGGAAAACTCCATTCAGTTCTACCCCCTGTCTGAGGAGTGTTAAACCTCTACCTTCCAAGTTTGGCCTTAACCATATCAAAATCTGGGATCTTCTGATCAAGATACAAGCTCTGCTCCTTACACTGAAGCTGTCGAATTTGAATAGTGGATTTAAAGACTGATACTGTCAGAGAAAATGTTCACACAAGGGAAAGCATGAGCACCTCAAACCGCAAAATTCATGGAAGAAGAGAAAGTAAGGTCCCAATCAATGCTTATGAGGCAATTTATTTATTTCAATGGATGATTAAGAATCTTGACCAGATGGAGTTCTTGAGGGTAGCTAGGAAAAAGGACACCCAGCTACTGGATTCACAGGTAGCTTAGTATTGGCAGAGATGTCAAATCAGTCAACCCTGTTAAAAATGAACAGCTTTCAAGTATAATTAGAGAAAATGTCAATGGAATTAAGTAGCATTAATAGCGTGAAGGACACTTCCACAATGATCCATTTGGCTGCTCCCAAGGCTGCCCTGGTCACTACAGGTATTTACTGAATAGGGGTCCTGCAACAAGGCAGCCTGCAAGCCCTTGTGGGGACATGGCAAAACTCTGCCAGTAGCCCTTACCTATCCTGTGACCTGCCATGACAGTGTCTTTTTGGCACCCACTTTGGTATTTCTGTAGCATTTTGACACATTGTGAAATTAGTGGTCTGCAAAAGGCCGGACAGCAATTCCTGTTTCCACTACTGTCTGCTGGTACCATCACCAGCAACCTCTGCAGACAAAATAAATTTCCACAGGCCATCTGCAGCCCCATGGAAAGGGATCTGGAGCTTCTGGTCAACAGCAAGTTGAATATGAGTCAGCAGTGCCTTGGCAGCCAGGAGAGCCAACCATCTCCTGGGGAGCATCAGGCAAAGCATCACCAGCTGGTCAAGGGAGGGGATTGTCCCACTCTGCTCTGGTGCGGCCTCACCTTAAATATTGTGTGCAGTTTGAGGTGTCACAATATAAGAAGGTTATAAAGCTGTTAAAGAGCATCCTAAGGAGGGCTATGAAGATGGTGAAGGTTCTAGAGGGGAAGTCACAGTAGGAGTAGCTGAAGTCACTTGGATCGTTCAGCCTGGAGAAAGGAAGACTGAGGGGAGTCTATGGCAGTCTACGGCTTCCTCATGAGGGAAAAGTGTAGAAGCAGGCACTGATCTCTTCTCTATTGTGACCAGTGACAGGACCCAAAGGAATGGCTTGTGTCAGGGAAGGTTTAGGTTGGATACCAGAAAAAGGTTCCCCATACAGGGGGTGACCAGACACTAGAACAGGCTCCCCTGGGAAGTGGTCACAGTACTAAGCCTTCCAGCATTCAAGAAGGGTTTGAATAATGCTCTTAAGCACGTGGTGTGATTTTTGTGGTTGTTCTGTGCAGTGCCAGGAGCTGGATATGACGATCGTTGTGGGTTCCTTCCAACTCAGGGTAGCCTATGATTCTGTGAATCTATCTGTCTTCATCCTAGACCTACTCTGTTTTGATGTATACTACACATCACTGCTAGTGAGCTCAGATTGTGCTCAGCATCGGGTCACTAGTTTTAGGATGACAAAAGATGATACTGTGACTTACTCAGGCATTGGCTCTCATGGGTAGCATACATGTCTTTAGAGGCGACTTGAACTGTCCTCCTACCAGCCCTGACATTGGCGGTATGAGAGTGTGGGTACACTGTCCATGATATTCTTTTTTCCTGGTACCATAGTACATGTGGACTCATGCAACCACAATGGCCTCCATGGAGAGTTCAGTCACGTCCTCATGTGCACCCCAGTGCCTGCCAGGAATGTGTGTGTGAACTTCACGGTCCATTGCCACTGCTTTAATATCAGTTCAACACTATATGATAAATGTAATCAAGAGCACTTGCTCAGTGCCTTGCTGCTAATGAGAGGAGGAGCCAAGCACCCTGAGGACAGGGCTCCCACAAAAAGCAGGCCAGGACCAATGCTGTCTGAGTGAAACAGCCATCAAGGCCGTTTTGACTTCCCAATTTACTACCACATTCTCTTTTTGCATTCTTTAAACCCCTGTTATGCTTCTTTCCCCTAACCGTCAGAAATATTTTCATATTGGGGAAAATAAAAAATACTCCGTCATTAGGAAACAGGAGGTTGGCCTCTCCCACCATTCTGGTAGGTAATTATTTGACTATTTGGATGTAAATCATGAAAGATAATTCTTGTACTTCAGCAGACAAACACAGGGAGCTAGTACTAATCTGGCAGAGCTCATTATCTGCAATATCATGTTAATAAAATCTAAGACAGATCTGAAAGACAACTATAATTTACAGTTACAGCTATCACAGAACTAAAAGCATTAAGTTACAAATACCAGGGCTTCATTTTTTCAAGGTGGGAATCTGTGTTTGGAATAACCAAATCACTTTGAAAGATCATATTTTAAACATTAGAGATAATTTTAAATACTATTTACAGTAAGCCTAACATTCAAGGTTAAATATGACTCTGAAATCAAATATTTAGTCAGAATGCCTGAAACAGGCCACTAGCTTACACGTCAGTTTCAGGTATTGAGTGAAGCCATCACTTTGAAGTGTCTACTTTAGTGTCTGGTATTATCTGTAGAAAGAGGTGGAAGCCCTGGAAGGCCTCTGGAAAAATATAAATTAAAAAAAAGAATTATATTTATTAGACTTTGCTTACACTTTGGCAGACTAGAAATCTTCAGACATGCAACAAGCTTCATTAACTACAGGGCAATAATACTCACTAATTTAAAAGGATTTATTTAAGTGATGCTTAGGTTTAGGAAATGGTAGTTTCCATCCTTAAAGGGAAAAAGAAAGGGTATATTTCCTTGGTTATATGGTGTGAGATTATTCATGTTATGGTTGGGCATGGGCTATAACCACTTCTGCAGGGGCTACTTTGCAGAAGAACTACCTGTTCCTTTGTTTAGTGAAAGATGAAATAATGGAAAACTGTTTTCCAAAGAATAAATGTTGCAAGGAACAGGCTGTGCTATCCAAAATGGTCCAGCAGTGAACAGAAAAATGGTGTGAGACTGAGTTGAGTCCATCTATTTGTGTAGCAGAATGAACAGAGGAAGTTGGGAAAGAACAGAGAGCATCTAGGAGATGCCTGGGATACGATGCTGAAGAGCAGCTATGTTGGTATTTGGGGGCAAACTTCCACTCAGACAAGGTTTAGAAATTTGGTTACGGAAAATGGGTTCTGCTGTTTGATTCTTGCGATGTCCAAGAGCAAAGAGCCATGCTCAACATCATTTATAAATAGAAAGAAGACCTTTTAAACAAAATAAATGAATTACTCAACTCCATCCTCAGCTTCAGACCTTGATTGATACAACCAGATCAAAATGGAATATTACTGTGAACAGAAAATGACATATCTTCATTAAAAAGATGAAATGGAAATGTTTCAAGATGACCCCATCTTTCAGATGTCTCAGTTTGGTATAAATAAAACAGATTTTTTTCTCCTTATCAAAATTTCTTCCATGCAGCCATCTTTAGAATGTAGTTAGCTTTCATTTAACTTACTCCTTTCTGTGACAAAATGTGTGTATTGTGACATGACACAAAATCACAACCTGGTGAATTCCTTCTTGGCATTCATTTTTGTTTTTCTCTTCCCTTCTAACCCAGAATATTTTGTGATTCTCCGATTCTCTTTGCTTTGGATCTTCTGAGTATCTTTCTTTTATAGTTATATACATGAACTATAACAAAAATGTATAAAGAGTACCGGAAGGAGAACATTATCTCTTTTTTCCACATTCACAATGATCTGTTATTATTGCCCATCTGATTGCCACACTTGTAGTGCTAGTTCCTTCTTATTTATAGAAAAGCAGATCAGATAAACTAAAGAAAGGTACATTAACATGAGCCTGGTACACACACATTATAATAGCAATAACAATGTAATAAACTTATTATACGTTTTTTCATTCAAGTATCAATAGGAGAAAAAGATAGAGAACCTGGTTAGTGTACTTTGTCTATGAACACAAAACTTCTGTCATAGATTCAGAAGTGTTAGCTAAATAACATCAACTAATGCAAGATTGCACCATATTCTGCACTGGTTCTGCTCCAGCCCTGGATCTATGTCAGGGTCATGAACCTTCTGTACAGTGTAAATAATTGATTTTTCACTGTGGTTGTTGAATGAAGGAAAAAAAAAAGGAAAAAAAATCAGATTAAACCAATTATTGTTTTCTTAACTCCCCCTTCCTCCTAAAATTGCATTCAAGAGAAATGTTCCAGACTACCTAAAGCAGAAAGGATCAAGTTTGCTTCTAAAAAGCAAAATAAACAGTCTAAAATCATAAAAGTAAACAGAAAACAGACAGCAACAAGCAGAGAGTGCTTCCTTATGTTAACTCCAGGATACAAAAGATTCAGGTTAAACTTCTCTGTTGGCTCCTACAGAAATTTGAATATCCATGTCCCACTATTGAGACTGTGCTCTCCATGTCCCACTATTGAGACTGTGCTCTATTTCCTGGGCTAGTGTGGGCTATGCAGGAGCTGGACATTCCCAGTCTCCTTCCCTGATGCCCTGACACTTAACGTAAGCTCACGAATGCACGGACTGGCACCCAAGCAGCCCATGTGGAGGTGACAGACTTTCATCTCTCATGGTTAGTACATTCTCATGGTACTTTTCATTTGTCTTGGAGATCCTTTCAGTGTTTTATAAGAAGCAGAAAAGTTCTAGGGGAAGAATTTATTGCTGTAGCATGCAGTGGTTTAGAAGATACTCCAAGCCACAGCCAGGAAAGGAGATGACCCGAGCTCTCATCTCCTCCATGAGCTGACACTTCTACTTCTCTGACTCAACTGGCTGGGCTTCAGCCAGCTGGAGCCATGCTGGGAGCTTCACTCAGATTCATAGGGGACAACCAATTTTTGGCTGAATTTGCTGTTTTCTAAAAATGTTACACAATTCTATTACTATGCCAAACCCATACTTGTTCACCACACAGACTAGTTCTTGCTTCATGCTCCACTGTGAGAGGTCTGGCTGCTAAGGACTGAAAGCCATGAGGTTAAGGAGCCTCAGCAGGAGAGTACTGTAACAGAAAAACTTTGAAATAGCCCAGTAGACAATTCTTATTGTGGCTATTGAGCCCGCAACAGTTGAGCTTAGCAACAATAACTTTTGGGGGAAAAAATAGGACCATTCTCCCCCTTTTCTGTATCTTTATTTGGTTTTGAAATGCACATAATAACTTTTCTTTCACTGAAAAAGATTAACTAAATCAACCATTGGTATAACTAATAAAGCCATAGTATTTACCCAAGTGGTTAATTTGGCTCACTAAGAATGGACATTGGCTGACCTGTAAGCCTAATCTAGGTATTGTATTTAATGACATATACTTTCAAGTTTGATTTGCCAATACTGAGAAAAACAAATATGATGGATATGCCACTCAATCTTGAATAAAAAGCATTGAATTTCATCATCTTGAATCCATTTGCATGCACCCCAAATCTGATTCCTAAATACCAATAATGCATGAATGTTCAGAACATGTGGATGCAATCTACTGTATTATAACAAACATTTATGAATGCGTTGGAGAAACAACCTGATCACAGTTCCAGGGAGTCAGCGCAAGAAAAAAAGTCCTCAGAAATTAGTGACTCTTGATGCTGTACTCAGATAACTGGACTATGTCTTGTTTCAACATCTCAGCAAGAAATCAGAAATTTTCTAAATTACTCTGTAGCTGAATGTAAAAAAAGAATTGTTAATGATATTCCTTTTTTTAATACTAAAAATTTTCTTCCTGTTAAATATATTCTCCTGTTATTAATTGATATCTAAAATTAAAATGGAGAAGAAAAATAGGGTTAAAATGTATTTTCCAGGTGTGAAGAAAAATTATCATACACAGCTTTTGTAAACAGAGTAAAGTGTGCACAGGGTTTTCTGTATGTGTTGTGCATTAGCCTGGAACCCTTAACTCTGCAGCCATTATGCTGACAAAGCTGCCCTCAGCTATAACAAGTTTTACCTTTCCACATGTGTTCTTGGTGTGTGCACATCTGCATCCAGTGTGAATGATTCAATGTGCTTTGAGATTCAGGTCGTAAGTAGTAAATTAGATTGAAATAAGAAGCTACACAAAAAAGAACTCAATGTAAGTGCATATATTCACAATAGGGAACCACAGCTTTTCTTTTCAGTGCTGGGCTTATCTTCTATCTGTGGCTAGTTACATTAAGGCATGAACATTCATTCACATGAGATGTCTGATGCCGTAAATCTCAAATTCTCTCCTTGCTTCCACTCTTGCCTCCATTGTGCTGGCTATGCTAATGAAAAACAGGTTTTCAGTTTCATATGTATGTGCATGTGTGCAAAAGGATAGGTTTTGTCATATAGGCACTTGTACTGCTCAGCATAGAGATAGAAGCCCATTGAAGTAGAAAAAGTACAATGTGTATAAATAATCTGGAGAAAAGCATGTAGATATTTTTTCTGGCCTCATAACTGTTTTTATAAAAACATAGAAACTAATATATCATTGAAAATAAAGCAATGCATTGAGTTGTATTTCATGGTGTTTACAGAGAAAAGCAAGACTTTTAACCACCTGGCAAGTATTTTAGACAAAAAAAAAAAAGAAAAAAAAGATTTGAAAAAGCAAGGACAAGCATTGGAAAGAGAGGGTGAGAGGAAGCCAAGGACTTCTCATTTGCACATGTAAAAATGCAAATTTGATCCATGTCTTTCTTATCTTTTGGTAACAGACTTGGCTCGTGGAGCACAATAGCACCTACAGTTCTATGACCAAAATTAATGAAGTTTAAAAATAATTGATTGGATGATGGAAACACTTCTATAAATCCACATGTTCATTAGCAGATGTCCACCATACACCTAGGAACCAATGACATGAAAAGCTTGAAAGCAGGATGTAGGCCCCTGATTTTGGGACACAGACAGATTTAGGAACAATAAGAGTCCCTGTTGTGAAACTGTTAGGCAATGCAGAGAAATGTGGGGACTCTGACAGTAGCTACTGATTTCCTGCTTCTCCACCTATTATCACACAGGTCCACAGTCCCCTTTAAAAGCAAAGCTCTTTCCTTTGGCTTGTGCCAGATTAGTTGACCTCTGTGATAGCGGGGATCTAAATAATGTTGACATAGCTGCAGAGATGGACCCAGTAGATTAATTTTCCCCAAATGTCTGTAAAACACAAGCATTATATTAATAAATCAGATCAGGTTACTCTGAATTATCTGAAGTGGTTCTGCCTCCACATTAGGAGGGAGTTTGCCTTGTGTAAGGGTTTTGAGAATTCCACTATTGCAATTGAGGGCTGCTGAATTAGAGACAATTGGATGAAGTCTCTCCGGTACAGATTCATCTGTCAAAACTTTTGTACTGCACGAAAAACAGTGCTGCTTTTATAAAACTGAAAAAGTATGTTTGCCTTTCCTGTCTCATAAGCAAGTATACTGAGGAGAAAGAGAGGACTGGAAGTGAATATAAAATCAGAGTTGGGCTTGGAGATGACAGAGGAGTATACACAGCTGTGATTGTTTTACAAAAAAAAAAAAAAAAAAGAGAAAAGCAAGCTCTCTGCTTTTTCAGTGATAGATCTTCAGCTGGGTAGCAATGCTGGGCAAGAAAGAAAACTTTCACAGTCTACAAACCACTTGCAAGTAATTTGCTATCCCTCTACCCTTCCATATGAGCTGAAATCAGATAGAGACTCATTACAGCAAAGGCGAACCCGGGCACAGCCGCTGCAGCAGCGAGCTGCCAGGTGCAGCCAGGCTCTGCCAGATGGGCACAGTGTGACTTCGTACCTCAAAGAGGGGCTGGGAGCCTGGCCGGGCTGGGGGAGGCAATTTGTAAAGAGCACAGCATATGCCACCTGATATTCAGAGGGGTATGTATCTGTTGCAGTTTACCTGTCATTTTTGTAGGGCTTTCTACCGCATGGTAGTAACTCCCCGCTGTGGGAATTCAGCAGCGGATTGGATACCATGAATCTCTTACATGCATCTACATAATTATTTTCCCATGTGCCCTTTTCTATACCTATTCAAGGAAACCACACATTAGAAAACACAGCCTGCAACTTTGCCCGTGGCCAGCCTGATCCACCATGAAAGTTATAACCGTGACTTTGGTTCTTCCACCCCTGCACTGCAGGCTCTGCATGCTCATCTCTGGATGCTCACTGTGGAGAGATTGTCAATACATTTTGCCCTCATGCAGAACTGGGAATTCCTGCACTCACTGATGTACTCAATCATGATGAAAGATACTTTTGGCCTTACAACTACAGAAAACCTGAGACTGGGGTCAGCTCCCACCTCTGTAAATGAGATCAAAACTCCCCTTAATATCAGCAGAATTTCTCCTTGGGGAGCACAGCAGAGTTAGGTAAAGGGGCCCACTATGCAGTTAAAAATGGGAACAGAAGATGATTTTGTTCTGTATTTATAGTTTTGCCTTTTAAAACCTGAACAAACCCCATAACTTTTAATTTCACACACACACTTTTTTTTTTTTTCTTCTTTGATGACATTTAGGACTAACACGTGCATATTGCTAACCCCATCATTTTAAAGGAGCTTTCCCTGTTCCCCCATCCAAACACTCTTCAGAAATCAAGTCTTCCACATACATGAAGATGTCTGAGGTATTTCAGTGCCATGTTCACTTCTGAGTTTGTAGAACCGGACTGAAAGTTTAGTGTAGTGGAAAAGACTGCTGAAAACTTTGCTAAACAGATGATTACATTTGTGAGTTTGTTTTACTTAGTTAGCATTTTTGCCTGCTGCGAGGTGTTTTCCTTGGATGGTTACCTACAAATACAGCACTGACCTCAGTGTGCATGAAGCAGGCCAGCACAGACAAACAGAGCCAATTGGACATGCTCTATAAATCATCACCCACATCCTTCCAGCAGCAAAAATAAAAAGGAGAGGAGGAGGGGGTAAAACAACTGGTGAGTGTTCCACATGAGGAAGTGGAGGCTATTTGGTGTCACCAGCTGGAAATACTCAGAGTGCTAAAGAGAAAGGTACCAGCATGAGCTAGCTCTGTGCTGCATAAAGCCCTAATATTATAAATAAATGTTATCTTCTTACAGATGTCTTGTATGAGCAAAATAATAGGCACCCATCTCAAAGGACAAGTAGACAAATGTAATACTATGACTTATGAAACCAGACTTAAATCCAACATAAAAGGCTGTCTCTTAGCACTATTCACTCTAGTTCTTCGACACTGAATGTGTCTGAGGTGATTTCTACTTCTATGCTGGGCCAAATCGTAGGCAAGCACCTAAGTTATCTTCTTCTTTTCCAAGTTTCCACAGAGGAAAAGTCATCATGTGATGAAGCAGATGAAGGAGTCCTGATGCCCTTCTACCACAAGTTCAGTCCGGATGAGCCACAGAACAGGATTTCAGCATCCTCCACTGCACAGGTCAGCTTACATTTAAACTGGTTTAGGTAAGATAGATTATTTTTGCAGGTTTAAAAAAAAAAAAAAAAAAAAAGCCTGAAGAAAACCAAGATTATTTTGTTTTTCCCGTGTAATGGTTCTCTCAACCCTTTGCATCAGGGCATTTGAGAAGTGACTGAAATTTGACTTTCCTGTGTACCTAGTGATTTTTCTAACAGCCAAGTTACAGCATCAAACTTGTTCTGACTCTATTCAATCAAAACTTCTGCAATCTGTATAAATGTGTGTCACTTAAGGACTGAGAACTAATCTGAATTTTCAGTCTTCTTCCTGGCTCATGTGTTATTTTGAGTTCCTTGAAAGTATCCAGAATGACCCTTTTGTAGGAAAAGCTTTATCTTAAGGGGCCTATCTTAACAAGAGGAATTGTAGCTGAAATCCCAAGTGAAAACATGCATCTAATTACTTTTGGAGATCTGGCCCAAGTCTTTTTCTGCTCCTTAGCCTGTCCTGCTGTATAGCTCTAGGAGCTCTTTGATCATTCTCTTTGCTAACACCCCTTTTGCTTTGAAGAGAGGGTCTTGCTGTTTTCCACTTGGTGATGGAGCACACATAATTAAGAGGTGCAGCAGTTAAGTCCTTTTGGTTGTATTTGCCTTAGCAAATACAATGCTCCAGTGACTGTTCTGCAGCCCCAAGGCCAGCTGCCATGTCATCACTCACATCCCCACCATTAAATTCTCTATTCCCCACCATAATCTTCATCCAAAACAGGGAGGTTGTTCAGATTGCCATGGAAAGCAGTCCTTGGCTTATGTTAAACACTGAACTGTGGCCAGGCACTGGCTATGACTGCTAGCTGGCCATGGCCAACACTGCATCAACGATGATGTTGAAAGGTAAACTGCACAAATGCCTGGGTGCCAGGGCATGGACCCATATTCTGATTCATTTCAGTTCACTGGTGTAGGCATGGTCTTTTTGGATTTAGCCTTCACAAAGACTCTCAATATGTTAGATTCAGCTTCCCTGCCTTTAGGCTCTCTCAAGTTAAAAGTATAATTATGCTAGGCTCTCCATGCAGTCAGTGGAAAGACATTTCTAAAGGAGAATTCAGATCTCTTTATCTTACACAACACATCCAGTCGCACACATCAAGAGAAGCTAAGCTAAACAAAAAATATATGATGTATTGATGGGAAGGGGCAGTAAAAATATCAAAAGACAAAGAATTTACCACATAAATACAGCATTTCTACTTCAAAAGATGATAGATACTAATGATCTGCATGGTTTTTGTAGGAATGAAATGCTTTCCATGGTAAGCATTTCTGACTCTACTCTGAGCAGATCCCCACAACATGGTTGCCAGGTGGTTTAAACTTAGAGGAAAGATTACAGACTTGTTGTCTTCATAAATCACTAGGTATAACATTCCAATGCATTCACCTCATCAGCTAGTACAAACTGAATATAAAACTGTCCGAAGATTTTTGGTGCAGGTCATTTTCAAGCTCTTCCTAGGTATGCATGTGAGTTGACTGGGGTGAACTTGTAAATACTGAAAATAATTCTTATCCATCAGCAGAATGGCTAACATCCAGAAAGTCTTTCTTTTTGTGCCTGTGCCTGGTTTACCAATGACCATCTTTGGTTTCACAAAGCCATGATCACTGTCAAACTGGAGTGATTTACAGAGCGAGAACCCTACCCTACGCCTGCAGGCAGGGTTGCAAGGAAGTGCTCTCACCAATAGCCTCTAAATTGGTATTCTGCTAGGTTCAGCTTAACAAGAAGTATGCTAGAAGGGAAGTAGCTTTGGCTAGCAATGATACAGTAACTTATTTAATAATAGAGATTATGTCTTAAATCAAAATGTTTGGAAAATTTTGATTTCCAGCTTTAAAAGAAATAAAATTGCCTTGCCTTTTTATTTTTTCCTCCAAGAAAAGAAGTAAAAAGAACAGAATAAAATCTTAAAAGAAAGTCTGTGAGGAAAATACGTATTTGTTGCTTTCATTCTTTTTTTTCCTTCCACAAATGCTATAATTTTCTGCATAGCACTTGTTTAGCCATTGTCTGAGTAACTTATTAAAATAATTTCCATTTATTATTTTTCTATTGCAACTTCAAACCCAAAACCTTGCCTTGAAACCAGACATTTGCTATTTCAAAATCTAGTTTTTCTGCATGAATCTCTCAGATTCACTTCTGGTTTTCTCTTTCATCTGTAAATTCTTTGCACACCATGATTGCACCAAGTATTGTTACTGTGTATTCTCTTCATACTGATAATGACTTTCACATATAGCTCATTAAATGGAGAAAGCAGTAGTTGGTTTCACTAAGCTAGCTGATAACGAAAAGTTAAAACTATGAAACTTATTGTATGACAACAAAAGCCTCGTCAACTGTAAGTATTACTATGTTTATGTAAGTACACATTTGTATACAAATTTTTTGTGTATAACATATATAAATATAGGTAGAATTGATGTATAGCTTAAAAACTGATTAGGTATGAAGGAAAAATGGTAAATTATCTCAAATAAAGAGGAAACTAAGAAGTCAGGCATAACTATTTTATGTAAAACTTAATAAACACGTGGAAAAAGTTAGTAGCAAAGGCGACTGCAACAAAGCACAGAAACAAGTTGAAAGGCTGCTCTGCAGACCTTTTCTTCTCTTTTCTCCTTTTCCTCTTTTGTTTTCATAGAGGAAAGGATTACAAAGCATAGTGAAAAAGTAAGGAAGTACATTAGAGTGAAAAAACCTACATACATGTGAGGCCAGATGACCTTCTCCTGTTCCCTTAAAACATCTTATATTCTTGAACTGAGCCTCGTTTTCAAACTGAACTACAGGTCAGCAAAAACAACTTTACTGGGGAGATCATCCATGTCCTACTTGCAGACAGGATGCCTTGTTCAGCTCAATCCCAGTCTTCAAGTAAGGCAGCCCGGTCAGCAGCCTGACCCATGCTCTCCTTCCCATCCCCACAGGGGTGTCCTTTCACAGATCACAACCTCAGTGTATCCAAAACACTGAGCTGTGTTGAACGACAAAGTGCCTCGAAATGCTCATGGTGTGGGTGCTGTGCTGATTCCCCGAACTCGCACATTCCACTGCTCATTTATATCTCGTTTCTGAGTTGGGATTTATCAGCTTGTTCACAGATCCTCCCTGAGCTGTCCCTGCTTGTAGCACCTGCCTCCCCAACAGAGTTGACGTGGGGGATTTTACCATTTTGGTGCATCACTCCATAAATGCATCAATTGGATTCAGCACCGTGTGGAGCTGAAGGTTTCTGGAATGCATGTACAGAGCATCTCCTTGCTTACAGGACTCTTCACACCTCTTACACTGCTTAAAAATCCTGTGGCAAATCTCAAAATCATGTAACCAGTGCAGGCATACATTGCTCAGAGGTACAAATTCTATTGGCTAAGCTGAGGTATCAGCTATTGTTTAATACAATCTTTTATGTCTACTTACTTGGGAATTCCTTTAGGGATATGTAAATGAAACTCTGTTACTAACTGTTTTACTGCTACTTTGCTAGCTAACATGTTATGCTTATTACAGCTGTCGACCATGGGATCAGCAATTTCCATGGCAAGGGATGTGTCCCAGCTATGAGCAAGTACGTTTGGAAAATCACATAAAAGAGTTGTAGTCCGAGTCACATTTTTTAAATAGCTGAAAGATTTGATCTTTACTACAGGAGAATTTTCACTTCTGGCCAGTTATGAATGATGATATTAAAATACAAGTTGGTGTAAACCTCATCGCAGATGAAAGGATCTTGTCCATCACGTCCTGCCTCATTCAAGTCAATCTTCATTCCTCAGGAAATCTTAATATAGATTATGCTGAAAATCTTTTAAAAATATCAAACTGATTACAGAAGTCTCCAAACAGATTTGAACAGCAACACCAAAAAGAAAAATTGAAGGGGCCAAATTTTCAGCTGTAGTAAGCTAAAGCATTTAACATATATAGCAACTGAAAAGTATGTTTTAGGGACACACTGAAAGCACCTTTGTGTAAAGTAGTTTCCATCCCATTGAAACTCTCACTTAGGGTAAGAGTCTTAGAGTAAGACTTAGTAAGAGTCACAAAGTAACAGATGAAATGTCCTGTTTATCTGTGCTAGGTAATGCAAATTTTTACAACCATAAAGCCCACAAAACATTGATAACAATAATGGCAATACTGATCTTCTTTTATCGTGAAACTATAAGCAATTTTAGATGGAAGGATGTTCCGAATGAAATGTCTCCTTATTTCAAAAAGACAGCGGTCTCAGCATCACTTAGCCAGCAGCCATGAGGAAACTAGAAATGAAAACTACTATATTAGTGTCAAGCAGTTGTAAATACAGTTTGAAGAATTAAATTAACTGAATACAAAACAGAGAAAAATAAAATACTGAACTCCAATTCTCTGTAACATTTACTAGTCTATTCCTCCTTTCCCTGATGCCCATCACCCTTAAAAAGTCTAACAGAAAAGAAAAAATCAAGCAGATTAACAAACAGCAGTTCCCAAACTGGACTGGAAGTTTGACATATCTTTTCCAGATCTAAAGAAGAATCTCTGTGTCCCAAAATTTGCCTGGTTTTCCACCTGTAAGTCTAAAAATGATGACTACTTCTCCCTAAAACCCCTGCCTCAAGTGGACTTCTTTAAGCCAGAGTCCAACATGATTCCTATTGAAGTGAGTAGAAAACTTGCCATTGCCTTCATTATGGCAGGATCTGGCCATTACCTTGCAAAGGCAGCTGTTCCTACTGAACAAGATTATTGATTACTCGGTAGCTTTATTTCTGAGGTGGGAATTAGGAAGTTGATTAAAAAATTGTAGGCATTCAAAAGAGATTATTCTAATTTTAAGATTAATGATGACTCTTAAGAGTAAATGTTCAGCTCTAGAAAGTAAACAGATGACGACAGAGAGGTAAAATCAGCTAAAATACCATTTACATTTTGATGCAGTTGCTCAGTGGAATTTTGGTGAATGAAATCATCCCATAAAAGAGGAAAGGCGAATGTTTCCCTCCCTTCCTCCAGCACAGGAGACAGGAACCAAACCCTGCATTTTTATGTGACACCAGTGTGTTCTCATAGAGGGACTAAAGATGAAGAAACAGTTATACCCACCCTATCCCAAATAAACCCCTAAAACCAAAGCAAGGCTAACTGTAGTCCTCCAGAGAATTCAGTAGGTCAGCAAAGTGCTTCTCGAAGCTTTATTACCCTTCTGGGAGGTATAACTAAGCTGTGGGGTGGGACGAGTAGGTGTTAGATATCCACTAGCTGCCATATTTCCAAAGGACTTATAATGTTTTTAGCATCCCATATGGTGAATGCTACAGGATGGAGGTACCCAAATTGCTCTGCTAAACCAGTTTCATGCTGATTGCTTCTCACACCCATGCAGGGAAACATTTCCCTGTTTTCTGTCTCAGCCTGGGAAACATTGACGTTACATCGGTGCTAAATCTGCCAGAAGTATAATTTCTTCTGGTTTAGATGCTTCAGTCACTTTCGTGCAACAAGCGTTATCTGCTGGGGTTTTGGCCAGATATGCTGTCTTGCTTCCACAACTGTAGGGTGGTGGTGGTCCCTATCTTGTATTGATGTGGTTGACTACTAGACTTCAGTAAAATATTTTGCACTAGTCTCCAACGACTTTTGTCAATGTTTCCCAATCTTGCACTCCAGTTTGTAGGGATCAGTTTGAATTCTGCTCCATGTATGGAGTATTTCTGTTACAGAAACCTAATAAAGTAGTAACTACCCTCTCTGGTCTCCATCATCCTCATTACTAATGAAGGTACTAAACAATCTACCAGAAACATAACAGATCTTTAGTGACATCCTCCTGATACATCCTTTCAATTTAATAGCAAGTAACTGACAACTACTATTAAAGGACAGCTTTTAAAGCAAATCATGCAACCACTTCAGAGTAGTTTTAGTCAAGAATCAGTGCAGTCTAGGGCATAATTCATAAAATCTTTAAGTCAGTGTCTAAAACAGGCCAAAAGAATCTCATCGTTGAGGTGCCAATTTCTTTTCATTGACTTTCAGATGCAGATATCCACTCTGTAGATATCTAAAACTAGATAAGGAAAATTTCAACTGTTTGCTACTTTTCAGTTTTCTGTAACCTCATCTGTGTTGTATAAAATGGTCTCAAGGAGCCCCCTGCAATTTCACCAGGCCCAAGGCAATCACCTTATCTAGATAGTATCTTACATGTTTTTCATTATTCTGGCTTGAATTCTTACCCTTTGAGTGCAAATTCGGATCATGTTATCCAACTGAAGCAAAAAAAGCCTTCAATATTTTTGTTTCTTTGCAACTCTCATTCTTGTCCCCTTGTTTCTTTCATTTTCCACTTGCTGCTAATGTGCTTATGGAATGTTTTATTGTTAAGATTTTATTGTTAATAAACTGCTTGTCAGTTTAACTCCATTCCATGTCTGGCTTTTTTGATTTTCTAATCTTATCTAATAGGACTAACAATCGCTACAGTAGTTAGTCCTTGTAAAATGCCTCTAGAGCTCACCCAGTTCACACCAGAAGACAGCCTTCAAAAGCTCTGTAGACATAAAGGTGACAGTTAGCTGCTACACCCTGGTTGGAAAAATAATTATTTAGATAACAGAACATAATTTACTGCAGTTGCAAAATGGTGACATGCCACAGTCCCAAATGCCAAGAACCTCCGGCTCCTAGGGAACTAACATAGAGGACTGCATCAAAAAAACTCTTTCAGCTACTTGCAGTGACATTTGGCAAATGAAGACTTTCCTGCAAGAAATCAAGAGCAAAGAATATTTTTTAGCTGCTGATATAAGCATTTTCTCAAAGTCTGGAACAAGCTGAAGCAACAGTACAGCATAAGTAGCTGACAGCACTCACACCTGTCTCTGGGGGTTACAAAGTCTTCAGGAAAGACCGTTTCTTTGGTAGGTAGAGACAAATACCAGCCTGCATTGGATTGCTGAGAATTAGAAAGGCAGATACTTAGACAATGATTCTCAAACTAATAATGGACAAATAATAGTGCCCAACCTTTTGCTTATAACAAGACCTATAAAAGCTTTTGTAATTGTAAAAATCTTAACTGTAAGCAACAAACAGCAAAACATCTGTTGCCTCAGTTTGACATTTATCCACAACAACTATCAAGGTTCTCTCCTGGATAGTGTAACAGTGTTCATATTTAATAACTGCAATTACTCTAAATCTGTCATAAAACTGTAGAGTTTAACTGGACTTTGAGGAGACATGTCATAACATTTTAAATATATTTTATAAGATATTTCATGATAAATTTTAACTGTGGGATTCTCATAAATTCTGCTGTGTTTACAATCACACTAAGGTAAATACTGCATTTGATTATACACCTGAAAATGCAAAATAAATTGGAAGCAGCCAAAGGGACTTTGATTTAGACCAAATCATAAAGACACTATAGTCTAGAAGTCAAAACAATAAAGAGAAAGTAATAGAAAAGTAAAGGGAACAATTAACACCATTCATCATCATCTTCTTGGTAATAGTAGGTTACAAGTGCCCTTCTTTTGGACAGTATTCAATGACCTTTTCAAGTTACAGATCTCATCTTCCTCCAGACAGATTTCCCCTAAATATAGAATTCAGTCACTTTTCAAATGGAGATCAGTAAATAATTGTGTTTGTTTCTATTCACATATTTCCATGAAGGAAGGAGTTTTCTAAAATAAGAAATTATCTTGATTTGAGAACTCTCTAAATGAATCACTAGATGCCAGAAAACAATGTTCCAGCTCTGGGACTATTTACAAATGCAGACCAGCTACAATGACAAAAATGGTTGGTTTCCTTTACACAGGAAACTACTCAAAATGAAATGGCATGATACACTGATTTTAAACTAGATACATGTCATAAAACCACCATAAAAAAATCTTCCCATCACAAAATATACAGCCAGACTTGAACTGGCATGGACATAGAAGAGGTCTTGTAATTTTTCAGAAGAAATCCATGCAGTTCAGGATTCTTGGGCAGAATCACATAAAAAGATGTTGAGCAGCTCAAACTAGCTGGTCCATTCTCTGCTGTTAAACAAATGGGTCCGTCTGTGAGACAAATAAACAGTTTCATTAATGTTTACTTCTCTTGAATGCAAATAAAGTAAAAATGAATCAAACGCTTCTTCATCTTCAGTTCAATACTTAATTCACTTTTCCTGCTTTTTTTGGTAGCTTTCCCTTTCCTTTTGTCCAGCATGTGCTTAATGTGCTCCAGAGCAGTGTTTTTACTGGGAACAGTCACCTTTTACTGGTATTAGTAACATAACTTGGCCTTCTAACATCAAAAAATGGACCACTGCCTAAGGAAGCCACTTCATCTGATCATCTGCTACTTGATGCCTATCACACGTAGCCCACCGATACATGCTGAGGAGGTGAAAGTACAGTGGTTCACTGACAACTGACACAGGAACAAGTCCCAGTCCTGAAGTGTTTCAAGGAAATGCTTCAAGAGTTGTGGCTGAAGGAAGACTCAAAGATTGCTAGCAAGGTGAGTGCTGAAGAAGTATTCTAGTATTCTAGGTGTTATATTTTTTGCATTGAAAATACACAGGGAAGAGCTGCACAGATGGGGACTGTAGCTGTAGTCCTGGGGTGAGTTCAGAAATGCTCTTCCTGGGCATCAACCGGGCTGTAATAAGGTCACATGTGAATGCTACCTCTTGCAGGAAAAGATGAGGGTTTTGTTTCTCAATGCATATCCCCAGGAGGCACTCGAGGCTCTGCAGGGCTCATTTCAGTGTGCTGTGACAGTCAGTCTGCATCTCTTCTAGCAAAAAAAGGCATGCAAAATGTTCCCCATCTTGGCCAGCACAGCCTGGCCATACCCACATTCCGAAACCCTACAGCTCTCCAAATCAGGCTGCCCATATACAAACTTTCCTACATGTATGGGCTGTGCTGCCACAGGCTGAAAGTCTGCCAGAGACACTTCCATCAATCCAGCAACCCAGCCAGTTGCTTTCCAGAGCCAGTACTAATGCACCAGTGCCAGGACAGACATAGCTACACTAAAACCAAGTTCCCTACGAAGCCAATGGGGAATGGTGATTATCATCCTTTAATATAAGAGCTTCTCTCTCATCTACTGTGCAAATAATATCAAAAGTGAATGACTAAGATTTGAGGCCTTCTTTTTACTGCTTTTTATGAATAGTAATATAGACAATAGAGCCAAATTCTCATTAAATACCAAACAGTACTTCTGGTGACCACAAAATAAGTAAGTCAGATCATGGTGAATTCTGATGAAATGACAGCAGAACTTGTGCATCTGACAAGGTAACGCCTAATAGAGATGTCTGCTGTGCCCAGTTTATAGACAAATCACCAAGGTTATGTCACAAAAAGCAACATAAAGGGAATTGATCACAGGGCAAGAAAATAGGGGAAAAAAAACCCAAAAAAATGAAAAAAAGGAAAGGTAATTTCATGTAAAAAATCAAAACAAAGCAAAAAACCCTTCCAAGAGAAAGAAAACACAAAGGGAATGAGAATGAACAAAAAGAAAAGAAGATACTATGGATTAGGAGAAAATTATCAGGAAGGAGAAAACAAATGAGACTGCAGCTTGGGGAAAGGAAAAAATATCATAAAAGAGTCTGCATTTAGGTTCATGGAATTAATTTTACTTGCACACCTAAGAGCTACATATAAAGTATTTATCTGAAAAACTTTCATGAGCATGTAGAATGAGAACAGAGTGGAAGATGATAACTTTAAATAATGATTGCTGATATTTGAGAAAAGTCTTTACTTATTCCTCTACAGAAAATTCAGCCACCGGGCTGTTTTAGTTAAAGTAAAAATACTTTCCACTAGACTTTTTTCATAGTGAGTTATAAACTCTACAAGAAGCAGAACAAAATCCAGTGCAAGACTTGTGCAAGACCAGGTAATGTGTGCTGCTCTGCAACTGCTGTTGTGTTTTTAATTTTCTTGAATTGATTTGCCTTTACTTGTTCATTTCCACGTGTATATGATCTTTCAAAAATCTACTGACATAAACCATGGGCTAACCAAGAACAGAGCCACTGTTATCAGTAGGGAAAACAAACTGTATGAAAAAGAGCCTTTTACAAGCAGAGGAAACATCATTATGAAACATATGATCCAAAAGAGCTTACAGCTATCTTACAAAGGAGAAGCTTGATGGCCTAAATCAACCATATCCAAATATATAGTGTTACAGAATTAAGAGATGTTCTTTATGAAGTGAGGACTGACAGGGGATTATGGGTTTTAGCAAATAATCCAACTTCTGGACCACATGAGATATTATACACATTTGTAAAACTCACAGAGGAAAAATCTCAAGAAGGGTGATAGAAGGTTTTAGCTCCCGCCTGCTTTTTGTGAACCCTTGAGCAGTGTCAAGGGCACAGTTCCCAACACACTGAAACCTGCCATATGTTGGCACCCACTATACGTGTAAAGTTATTCACCTCCGGCATGAAACATCTTGGGATGATGGGCAGTTTTATAATATCAACTCATCTTGGGTAAAGAGGATTTTCATGTTACCACCAGCATTCAAAATGCAGGAGTGCTTCAGATTTACAAAGAAGATGAAATAGTAATGGTATGTATGGATCAGAAACAACATGGGGCTCCACAGCTGTGTTGTTATACCATCACAGTCTAGAACCAGCACAAATGGCCAAAACCGTGGTACAATGACCAAAGCTCTACTGGCCCACCTGAGCTCAACTCATGACCTCCCCAAAGAGCTCAGCAACTCGACCCAACACAGTCTCAGTCCAAACACTTTCTGTATAACTCACTCTTCCTTTTCCTGCTTCCCTGTGGTGACGTTCTTGCAACATCTGGATCTGTTCTTAGTTAAGGATAGGAAAAGAGTGGAGTGAAGCTGCTGTTATTAGCCTTACATATCAGTGCCATGGAAGAGCACAAAGAGCTTTCCTGTATTTTTACATCATCAGTCTGCATTTTCACTGTTTTCTGTCTCTTTCAGTTCCTGCAGGTCACCCAGCTGCAAGTAGACTCACGATAACTGGAACTTTTTCATCAGCCACAGAACTTCGGAACTTGTAAAACTTCTCAAACTTTCCATTTCCATATAAGCTACAATAATTCTTGCTAAACTTTGTATTTAAAATAACTGTACTGTGTATGTATATTTCCCTGCATTACGTAATAGGAAGAGAGATCTGGTATCTAACACAGAGTTGAGCGGTTTGTTGGGTTTTTTTGGTTTTGGTTTTTTTTTTTTTTCAGTGAGCTACAATAACTCCATATGCCAAAACACTAAAATAGCTCCAGTTTTTTGTAAGTGGGAATAAGGCATATGTAACTTTCTCCATATGAATTTTTAACCTGCTATCTCCCAAGTTCTTTATAAACAATGTGAGGATGTAAAACTTACTTTTATTTAAAGAGAAATTAATCTTAATATGAATATTTACCAAACCCAGATTTTTCACTGGTTACATATATCAAAACAACTTGCTATCGTGTTTTTGATAAGATACCTGGACAAATCTTGATAGCAGTAATGTTAAAAATGTGTGGGTTGATTTAGGTAACTGACAATGCAATGAAGCTGTTTGAAGTTTTATTTCCCTAAGTCCATAACTCCAGTAAGGTAAGGGCTTGCAACACCATTTTTCTCAATGGAAGAAAATTAACATATTTCTAGCTGGCATGTTTAGTTATTAACCTTAACCATATGCGAAAACAATGCTGCAACTCTTTAGCCAGCAGTTCTTAGTTTAATTGAAGTAGGGTTCCTCCTTACAGTTGCAATTACCATGGTTGTTTCAGCAATAAAACATCATGGAAAGGCTGCTTATAATTTAGTAAGCATCTTCCTCACCCCCACTATCCCAGACTTCAAATATCTTCTCTGACTGTCTGTGGTCCTGCTACTGACTTCTTCATTCTTTCTTTTCCATTTAAGATTTTGTCCAGTTCCTTCCCCAGAAAAATTTTTCTTTTCACCTCACTCACATATACTCATATGTGAAGCCAGCTGGGAAGGATAAGGGTGACCAAGCAGGTTATTAAGAAAAATCTCATGGATCTGAGACATGGGAGAAGGGCAGAAACAGAGATTTATGGCCTTAATCCCTAAGAGTGGGAGGGGATGGAGGATAAAAGGAGCGGCAACCTGCTGAGAAAAGTGCAGACAAACATTCCCAGAGGAGAGGAAGTCTAATTTCTGAAAGGCTTTTAGCAGTGGGCTTTTCTGCCCTAGATGCACCTCTCTGTTAGTGTCTGCATAGTTTCCTCCTTCTACATACATGCCGTCTCCAAGCTACCCTTCCACAACTCATTCCCCAAGGGGCCACTTTCACCTCGTTTTCTGCAAAAAATCACAAAATCACAGAATGGGTAAGGTTGGAAGGGAACACAGTGTGTATCTGGTACAACCTCCCTTGTCAGTCCAGGTCATCCTAGAGCACATTGCACAGGATTAGGTCCAGATGGTCTTGAATGTCTCCAATAAGGGAGACTCCACAACCTCTCTGGGCAAATGTTCCAGTGCGTGGTGACCCGCATAGTAAAGTGTCAGTCAGTTCAAAACAGTAAATGACCAAAAAAAAAAAATAAAAAATTCCCAGTCCAAAGCTGAGTTACCATGTTGAGAAACAGCCAGACTGACTTCCACCCTGGCTTCTGGGCTTAATTTCCCATTGGCCAAGTGCCTTTGCAGCGCTGAGTCAGTTAACAAGAAAACATGGGGGGAAGAGATGCATATGGACAGAAACCTAGATGAATTTGGACAAGTTGTAGTTTTATTATGCTCTCGTCCTATATCTCCACTCTTCTTGGCTTCTACATGCCTTTTGGTTAGGTTTTTGTTGTGTCACCTCTGCGTCCACTTTGGCTCCTCTCCACTGGTATGAAATGCTCTGCTGCCAGAGCTGAAACTGCTGATCCAGCCTCAGGGGTCTTGTAAAGAATGTTGCTTCATTGCTCCATACAATTTAGCTCAGTGTTATTGCTTGTAAAATAATCCTCTTTCAAATACAACCACCTTACAACCATTTTACAGCCTCCCCTGGCAATGAATTCCACATGCTCCTTAAGGACCACATACTTCATTTTATTTACCACTCATCATAGTCTCTATATAGTTATTCTGGAACAGCCAAACAGGGAAAGAGACACACACATTTATTTTACCATCATTATACCACTGGATATTCCATATTCTTAACCCCTTCAGTCAGCCATCTTCTACCAAAAATGATGAAAATTGCTATTCTTCTTACTATTTTAAATTGAACAACAGTCCTAAAATCGTATAATTAACAAAAAGATTTTCCACAGCCTTCTTCATTGTGTCCATATGTTATTTTATATGTTTTATGTATATGCAGCTAACATAGATGTATTCACTGATTAAATCAAGATTCTGCATTTCCTTTTACTGAAAGATTTAAATTACTTACTTTAAATAATCCAAAATTTTCTTTTGAGAAACGCACCATTTGAATTAGGAGTGTGTGAAACTAATAAATGGGTCACTGATCCCTGATAAATGTATCATAGTCCCTTCTCCATTGTATTTCAGTTGTCTAATGTGAATATGAAAGCATTATAATTCATTTTCTGGGGAATTTGTTCCACTAAGAATTTCAGAACAGTTCTCCTACCAGAAAATCCACCTTGACCTACCTTGCCAAGACCCCTGTTGAGTCCATTGGAATAAATTACCATAACAGCTTGAGTTTTAATGAAAAAAGAGAATTGAAATAACTTCTAATTTGAAACTGTGTGTTTACATTTATTTATTTATTTTTGCTTACTCTCGTTATGTCCGACCTCTTCTTCATCTCCCTCACTTTAACACATCTCCTTTTGAATAGGAAAAAGATTGCAGTGGACACCCACTAAGTATGAAACCTGTCAAAATGGAAAGTTGCAGCATTTGGGCTCTTGCCATCAAGCCCTTGGAGCTGTAACCCTCTGGTGAATGTGTGGGAGCAGTCTAAGACTTAGTCTGTGGGCAGACAACAGATCGTGTAGCCATGGTCAGCAAATAAGGTGGCCTGAGTACTGGAAGCAAAAGGTGACAGTTTAAGACACAATCCTGTGACAACAAGGATGTATGTGCTCTGGATGGCATAGGTATGAAAAGTAAACTGTGATTTCTCTCTTTAAATATACCTGTGTGTCACCTCTAAAACCTCAGACTCCTGACCATTGTCATTATAAATCTCCTACTTCTTCCACAGATGAGTTTTCACATTTCTGCTACTTGAATTCTTAATGCTGCTTGGTGTTGATCTTCCTGTTAACACTGATTACTTTAGACTTGATAAAAAAACATAGAAAGAAAGTCATACATCTCTGTACCATACTGTGCAACGTCAATTATAGCAACAACAACAAAAGGCAATAGACAGCTCACAGTCATTCAGAATACTTTTTTTTCCTATTAAAAAGACATTAAAAATCTTAATTTCTCACTTTCTCAGTTTAGATTCCAATGAAAAGTACAGTTGATTGAAATGTTAATGAGGGGAAAAGGAGATGAACAAGGAAAGGAATCTATGAATCTACAAAGATGGTTTTACAAAGACACAGAAAAAGCTAATTATTAGAATGTCTGTCATCAGACATTATCGTGTCTGTCATCCGGTGGTACCAGAAATGCTGTGTGGTGACCTCCTGGTGTATACTAGAAATTGCTCACTTGCCTCTACAGGAACTCAATTTCATAAAGATGAGTAAACTGTTATAGAAATTTTTCTTTTCAATTTACTCTTTTACTCTTGAATAATACAAAAAAAAAGAGTTTAAATGCATTTATTTGAAATCATCAATGTTTTTAGGCTGTGAGGACTCTCTGTTAATGTAAAAGGTAAACACCCTGACCTTCTTATAATTTGAATTTTATGTCTGGCTAGGGTCTTTTTGGTAGTAAAATGAATTCAGCAGGGTTTTTCTTCGTGGTTGTATTTACAGGGCTAGGGTCCTGATAAGGTTACAACTTGTCCTAATGACAATCAAATCCAGCAGCAAACCCTATCATTTCCTCTTAGCTCACCTTCTCCTTCTCCAGATACCTGGAGATATATAAAGCAGTGCTAATCTTAACTGGCAATGCAGCCACACAAAGAGCCATTCTTTCATGAGATTTCAGTGCGAAATCCAGGAACAGAGGCCTTAACTTCCTTTATAAGGATAATGTTCTACAGACTAACGCTATAATCTCAAAGCCAAAATATTTCCCATATTACAGTAGAGAATTAACATGTCCCAGGAAAGCTTAGTCTTGCAAAGACATGTTTCCATATGGCTCATGAGTTTTTTATTTAGACAGCAAATATCATCACAAGAAGAAAATCTTCATTCAAGGATAAATCATTCAAGAAACTCTTGTTGGCTTCAAAAACGTTGGATCAAAATGCTACAGTGCTTGTATACAAATATTTGTTAGAATTACCTTCCAGTTTACATTTGGTAATATGATTCATCTCTTACAGAATCACAGAATCATCAAAGCTGGAATCAACCTTCCACGTTATCTTGTCCAACTGTCAACTTAGCACCACGTAAACCATATCCCCAGGTGCCACATCCAGACTCCTCTTTGAGCACTTCCAGAGAAGGTGACTCCACCACCTCCTTGGGCAATTTATACCAATTCCTAACCATGGTTTCAGTGATTTTTTTTTTTTTTTCCCTAGTATCTAACCTGAATCTCCCCTGGTGATATTTAAAGCATTTCCTCTCATCCTGTCACTTGAGACATGGTGGAAGAGGCCAATCCCCACCTCACTACAACCTCCTTTCAGATAATTGAAGAGAGCAATGAGGTCTCCTCTGAGGCTCCCTTTCTCCAGACTAAACCCCCCAAGTTCCCTCCTAAGACTTGTGTTCCACACCCTTTACCAGCTTTGTTGCCCTTCTTTGGACACATTACACCATTTCAATGTCCTTTTTGAAATGAAGGGCTCAGTTCTGAGCACAGGACTCAAGGTGCAGCCTCAACAGTGACGAGAACAGGGGGACAATCACTTCCCTGGTCCTGCTGGCCACACTGTTGGTGATACAGGCCAGGATGCCATTGGTCTTCTTGGCCACCTGGGCACACTGTGGGCTTGTGTTCAGCCAGTTGTCAACCAGCACCCTCAAGTCTCTTTCTGCTGAGCAACTCTTCAGCCACTCCTCCCCAAGCCTGTAACTGCATGAGGTTATTGTGACCCAAGAGCAGGAACCAGCACTCTATTGATCCTCATACAGTTGGCCTTGGTCCATTGATCCAGTCTATCCAAATCCCTCTGAAGAACCTTCCTACCCTCCAGCAGATCAACACTCCCATCTAATTTGCTGTAATCAGCATGTCACTAGTGGTGTCCCCCAGGGATCGGTGTTGGGCCCAGTCCTGTTTAATATCTTTATCAATGATTTAGATGAAGGAATAGAGTGCACTATTAGTAAATTTGCAGATGACACCAAGCTGGGGGGAAGTGTCGATCTGCTGGAAGGCAGGAGGGCTCTGCAGAGGGATCTGGACAGACTGGAGAGTTGGGCTGATTCCAACGGGATGAGGTTCAACAAGGCCAAGTGCCGGGTCCTGCACTTTGGCCACAACAACCCCCTGCAGCGCTACAGGCTGGGCACAGAGTGGCTGGAGAGCAGCCAGGCAGAAAGGGACCTGGGAGTTTGGATTGACAGGAAGCTGAACATGAGCCAGCAGTGTGCCCAGGTGGCCAAGAAGGTCAATGGCATCCTGGCCTGGATCAGGAACAGTGTGGCCAGCAGGAACAGGGAAGTGATTCTGCCCCTGTACTCAGCGCTGGTGAGGCCACACCTGGAGTGCTGTGTCCAGTTCTGGGCCCCTCAGTTCAGGAAGGATATTGAGGTGCTGGAGTAGGTCCAGAGAAGAGCAACCAGGCTG